>CM053589.1:75327785-75349491 GCA_028646515.1 Pseudochirops corinnae
TGTGGCAAGATGTCCAATTTAGAGTTTATGTCATTCCTTCCCTAAGCCAAATTCCATGACAGTAAGGTTGACTCTTTCCCTTTTGCCTTCCTGTTCTCCCCCTCTATTGTAACAATTATCTCTTGCCTCTTCCATGAGATACTCAACCCCAGTGAATATCTATTTAAAACAACAACAACAGAAAATGTCCCTGAGTAATGATGGCTCTAAGATTCCAGATTGCTTTAGCCTTATCCTTTAAAGTGAAGTTCAAAGTCCTTTTCTATCTTTGAGGAAACCTTCCTGCCCACAGTTTGCTCCCCCCACCTTCTGAGCTCCCACAGCACTTGATGTCTGCATTATGAAATGGGCATATTTCCCATGGTCTTAGAAATAGAGACATTGCTCCTCTATTTGTCTCCGGGCGGGTCCGCCCACATGCAGATACGCCTACATAGGAATATTAAAGGGTTGCAGCATTAGGAAGGTTGAGAACCACTGCCTCCAACTTTCTCCTTTTATGGGGGAAGAACCTGAAATACAAGAGAAGGGACTTGATGTGCCTGAGGTCCCACAAGTAGGAAGCAGCAGAGGCTAGAATTCAACCCATCCAGGCCTTCTGACTTCAAATTCAACACCTTACGCTACATCTCTGCGATAATTGTCTCATGTTGTTCTTTGTTCTGTCATTTAATTTCTTGTGTACTTATGCCCCCAAAGTCCTTGGCACTGTCCGACAGTTCAACATTGGAAACAGATATGATTTTGTCAGTGAAAATGACATTAAAATATTCCTGTCTACTTTGCCATTGCTCTCTAAGGAACATGGGACTTTTTCATATGACTTGCAGCTGAAACCTACCATCTGTGTAGTCTCTCCCATTAGAATGGGAGCTCTTTGAGAATTAGGGACTAAGTCTTACTTTTCTTTGTATATCCTCAGTGATTTGCATATAGTAAACACTTAAATGATTCATTCATTTATTCATTCTCTCCCTAACTAAATTCAATATGTACTTCTTTGTGTACCACATAGTACCTAGGACAGTGAACAATAATAATAATAATGATTAAAAAGAATAATAACTTATATCTGGCAGCTAGGTGGTATAGGAGACAAAGCATTGGTCTTAGAGTAAGGAAGACCTGAGTTCAAATCCAGACACTAGCTGTGCGACCTGGGGCAAATCGTTTCACCCTCTTTACTTCAGCTTCCTCATCTGTTAAATGAGCTGGCATAGGAAATGACAAACTACTCCAGTATCTTTGCCAAGAAAACCTCAAATGGGGTTATGAAGAATTAGACAGTACTAAAAGGACCAAACAACAACAACAAAAATAACTTATATTTATATAATGAATTAAGATTGGCAAAGGACTTTACATACATGATTGCATTTAACCCTCCCAACAAATCTGTGAGGTGTTATAGTGATTGTGCCCATTTTAAAGATGAAGAAACTGAGGCAGGAAAAGTTAAGTGTCTGGGGGTGGGGCAAAGCCTTGTTTTTCTTAGCTCTAAATCCAACACACAACCCCCTACAGCAAGCTGCCTCTCTTTATGCAAAGGGATGTGCAACGTCCTTGTATATTTACATACAATTTCACACACTGTTTTCTTGAAAGGCCTTCATTCCTTACACAGAATCTATCAATTAAAAATCTTTTCTGAATGGAGTGCTTGAAGAAAGATTTTAACTGGTTTTACTGCAGCTGGCTACCTGGGAAATCAATCTCCAGCAGTTTAAATAGCAGAAGTTGTAAATGACCTTCTCAAAGAGAATTGGGACATTTCCTGAGGCAGAACACAGGATTGACACTGAGAAGGAAGTAGCCAATTTTATCTTATAAAAATGAAGCACAACTTTTTTCTGCATCATTACAAGAAAACCAGGGAACAGGATGAGGAAAGGAAACAGGTCTCCTGGGGTTTGAGCCAGCTTTATGAGACTGCACAGGCCAAGGGGTTTTGGAGTTCTATAACCCCACATGGTACACCAGCAGCAAAAAGTACATAGGTTGGAAAATGTCTACAGGGCACAAAATAATGGCTAAACCAGGAATTCTGAGGTTCTGTAAAGAGGGGTGGGGGAAAATCACAAGAAGAATAGTTCAGGGGGTGGTTATGACAAGCCTAGTGATAGGTTTCCACTGTGACATCTGGGATTCTATTACCAACTCATAAAAGCATCCCTTCTGGGGTGGGAGATCATAAAACGCAAGGGCAGCTTGTAATAAAATGTTAGTAGTCCTGTGTGTAAATAGGTGTGGTCATTCAATAGGATAAGTAGTCAGATTGTGGGGCTCTTTATGGCATGTCACAGAATCTGAGAGCTGGAAGAGTCCTCAGAGACCTCTCTGGTCTAACTCATACCTTAACAAGAATCCTCCCCACAACCTAGCTGAAAGTTGGCCATCCACTATTTTTTTTCCCAAGTTTCTCCAATGAAGAGAACCTGCTGCTTTCCTACATAGCCCACTCTACTTTTGGATGGCTCTAAATGCAGGGAAATTTTTCTTTGCATGATGTCAAAATCTGCCCACTGCCACTTCTACCCACTGTTCCTAGTTGTGTCCTTTGGGGCCAAGCAGAACACTTTGAATTCCTCTTTCATATGATAGCACTTCAGATAGATAAAGATATGTAGATATATGTGTATATACATGTGTGTATATATATATATATATATATATGTTTGTGTTTATATGTATACACACATATGTTTGTGTATATATGTATACATACATATAGAAAGGACTTTACATATTAATCTACCAGTCGGTCTCTCTACCCCTCCTCCTTGAGTCTTCTCTTCTTCCAGTTAAAAAACCCAATTTCTTCAGCTAATCCCCATATGCTATGATTTCAAGGCACTTTCCCCATCCTGGTGAGCCCTCCTATAAACCTTTATTGCATCTGTTCCTAAAGTCTGGTGACTAGAGATAAACACAACAGATTATATTCCACTTCTCTGACCAACCTATAGAACAAAGGAATGGAACTTGTGGTAATTCTCAGGAATTCTTACAAGGAGGGGGAACATGCTTTTTAAAATCCCTTTGTTCATAGCAAAGACAGTGCCCTTCTCGCAATAATCAAGGCCTGCAGTGACAGAAAGATCCCAACTTAGTACATGACCACACAGCTCTGGCAAAGCAATCAATCCTCTAATTTATACCTCAGAGAACAGGCCTGGTTGGGGCCCCTGCAAAGAAGAATTACTGGATAGTCTGGCTCTTTTTTTTCTTTCCTATTTAGCCAACTCTGTCACTGTCGAATTGTCTCTCATTTCCTATGTAGCCAGTGTAATGGGTGGGCTGGGCAATAGGGGTCCAAGTCCTCACTGCATGTTCAACCCATGCTCTCAACCCACATGGAGGGTTTGGGGGTTGATGACCCTGCTCCTGGAATTGTGTGAGAAAGTCTGAAATGGAGGAGTCCTGCCTGCTCATCATTTCACTACTCAAAGAATGCAGAGCTATTTTATGATTACCTGCTGTCCACTCACTGTGTTGTGAAAATAAACATTTTAATCAGCTGATGAGCTGGAAGTAAGTATATATACAAAAGACTAAAGGAGAGACTCAACTCCCTTCTCTAGTGGCAAGTGAGGGAAGAATTACTACCAGCCTCAGGGAGAAGGGCAAGGGAAGAGAGCACAGTGAGAAAGGAGAGAGATGAAGGAGAGACAGAGACAGATACAAAGAGACTGAGAAGAAGGGAGGGAAGGAAGGGAAGGAAAGGAAGGAGAAAGGAAAGGGAGAGAGAAACAGGGGGAGGGGAGCAGAGCCAAGATGGTGTAGAGAAGTCAGGAAGTTGCCTGAGCTCTCCCCAGTTTCCCTCGGAAACAATGTTAAATCAAGCCTCTAAAAGAATTCTGGAGCAATAGAATTCACAAAAAGATGGAGTGAAATAATTTCCAGCCCAAGGTAACTTACAAGGACTTCAGGAAAGGTCAGGAAGGTTTGCCTCACTCGGGTAAAAAGGGTGCCGAGCCTAGTACTGGTGATGTCCCAGCAAGTAAGTGGGAGCGAGAAGCTCTTAGCCACAGCACAGATCAGCAACTGAGGCACCTTGGTTCTGGCTCAGCAGGCCAGTGGCATAGCAGGTCAGCTATGAGGCCTCCAGCCCCAGTGTAGAAGGCAAACTGCTAGGCCCAGAACCTAGAGCACAACAAGGAGGACTAGGCCAGGCCATCCTAGAGCAGTGGACAAGTTGCCAGCCCCAGAGGTCCATGCACAGAAAACCAGTGACTAGATTCCAGCACCCAGTGCAAGAAACTTAGGACAATGCCCCCTGTAATCTAGGAGCAGAGCTGAACTTTTGAAAATGAGCAAAAGACCGAAAGAGCCCTGACTATAGAAAGCTACTATGATGAAAAGAAAAATCAAAAGACAAATGCAGAAGAGGACAACAATGTCAAAATGCAAAGCCTCAAAAGGGAATGTGAATTGGTCTCAAGACCAACAAGTCCTCTTGGAAGAGATAAAAAAGGATTTTAAAAATCAAGTAAGAGACATAGAAGAAAATTGGGAAAAGAAATGAGAACTATGCAAGAGAATTATGAATAAAGAATCAACAGCTTGGAAAAAGAAGCAAAAAAACTGAACAAAGAAAACAACCCCTTTAAAAGTAGAATTGGGTAAGTGGAAGCTAATGACTATGAGACATCAAGAATCAGTCAAACAAAATCAAAAGAATGAAAAAAGTAGAAGAAAATGTAAAATACATCACTGGAAAAACAACTGATATGGAAGATAGATCTAGGAGAGATAATTCAAAAGTAGAAGAAAATGTAAAATACATCACTGGAAAAACAACTGATATGGAAGATAGATCTAGGAGAGATAATTCAAGAATTATTGGACTACCTAAAAGCCATGATCAAAAAAAGAGCCTGAACAGCATCTTTTAAGAAATTATCAAGAAAAATTTCCATGATAGCCTAGACCCAGTGGATAAAATTGTCATCGAAAGAATTCACCAATCACCTCCTGAAAGTGATCCCAAAATGAAAACTCCAAGGAATACTGTAGCCAAATTTCAGAACTAAAGTCAAGGAAAAAATACTGTAAGAAGTCAGAAAGAAACAATTCAAATATCCAGGAGCCACAGTCAGTATTACATAGGACTTGGCAGCTTTCTACATTAAAGGATTGGAGGAATTGAAATATGATATTCTGGAATGCAGAGGAGCTTGGTTTACAACCAAGAATCAAGTACCTAGCAAAACTAGGCATAATCTTTCAGAGAGGAGAAAGATATTCAGGGTGAAATGAGGATGCCCACAGCCACCACTATTAATCAATACTGTACTAGAAATGTTAGTTTTACCAATAGGAGAAGAAAAAGAAATTGAAGGAATTAGAATAGGCATTGAGGAAATGACATGATCACTCTTTGCAGATAATATGATGGTATACTTAGAGAATCCTAGAGAATCAACAAAAAACTACTTTAAATAACTTACAAATTTAATGGTCACAGAATATAAAATTAACCCACATAAATCATCAGCATTTCTATATGTTAACTATAAAACTCAGCAGCCAGAGAGAGAGAACAAAGAATTCCATTTAAAATAACTGTAGACAGTATAAAATATTTGGGAGTCTACTTGCCAAGACAGTCCAGAACTGTATGAACACAACTACAAAACACTTCTCACACAAGTAAAGTCAGATCTAAACAAATGGAAAAATATCAATTACTCACGGGTAGGCTGTGTTATTATAATAAAAATGACAATTCTATTAATTTAATTATTCAGTGCCATACTGATCAAACTACCAAAAATATTTTATGGAGCTAGAAAAAAGTAATAACAAAATTTATATGGAAGAAAAAAGGTCAAGAATATGAAGGGAATTAATGAAAAAAAAATGCAAAGGAAGGTGGTCTAGCCATACCAGATCTAAAACTAAAAGCAGTAATCATCAAAACTATTTGGTATTGACTAAGAAATAGAGTGGAAATATCAGTGGAATAGATTAGGTATATAAGACACAGTAGTAAATGAGTAATCTACTGTTTGATAAATCCAAAGATTACAGCTTCTGGGATAAGAACTCACTATTTGACAAAAACTGCAGGGAAAACTGGAAAACAGTATGGCAGAAAACAGGCATAGACCAACATCTCACACTGTACACCAAGACAGGATCAAAATGGGTATGTGATTTAGACAATAAAGGGTGACACCATAAGCAAATTAGGAAAGCAAAGAATAGTTTACCTTTTAAATCTATGGACACACGAAGAATGTATGACCAACAAGATATAGAGAACATTATGAAATGCAAAATGGATAATTTTAATGACATTAAATTAAAAGGTTTTTTGCACAAATAAAACCAACACAACCAAGATTAGAAGGAAAGCAGAAAATGGGGAATGATTTTTATAGCCAGTGTCTATTATAAAGGCCTCATTTCTCCAACATATAGAGAAATGAGTCAAATTTATAAGAATACAAGTCATTCCCCAATTGATGAATGTTCAAAGGATATTAATGGGCAGTTTTCAGATGAAGGAATCATAGTTATCTATAGTCATATGAAAAAAATGCTCTAAATCATTAAAGAAATGCAAATTAAAACAACTCTGAGGAATCACCTCACACCTCTCAAATTGGCTATTATGACAGAAAAGGAAAGTGATAAATATTGGACAAGATGTGGGAAAATTGGGATAATAAATTGTTGGTGGAGTTGTGAAGTAATCCAACTATTCTGGAGAACAATTAGAAACGATGCCCAAAGGGCTATAAAACTGTACATATCCTCTGATACATCAAAACCATTACTAGTTCTATATCCCAAAGAGATCATAAAAAGGGAAAAAGACCCACATATATTATTTTTTATAATATTTGTACCAGCTCTTTTTGTTGTGGCAAAGAATTGGAAATTGAGGAATTGTGGAATGGTTGAGCAAGTTGTATATGAATACAATGGAATATTATTGTGCTATAAGAAATGATAAGCAGGAGGATTTCAGAAAAGCCTGGAAAGACTTACGTGAACAGATGTTGAGTGAAATGAGCAGAACCAGAACATTATATATAGTAACAGTAACATTGTGCAATGATCAACTCAGCTGTTCTAAGTAATACAATGATCCAAGATAATCCAAAAGACTCATGAGAGAAAATTCTATCCATATCCAGAGAAAGAACAATAGAGTCTGAACCCAGATCAAAGCATACTATTTTCTCTTTTTTTCTTTCTTATCTTTTTTTTTTCCATTTTGTCCTGATTCTTTTTTCACAACATGACTAATGTGGTTGCTTGCCATCTTGGGGAGGGGGGTTGGGAAGGAGGGAAGAAGAAAAAAGCAGGAACTCAAAATCTTCTAAAAAATGAATCTTGAAAAATATCTTTACATGTAATTGGAAAAAATAAAATACTATTTACGAAGAAGGAAAGAGACAGAGTGACAGATACAGAGAGATGAAGGAGAAATAGAGAGAGAATGAGAAGAAAGGAGGGAAGGGGAAAGGAAAGGAAGAGACAGAGATAAGAAGGAGAGAGAGAAAAGGAGAGACGGAAGGGGAGAGAGAGAGAGAAAGAGAGAGAGAGAGAGAGAGATAAGAAGCACCAGTGGCCTACTCTCTCTCAACCAGGATATGTGGCCTTGAACTTATGCTTCTGCTGTTTCTTCTGTCCCTGTTGTATTTCTTCTTTCTTGTTCTTAGAAGAATGAATATTAGAGACCAAACAGAACCAGTATGTGACCTTATGAACTTCAAAAGAGTGGCCAAAGGTCCAGCAGCCAAACCTGGGAAGGAGCCAGCCCTGAGAAGCAAACTTTCTGACCCAACCCAGCAGTGGATTGACCCAACATCTACAATGCTGTGACTTGCCAGCAAGACAGTGACATGCCCATTGTCTATGCTGTACCCTAAAGTGAACTCGATGGTGAAACATTTTGTAGTCATAACTTTTAAGTTTGAATCTGCTCTCCCCTGGGACAAAGGGCTATACAGAATGAGAGAAATCATCCACAGTCTTGGAGATGGTTATACTTTGGTTCTTGCTGTAACTTTTTTGTTGTTGTTAAAATATCCTCCTCTTATAAAAGCAATTTTATATTAATTAGTTATCAATGATACTAAAGAGATACCAAAGGGTTAAGTGATGTTGGGGTGCTAATTACTGTTGATGATATTGGGGACATAACAGATAGAGGCTTGAGCTGATGGTGCTAGAAGAATTCCAATGCTCCTCATGGGCATCCCTAGAGTTCTGATCCCAACCTGGCAGACACGGTTTGGGACAGGGAAGAAAAGTCTTGAGTCTTGCTGCACAAAGAAAGGTAGCTCCCCCAGTGGATGGGGAGGAAGTGTGGTAGAATGCAAAGGGAATTGGGATGAAAGTTAGAAGACTGGAGTGTAAGTCAAGCGAAGTTCTGTGGGATCCTGGGCAATTTGCTAAGGTTCTATAAGTCTTGGTTTCCTCATCCGTAAAGCAGAAATAATACGAGATGGTTGTAAGGATCAGATGAGGTAAGGACATAAATTGCTTTGTAAGCAGAAAGCCCAACGCAAATCTCCCTGATTGTTTTCATTGATTATTAGAAGAGCAAAAAGCAGCTGGAGAGGGACCTGGGCCATGTTTCTCATCAAGGTCGCTTCAGTTGTCTGTTATACCAGGAGCAGGGGTTTGGACTAGGTTACTTTGGAGGGTCTCTTCTAAGTTTCTGTGATTCCCTGACATTGGACCATCCAGATTCACAGCCAGTTAATCAAACAGCTTATTATCTAAGTGAGAACAGTAAATAAATAAGACTTGAGTTCAAATCCAGAATCAGACAATGTGTGAACTTGGGAAAGTCACTTAACCTCCATTTGTCTCAGTTTCCTCATTTGTAAAATGGGTATGATAATATCAACTACTTCCTAGGGTTTTTATAAGAATAAAATGAGATAATGTTATGGTCAAGAAATAGTTAAGTAATACTTTATGGAATTAGAAACCAGCCAAGTGAAACTTTATGAACCTGGGAAGTCGGCCTAGGGTAATTTATCTTTTCCTTGCTCAGTCGTCATGTCCTGTGCCCCTCCACTTACCTTACGAACCCCCTCCGCTTGCCTTAGTAACCGCTTGCTTGCATCTATATGACAACTTGCTTAGGAACCAAATTGTATTAGTTGGATACATGAACCAAAGAATGTATAAAAGGTTCACCACCCCCGAACTCAGGGCTGCTCCCCCTTTAATTGGCATGGAGTAGCCCCAGCTGGTAAATTAAAGCTCCTTAAAACTTTTCATTCGGACTCTGTGGTCACTTTGTTAAGACTCATCAAGTCATGTCGTTTCATTAATATTCATAAAGTGCTTAACACAGACTCAATATAAAAGTTATGATATTATTATTATCATTAGTCAATTATGTGAAGATATATCCAGTGAACTAGGTATTTCCAAACTTTAGGCTAGTTTCAGGGGACTGAAAGGGAACCTGGTCAGCACTGAGGGTTTCAAGTGTCCAGCCTAAAACTATAATGTACAAACCAATGGGCATTTTATGCCTTGAGAACAGCTTGGACCAAAGCAAAGAGATGGGAGACTGCATGTCATGTATGAGAAAAAGCAAATGGACCAATTTGGTTAAAATGTAGAGTTTATGAAGAGACTAATGCCTAAAAAAACTGGAAAGGTAGCCTTAGTGAAGGTTCTCAGACCAGAATGGCATTTCCACAGGACCCCCAGTTGAAAGAGTATTTTTCTTGGAGCCAGAAAATCTGGGTTCGAGTCTTGGTTCTAGTTTATTAGCCGTGTGACTGCAATCAAGTTACTAACATTTCCATTCTCCATTTTCTCATCTGTTAAATGGGAATTAAAATATCTGCGCTACTTTCCTCTTCCAGTAGTCACAAGCAATGCACCCCTTAAAATTTAAAGTACTGCATAAATATAAGTCTCATCCAACACTTAGCACAATGCCTGGAACATAGTAGGCACTTAATAAATGTTTCTTGATTGATTGATATCGATTGATTAATCCTAATGGAATCTCAGAAGTCCAGATTAAATATTTCAGAGATGCTCCTGAGCTGATCAGAATTCTCGGTTTGGAACTCCTAAGTTCCCTTGCCTGACATACAGGAGACTCAGGCAAGAGCGAATAAAGAATAACTCTTGGGCTCTGGGTTTCCTTTCATTCATTGGCTTCATGAGGCATTTAATATTTCACTGAGGCTAACTGGCAGGAAGGTGTCCCTAGGCAAGGCTAATGTGCTGCAATCATCTTTCTGTTCCCTCCCTATTACAGGTCACAGGACCAGACACAGTCAATTAACACAAGTTTAACGGCTTAACATGTGGCAAGTACTATGTTAGGCCCTGACTTTAAAAAGCCTGTGTTAAAAGTCTGGCTTAAAGATTTAAAAAAACTAAAAACCTGGAACGGTCCCTGCTCTCAAGGAATTCTATTGGGGAAAATGATATATGCGGTTATAAGTAAATAAAATATGTATATGAAGTAAATGCAAAGTGATTTAGTGGGCACAAAAGGTGGGGGGATCAGAAAAGATGTCATAAAGATGGTGGCACTTGATTTGAGCTCTGAAGGGACAGCTCAAGATTTTAAGAATTGGAGAGGAGGAAGTGGTTCATTTCAGGCCTGGGGGACAGCCTTTGCAAAAGCATGGCAGTGGGAGATGAATTATTGTGTATGAAATACAGCAAGTTGGCTGGTTTGGCTAAAATAAAGAGTGTATAGAGGAGAATAATGTCTATTAAGATGAGAAATATAGGCTGAAGACATTGTTAAAGACATCAAATGCTAAACAATGAAGTTTCTATTTTATTATCCTAGAGGCAATCTTGGAGCTCTATGAGCAGAGGAGTGATATGGTCATACTTGTGCTTTAGGAATGTTGTACTGTGGGATGACTTCAGAGAAATCTGGGAAGAACTGTGTGAACTGATACAGACTGAAGTGAGTGGAATCAGAAGGATAACTTATGGAATAACAATGACACTATAAACTTGGAAAGATATAAGAAGTTTGATCAATGCAATGGTCAATCACATGATTCCAGAGTACTGATGATGATGATGATGTATGCTTTGTTGTTGTGTAGTCATGTCCCACTCTTTGTGACCCCATTTGGGGTTTTCTTGGCAGAGATTCTGGAGTGGTTTGCCATTTTCTTCTCCAGCTCATTTAACAGATGAAATGGAGGCAAACAGAGTTAAGTGACTTGCCCAGGATCACACATCTAGTATGTCTGAGGCTGGATTTTAATTCAGGAAGATGAGTCTTCCTGACTCCAGGTCTGGCACTTTATCCATCATGCCACCCCACTCCCCTTCTTGCTGCTTACCTCCTAGCAGGGAGGGGATAGATGAACTCATCATGCAGAACGGGACATATTTTGGATGTAGCAGACACAGTAATTTGTTCTATTGCCTGTGCTCATTTGTTATGAAAGTTTTCCTCTTTATTCTTTTCCTCTTTCCCAATGTGTATGCAGGGGAAGAGATGTAGGAGGGAGCAAAAATAGATTTTTTTAAATGAAAAATACATTTTTAAAAAGGATTTTTACTTAGACACCTGTGAGGAAGATGGATTGGAAAGAGGAGCCCCCTTAGGAGATTATTTACAATAGTCCAGGCTAGAGGTAATTGAGGCCTGTACTCATTTCATTTTACTTCAGCAAGGCCATGGTGGAGGAAACTTAATTTGGGGTTTTTCTCTTGCAGATGGAGTTGACACCTCTTTCAAACGACCCTGTGGTAGTTTGTGGGTGAGAAATTTTGGTGGCAAACTCTAATCTACTAACAAAGAGGAAGAAAGGAAAAATAATTTGAATATAGAAACTAAACCCTCAGTGTCTTATGAGCAGTAGCTATAATAATCAGCCTGTTTAGAAGGTTTTAAGGGTTGTTGTTGTTTTCCTAAAAAATAAAATGTATGAGGAAAACTCCCAACCTAGACATCACCCTTATTTAAAGATGAGTCATCGATTCAAGTCCTGAGATTTATGGCTAGGAGGGAAATCACATCCTACTGTGATGACACTCTCAGTACAAGTGTACTGTATCAGTGAGTTTCCTTGGCCTCTGCAATGTGCAGAAAGCTCCACAATAAAAACTGGTGCTCTACAAGGAAAAAAACCCTATAACTGAGAGATGTAAGCAGTCTGAAGGGACATCAATTTACCTGGACCAGAAAAAAAAAGGGTTGGGGGAAATAGAGCCTCTCATTCCATTTCCAATGCCATCAGGGTCTAGTGTTACAATAATAAGCATTGGGGAGTAGCATGTCTTAGAATTCATTCTTAGTTCCATCATTTAACTTGTTACTTGATTCTGAATAACTTGGTGCCTCCACCTAGAAAATGGGGTTAAAAAGTGTCACAAAGAACACACACAACCAATGCCATTCTTTTCAGTGTTAGGAAAAGGCCTAGAGACAATCCAGCCCAACCATGTTACTGTGGAAATGAGGAAACCAAGGCACAGAGGAATCAAGCAGCTCTCCCCCTTCACTCACAGGCCATGAGGAGACAAGCTGGGATTCAGAGGGGGAGCTGATTTGTTGGATTTGCCTGACACTTCAGTGGTATGTGGGTCAGAGCAGTGGAGGAGCTTCTGACTCCTTCATGTGACACGGCCTTACCTTCTCTTGGTGGTCTATGTTGTATGCCACCCCCGGGGAAAGTATGAGCTAATTCAGCTTTCCATTCCCAGAGCTTAGCACAGGGCCCCGCACATAGCAGGTGTTTTACCAAAGCTAGTTGATGTGACCTAACCTTCAGAGTCTGGGCACATTGATCATATTTCCTGAAATAAGGTCTGAGACACAGTCTGATATATGTGTGTGAATAGAAAACAAACACAAAACACATGCATACACACGCATATATCTATGTAGCACATGGATCACATAACTACATATGCATATGTTATATGTATATCAGGTGTTATATTATGTGTATAATGTATAACATGCATTTTATGTATATAGTATATTATAATGTGTGTATATCTAATGTATATATACTGCATATGCAAACAATATATACACATATGTGTATGTTGTATGTGATATACAGAATAAATATGTACACACATATATTATATGTACATATTATGTATATTCAACACACATATATACACACATATGCTGTGTTTATATGTATGTGATTTATATCCTTATTTATTTAATTTGATAGCACTGAGGATAGAATTAAGAAAAAGAAAGACAGCCCCCGCCTTCAAGGAGTTTATAGTTAAAGGGGGAGACAACACACAAGAAGAGGTAGGAAAGGAGAAGAGATGGGACCCTGGGAAGGTGGGGTATTTGGCATGGAGGCATCTTGTTTCATGAAGTTGAAACCAGGCAGGAGAGCAGAGTGGTGTGGGCTGCGTTCCGTTTTTGCTTTCTTCTATAAAGGCAGGCAATGGGAAGAGGTCGGTATTCTTGCCTCCAGCCCTCCAACAGAGGGGAGAACAGGATGAAGAAGGTGATTTTAATAGAGGCTTCAGGTAGCAGGATGGTGGTGAGTTTAGAGGTGATGAGCTTATTCTAGAGGGGCATCTTGTTCTGGCGAAGTTGAAAGGCAGAGCAGCAGATAAAAGTGCAATATTTCTGACTTGCCAATTGTGCAGCCTTTTCTATTAAGCATAATGATGTATTGCTAATTAGCATAAGCATAATAATGTATGGTCCTAGAAACCCTATGGCCAATATTTGTCACTTCTGTTTTGTCTGCACAAGTATACAAGGCCACATGCAACACACACACACACACACACACACACAGCATGGGATAATATGCATTTTTGTAAGTCATCAAAATATTTCTCTAGTCCACGATTGTTTTCTCTGGCTCTTTTTATGTTATGACTTATACATATTGTTACTGTAATAGTTAGATTAGTTTATATGCCCTTTGCCAAAATACTGGAAATTCCAGAATATTTCTATAGTTTATGGGGATCAGGGAAGAGAATATTTACATCAAGGCAGAATGTTTGATTGTAACAGTTAAAGGTCTAGAGTTGCAGAAGAGGCCTTTAGAAAGAGCTAAAGTTGCTTCACTACTTTTATTTCAGTTATATTCTTTCTTTTAGAAGATGGAAATTCTAGGGTATTCCAAGGGTTTCTTTCCCAAGAAGCCCAACCTGCTTCAAGATATAAGAAATCAAAATAAATAAATAAAAAGATATGGGAAATCTCTCAAAGAAGTTTCCCTACCCAAATCATTCTTCCTTCAGATCTCTTGGAAACAAAAGACTCGTAGTGAGTGAATTGAGAAAAGCTCTGAGAATTGTATACAATGTCCTCCAAAGCTGATTTAGCTAAATAAGCCAGCAGGTCAGGGACACCATATGCTTCTGCATGTATACTCATTTGGCAAATTGCGTGTGTGTGTGTGTGTGTGTGTGTGTGTGTGTGTGTGACAGAGACAGAGACAGAGACAGACAAACAGAGAACAGAGATCCTTTAGAGTTACCCTTAACATTATAGTTCTCCAAATGGGATCCATAATAGTACCTTCCTAAGCTTCAGATGTTTACACATAAGGGTTAATAAGACTCTTGCAATCACTTTTGGACCTGCTGAAAGATATTCTGAAATTCGGAAGAATTACACATTGTGCCTCATATAGATCAATGAACTGAGGTTCTGTTGAAATCCAAAATAGTACAAATGTATCTTAAGTCACCATTGTCCTTGATTTTTGCAAAACTGCAGACCATTAGAGAGGGAATTTGATTGATCACTGTGGAAGCCACAGACCAGCAATAAGCTAGTGTCCTGACACTGCAGCCCAATTTCACTTACATTTCCAAATTAAGTGAGTCAGTCACAACAGTAGCACAATAAACAATCCTTAGGGAACTTCTCCATCAGCTGTTTAGATTTCAATCCAAATGCCTTTCAAACTGTCAAAAAGGTAAGAAAGCTTACCTCAAAAAAACTCTAAATTCTGGTTTATCAGTGAATAAAGATATTTAGTGTCTGTTGTGGCTACATATAGAATTTAAATAATTTAAATTGCCTTTCAACTAAAGATCTAATTAATTGAAACTTTTATTCAATTATCTGCCTCTTCTTTCCCACTTAATAAGAAAAGGAAAATGTCAAGTTTCATTATCTGTTCCAGAAACTCTAGAAGAAAAACAGATTCAAAACAAAGGACAAACATTTCCTCACATCATTGCTTCAGAGTTCATTTTCAGAAAAGGCTTCCTGGAAATATTTCAGTATCACTTCTCTCTCAAGATAGTCCCTGTAAAAAGAAAAGCCTTCATTTTAAGGAGGTTGGCCAGGCCAGTTATTTCTGCATTCCTTTCCAAGTTGCACTTCTGACTCTCTGGACTTTCCCTACCACGCCTGCTATGGGTACAGCCTCTGCCCCCAACTTTTCATCTCCCTTTTATGCCTTGTCATCCCCAAGTGAAAGACATTAGCTTAAAAAGGCCAGGTTCTCTCATAGCATCTGGGGCCATCTCCAATAGACCTGACCTGTGTCTTGCCAGTAGACTCTGATGACTCCAGAGGAAAGAGTGAGGCTGATGACTCTGCACAGCCCTGCCTCGCTTAAATCCAATTCACTTGTAAGTCAAGATATCACCCTCCCAATGTCATTGATCCTCTTCCAGAACAAAGGACATGCAACAACAGTCTACCCCAGTTAGAATGTAAGTTTCTTTCTTGAGGATAGGGACTGCCTTCCTTTCTGCCTGCATTTGTATTCCCAGAATTTAGCACAATATTGGCATAGTAAGCACTTAATAATGCCCATTGATTTGATTTTTAAGTGTAAGAAAGCTAAATTGGAAGGGAAGCTTCTATTACGTACTGATTCTTTCTCATACTATTTCTAACTTAGACAAATATCAAAGTCAAGTCATCTTCCTCCCCGTTGTAATTTACATTTTACTGTCTGTGGTATCTTATTTACACATGGCAGTTCTCAGTCCTATTAACAATGACTCCTTTGTTATAACTGTCTTGTCCTTCATTATATTAATGCCACACCAAATAGATCAACAGAGATTTTCCCATCCTTCTCCTTCCCATCATTCTAGGTTCTCTCTTACCTCCGATTTGTTTTTTTTCCTCTCAAGCCTCTAAACTAAAGTTATTGACTGTTATATTGTTTATTTGGGGGATGGGTTTTTTTTGTCCTATTTTCATTCTATATTTCTCCTTACACTTCTGACTTTTACTTTCAGTTAGCTGATTAAAGGAATTTAGAATTTCTCAAATACTTTTGTTTTCTGAATTCCTTTCCATATATTTCTTTTTTGTTGCCTTTAATTGGACAATATGGCATTCAAGTTTTCTACTTATTTACTGAAAATAACAATAACAAAAACAACAATGACAATAGTAATCTCCTCAAAGTCCAACCCATCATCCGTGCTTTGAATGGGGGTGTGGAGACGTGTGGAGACGTGTGGAGCATAGTGTGGAGACATGTGGAGCACAGTGTGGAGACGTGTGGAGCACAGCCAGTCTACCTATGCCCTGAGATTATTATAGCGGCTGGCCAAGGTCTGGCATGAATCCTAAAAGAATAGAAAATTGGGTTTTAGTGATATGAATTCGGTTGCACCTTGGTCAGTGTGATGCAACTGCTCATAAGAGTTAAAGAAATAGACATGGAGGCACAGAATTCCAGACTAC
Organism: Pseudochirops corinnae; assembly: GCA_028646515.1. Lineage (NCBI taxonomy): Eukaryota > Metazoa > Chordata > Mammalia > Diprotodontia > Pseudocheiridae > Pseudochirops > Pseudochirops corinnae. The sequence continues at coordinate 75,344,419 of CM053589.1, forward strand.
CCCTATTCAAAACTGTCATGACCATTAGCTTAACACACAATATAGTGGAGTCGAGGGCATTGCTCATGAACTACACGAAAACCAAATACCTTGGAACATATTAGAAATGCCAATATCTCACATTCAGGAAATGCTTCCAACTACTAAAGTGGGCAAACCATTCCTGCATATGAAAGGTAGTGAAGACATAAATACATTCCTTCTGTCCAATACTCTCTTACAATACAACGAGAACCAAATCAAATCATCTATAAACAAAGGTTTCAACTGCTTTTGTCAAGATTTTTCTTAGTTCCAAGTCACACAACAACATATTGTAGGCCAGTATAGGAAATTCATTTTTTAAAAATTGCAATCCTCAATTCAAATGAGATCAAATAAGACAGGAAATGGAGAAAGAAGTGAATGAAAATCAAACTTCTCTCCCAAACTGGAATGTGGTGGGACTACATGAGATTCATAATAAGCACATAGATACAAGATATATACAGAGGAGATGGAATATGATCTCTGAGGGCAAAGAGGCCCTAGCCAATGAGGAGGTCCAAGAAAGGCCTCTTCCAGAAGGTGGGATTTGTGCCAAGTCTTGAGGGGAAGCCAGGGAAACTAAGGCAGAGGTGGGTCTCAGTTTCCTCATCTATAAAATGGGGACCACAAAACTTGAGCTACCTACCTCACAGAGCTGGTATAAAGAAAGTAATTTGTAAACTATAAAGTGATATCATCAATTTTGTTGTTATTCAATTATTTCAGTCATGTCCAAGTCTTTGGGGTTTTTCTTGGCAGAGATTCAGGAGTGGTTTGCCATTTCCTTCTCCATTTCACTTAACAGATGAAGAAACTGAGGCAAGCAGAGTTAAGTGACTTGCCCAGAGTCACACACAGCTAGTAAGTGTCTGAGGAGGGATTTGAACTCAGGAAAAATCTTCCTGACTCTAGGCCCAACACTCCATGGTCTGTGCCACCAATCAATATCATCAGAATAACTACATGAAGGGGTGTGCTGAAGTCATCAGGGACAACTCCCAAGAGGTGATTGTTAAATTTTCCATGTGAGCATTTACACCTCTAATACTGGCAAGCACTCAAAGCAGGGCTTAATTTGCTTTTTGTTGACTGTCTAGAGATGGCTATTAAGACATTTATTGACACATCTGACTGCATAGCTCAGTTCTGTTTAGTTATATGATCATGAATATACAAAATTTAGCAAAAGCAAAAGAAATAGAATGTGTCAACTTGCTTATACAGAGACAGAATGACGCTTGTGAAGAAAATGTGATAGTTCTGAGACAAGGGGAAGGAGAAGGGGAGTGGTCTGGCATATGAAAACAGCTTAACTTTATCTCCACTGAGATTCATTCCTTCTTTTCCTCACTCAAGACTGCCATAGAACAATTCCCAGGAAATTGTGGTAAGTGTAAAATTCAGGGAGTTTATAAAAAGGCTACATCTGATATGAGTTAAGAATCCAGTTAATAATTTGTGTGAGTCACCTTCAAACAGGAATCAAGTCCAAAGTCCTCCTTCTAACCCTCCTTCTCCAAACCTGGCTCCACTCCCCCTTCTTTGCCTTTCCTTGTAGGGTCTTAGTTGAACTGGACTACTCAGAGTTTTCAAAAAAATTCCCCAAACTTTTCTCCTTCCACATACCTTTGCTCATACTAGCTCTTCTGCCTAGAATTCTTTCCTTCTCATTTTCACCTGTTGAAGTTTTACCAAGCTTTAAGAGCTCCAATTATATCTCACCTTTTAAATCCTTGCTGACCCCATAATTGATTATGATCTCTCTTTTTTTTAATCACCCAGAAACTCTGTCTATATCCTTTTCGTGGCATTTGTATTGTTCTGCCTCGTAAAAAAAAATCTATCAAAACATTTGCCATGTAGTTATATGTAAGAAGTTGTAACTAGAGTGGAGAGATTGGGACTTTGCCCTTGCTTACAAAATTTCCCCCCAAATTTAAGGGGCGATGACAGTACTTGTAATCCTTCTGGAGCAGCAAAACAATATAATTTAGCATCTCATTAGCAAGAATAAATAATTCAACTTAGAAAAGTTATCAGAGGTTTACCTGATGAGTATCTCCCCTGCCCTGCCCCTGTTCCTAGTTGCCTCCTCAGACCCTAGGAGGGTACCTTTTATGCCACTTGCCCATTGTGGGGTTTTGGGTCCTTGCCCTGTTCACAAAATTTTCTAGTTACACTTGTATGTATGTATTTGTCTTATTCCCTATTTTCTAGACTTATTGTTGTTGTTTGTCCTTTGTTCTCGAAGAGGACCAATGACATCAGAAGAGTGATGTTTTGCCTTGAAAGTGAATTGGATTTAAGTGAGGCAGGGCTGTGCAGAGTCATCAGCCTCACTCTCTCCTCCAAATTCATCGGAGTCCAGTGTGCAAGACATTGGTCAAGATGACTGGCGATGACCCCAGATGCAGTGGGAGACCTTGGCTTTTTTAAGTTATGATCTTTCCCAGGTCCCAGTTTGTCTGAGGCAACACCCATTCAGTAGAACTGAGACAAAAGATGGCTTAGTTTGCCTTCACAAAAGAATCAGTCTGAGAGAAGGTGCCCAATAAACCTCTGCCCCAAAATACAACAGGTGCTCAATAAATAAATATCTGTGAATTCAAACAAGGCCCTGGCTCTATTCAGCACTAATTCAATAAATATAAGGAGGCATCACTGCAAGTATAATATGCATGGTCAGTTAGAGAATCCAGCTGAGAATAATTTACAGGTAGTTTGAAGAGGGGCCACTAGGTGATGCAGTGAATAGAGTGTCAGATCTGAAGTCAGGAAGACTCATTTTCCTGAGTTCATATTTGACCCTAGACATTTGTGACCCTGAGCAAGTCACTTAAGCCTGTTTGTCTCAGTTTCCTCATCTGCAAAATGAGCCTCAGAAGGAAATGGCAAACTCCTCTAGTATCTTTGCCAAGGAAGCCCCGAACAAGGTCACAAAGAGTCAGACAGGACTGAAATCACTAAACAACAAAAGTTTGAAGAGAAACCTGCTTGATTTTCATTTACAAAGAGAATCCAAACACACATAAACGTTACAGAGAATGATTCTGGACAGAGACTGCAACAAAAGTAGAGAGAATACTAAGGCTTGGCTAACTTGGTATTCTCTAAGGACCATCAAAACATGGAAGCACATCTGAAAACTGCAAGTTAAGCAACCGTCAATGGTTCGTCATACTGCTCATTTTCCTTACAAGGCACAGCTGCTCTATTCAACAGCATCTTCCTCTCTGCTACTCACAGGCAAAGCATTTGTAAGCATACCACTCGGGTGGAAGGATGCTCATCTACCAAATAAAGTATATAAGCCAGGCTAGCACATTTTGCCAGGATAAATTACAATAAACAAAATCAGAGTTCCAAAGAAAGCCTAAGGATGCTCTTTGGAAGCAGAGGTTACATAAAGAAAAGGGACATTTAAAATTGAACGCAACTGCTGGTGGCCAATATCAAAACCATCTTAAACACAGCAGAAGAGCGACAATTTGCAGTATCTCCCACCAAATTTCTCAATTGTGATACCATCATAGTCTATTTTTCCTTGTTTTATTCCAGTCACTTTTCCTCATAATCAAACTGCCATTTTTCATAATTATTGTGAACATCTTTAAGTATCTGTTGAATCAAAGAGGTTGACACTAGCAGGTATGTATATTGATTAAAAAAAAACTTTTACCATTCCTAGAAACTTATTGGTAACCATCAACTAACTGTCATGCCAACCTCCTTTTTATATACTTCCAAATTACCCAACAGTCAAGAAAGAGATTAATAACACTGACAGAGAGAGACAGACAGACAGACAGTGAGAGAGACAAAGACAGAGAGAGAGAGAGAGACAGAGACAGTGAGAGACAGAGAGACAGAGACAGAGAGAGACAGAGAGAGAGACAGAGAGACAAAGGGAGAGACAGAGACAGAGAGAGAGAGAGACAGAGAGAGAGAGAGGGAAAGAGAAAGAGAGGGAGGGAGAGGGAGGGAGAGGGAGAGAAAGAAAAGTAAAACTCGTTATTTTATTATTTTGGATAAAATCTAACTAAACTTTTAGATAGTCTGATAAAAGAGAAAGGAAAATCAAACTGTTCATATCAAAAATGCAAAAGGGAGGATCCACAATAATCAGAGAAGAAATAAAGAAGGCCCTTATGCCATCTATCACGTCACACTGCCTTAGAAATAATACACAGCTAGTAAGTGTGATTGTTTGTAGTAACTGTTTCCATTTCCATTTTGTAGTGATTGTAAATTTTGTTTTCTTGGCTCTGCTTATTTCTCTCCATATCAGTTCATGAATATCTTTCCATACTTCTCTGTATTCATCATATTCATCACTTCTTATAACACAGTAATATCCCATTACATTCATGTACCACATTCATTTAGTCATTCCCCAATTAATGTGTATCTACTTTGTTTCCAAGTCTTTACTACTACAAAAAAGTGCTGCTATAAATATTTTATATATATGGGAACTTTCTTCATATCAATGGCTTCCTTGGGGTATAAACCTAGTAATGAAACCTCGGGGTCAAAGGGTAGGTACATTTTAGTCACTTTATTTGCAAAATTCTAAGTTGCTTTCCAAAATGGTTGTATTAATGCATAGCTAGCTCTACCAAAAATGTACTAGTATGCCTATTTCCCCACTACTCCTCCAACATTGACTGTTCTCATCTTTGGTCATCTTTGTCTACTTGCAGAATATGAGGTGAAACCTCAGTGCTGTTTCGCAATTTTTAAAAAAATTTTTAGTGACTTGGAGCATTCTTTCCTATGGCTGTTAACAGCTAGCAATTATTTTGCAAATTGACTGTACATATCCTTTGACGGTTTATCTAGTATGGTTATCATGTGTTTTATATATATATGTGTAAAAATAAGTGTGTTTACACATATATATATTGTATGTATATATATATTTGTGTGTGTGTATATATATATATATTTGTGTGTGTATATATATATTTGTGTGTATGTATATATATATTTGTATGTGTATATGTATATATATATATTTGTGTGTGTGTATATATATATATTTGT
>CM053589.1:75349991-75389768 GCA_028646515.1 Pseudochirops corinnae
TGTTTATGTGTTAAGGCTTTGGAATCTATCATATGTTGTATATATATATTATATAATAGAACATAAAAATAATAGGCAATATATTTAAATAATATAAATAAATATATGAATAAATAGTATAAATAAATACTATATAAACAATATATTATAGATTCCAAACCCTTATCAGAGAAATTTCATTCAGATTTCTTCTCATTCAAGCACTTCCAAATGGACTATTTTGTTCTTCTGTATCTTCCTTCCCCCTCAAAAAAAATTTTAAATTTAAAAAAGAGGTCCTAAGCCAGCTTACAGACTTTCTCAAAATGACTTTTAAAATATTGGATCTCTCTCTGTCTCTCTCTCTCTCTGTCTCTCTCTTTCTCTCTCTCTTCCCTCCTTCCCCCCAGCTGTAAGTGAAGTGGTCACCAGTAAAGTAAATCCCACTGCTGATTAATTGACACAGATTGTCAATCAGCTGATTGACTGACTCTAATCTGATTTTGACCTGGATCAGTTTATCCCTCTTTAGAGAGCCTGGAAACCTGGTAACTCCTACTTTAAGGAGCTCATCGTATAGTTGGTGGATACCCAAGCAAATTTTGTTCTACTACAATTCACATTCCTCACTAGGGGTGGGGAATCTGAGGCCTCGAGGCCATATGTGGCCCTCTAGGTCCTCAAGTGCAGCTCTTTGCCAAACTTCACAGAACCACCAAAACTCAAGTGATCCATCAGCCTCAGGCTCCCTCACAGCAGTGATTTCAGGTGTATGCCACCATGTCCAGCCCAAATGACTTTCAACTGAGACTTGTACCTCTATAGTAGAGGCCACAGAATCATACAGGGTTAAGTGGTGTAAACCCCTATAGAGACAATCCAGTCCAACCTATTTATTTTACTGATCAAGAAACTGAGGCCAAAAGGTGAAATGATTTTCTCAAGATCATACAGCTATTAAGTAGCAGAGCCAGGATCCAAATCTGACTCCAAATCTAATGCTTTTTCTCCAATAGTCTCTATATTCTTTTTTTTGTTGTTGTTTCTTAATATATGTAAAGTAATACTGCCAAATGTATTCTTCAAAAAAAAAGATATAGATGTAAGACAAAACCTTACTTTAAATTCTTGCAATTTTGGCAAAGAATCCATGTCTCTTGAATTCCAGCATATGGTCCTACCCTGTTATTAATCTTACCCTGCTGTCTTCAATGAAATAGCTATGCAAAAGAGGTGGGGGGAGAAGATGAGATAAATTAAAATCAGAATACGCTCGATAAAATCCCTCATTTTTCCTTGCATAGTCAGACCCATAGGCTTCCTACTAGAATCTAAGGATATGAAGAATAGAAAAGGGGAAAAAAGGGGAAGCACAATCCCCACTCTACTTCAGTCATTTTTACTTAGGCAGAGCTGTCCTCAGCCCAAATTGTATTGGGAGAGAATTTGCCCTCAGTGTTCCTATGGGTCCGTAACTCGACAATATTCTGACCTCTATTCTATAGTTGCAAATGGAAGTCTAAAGAGAGTATGCCTATGACAAGCAACTATCTCTCATATGCCTTTGTGTTTTTCTACTCCAGAGTGTAGGTTAGAAGTGCACACTAAAAATAAACTTCATAAAAACAAAATCCAACTACCAAATTTGCACAATGTCTGTATCCAAGCTCCTTGTCTCCTTATACTCTGTGCAAGCACACATACAGCCCACTCCTTAGTTTGGGATTTAGCAAAGTTTGCCAGGTACCCTGGGAGATTTGATTCCACTCGATTTGCTGCTGTTTCTTACAGGACAAATATACAGATTACATTTACGGTTCACTTCAATATTTCTGTTAAAAACAAACCACCATTCCTGGGATGATTACCCTCAGTTATTTATTTTTCACATTCTTTACTGAACTGATTCTTCTGATTCTGTAAAGAAGATACACAAAGTAATTTATGAAATGGAAATGTGTGCCTCGTCACCTGGTTCTATTTCTGTATCCTGGCCTTCTCTAACACATGCAATTATACAATGTTGACTAAGTCTCAAATCTCAAGAGCATCTTTTTTTTAATGGTGATTCTAATTACTTTTCTTAGCTTTTGATTTTTTAGCTCAACTTGATTTTGGAAGCAAAAGAAAGTTGTTAATGGTCTCCTCCTCAGTAAGTAGTATCCCAATTTGATCAAAGCATAATTTATCTTATTCTGCAACCTCAAGTTAGTACATGTCAATCACTACGAATAGGTATCCCCAGCAACACAGTAGAGAGATCTGGACATCATATAAGCTTTAGCCAAAATAATTAAGTTACATCCACGGCCTCAAATTTTGCAAACTTACCACTTCCTATGGAATGGAAGTGAAAGAGATACAGCAATTGTTAAAAGTCTGCTAAGTTCTCAAAATTATTCCATAGTCAAACATCTTAACAGAATTTTATCTCATTCCCTATCACTAAAAGAGCAAAACAAAAATACAGGTTTAATTTCTTCCCATTTATTTTATGTAGCCATGCTTAAGGACCCTAGATTTAGTTGGCCAGAAAGGTAAGACATTTCTTCTTTTTTTAAGTGTAATTTTGTTACTTTTCCATTTCCCCAACACCCAATTAATAAATCATAATAAAAAGAACTCATCCCCCCATAACAAATATGCATAGTTAGGCAAAATAAATTCCCATACTGGCCATATCCAAAAATGCATATCTTATTCTGAATTTTAAAATGCAAACTAGGGAAATCATTTCATCTCAGCAAGCTGACAAGACTCTGAGAAACCCAGGAGAAAGCCATCTAAGGACCTCATGATAAGTACTCTGAAAAACACACCTGGGAAGAAATGATGAGCCATTTGATGTGGGAGGATTTTACAGCATTGGGGACTAATTTATATCATTTCCATAAATATTTATTCCTGTGCTTACTATGTGAAATTCAATTTAACAAATATTTCTCATTCTGCTAGGTGCTGGTGAATGCTAATGATGACCTTAAGTCATTTCAGTCATATCCAAGTCTTCATGACCCCATTTTTGGCACAGATATTAGAGTGGTTTGCCATTTCCTTCTCCAGTTCCTTTTACAGATTAGGAAGCTGAGGCAAACAGGATTAATTGACTTGCCTAGTGTTAGTAAATATCTGAGACAAGACTTGAACTCAACTTTCTGACTGCAGGCCTGGCACTTTATCCACTGTACCACCTAGCTACCCAATCTTCAAATTATTTTGTAAAGATTGTGTTTGTACATAGTTGTTTGCATGTTGTGTCCCCCATTAGACTATAATCTCCTTGAGGGTTAGGATTGTTTTTTTGCCTTTCTTTGTATCCTCAGCACTTGGCACAGTGGTTCTGAACCTGTAGGTCATGACCCCTTTGGGGGTCAAATGATCCTTTCAGAGAGGTCACATGGGGTCGCCTAAGACCATCGGAAAACACATATTTCTAATGATCTTAGGAACCGAAACACCGCTCCTCTATCCATCTCCAGGCAGGTCCGCCCACATATGAGTATTAAAGGGTCGCAGCATTAGGAAGGTTGAGAACCACTGACTTAGCACATTGCCTGGCACGTAGTAGACACTTAGGTGCTTGTTGATGTATAAATACATACACATCTATATGTATGTATATGTAGAGAGATACACATTACAGATACATGCACACAATAGACATGTTTCTATATCTGTACATATACACACATACACATGTGTTCACACAAACATATACAGACAGCTGGACATAAGACTGCTGTGTAGTCTATACACTTTCACCTCCTTTCTTTTTTAATCCTGAGCTACATTTCCCAATATATTTTTTATTCTTCTTCTCTTTGCACTTAACTCTCCTAATATTAAAGTAAATGCAATTTAATTTCAAGGGTCTGATCAAGTTCTATACTCAAAACCCTTCTGGCGTGGTAGGGCCTGACTGAATTGGTGTTCCATTGGTATTGGCCAACCTTATTACATGTTATTTCCTTTCAAAATCTCTACTCTCTCACTATAATGGCTTACTTGAGACTCCCTCTTCTTATTTTGCATTTCCCTGCTGCCGTGAATTTATGGATGGTTATCCCCCATGCCAGGAACATGCTCCCTTCTCATCTATGTTTACTGAATTCTTTTCTTCTTTCAGAATCGAGTTCATGTACTGCCTCCTCCCTGAAACCTGACTTATTCCCAACTCTCTCCTACCTCCTTGCCCCAATGTGAGCTCTTTTTGTGCAGAGTACTCTAAGGGAGCGGTGTCAAACTCAGATAGAATCCACATATAAGGATCCCTGCAGACTACATAGTGACTTAGTTTTTAAAAGAAACATTATCTATGTCTTATTGTATTTTTATTTATTTAAATATTTCCCATTTATATTTTAATCTTGGTCAGGAGTGTTATGGGCAGCAGGAGGCCTGCCATGTTTGACACCTCTGGTCACCAGCATTTTATCTGAATCCTTTTTTTTTGCTCCATCATGTTAGTCTTGCATCATACTTTTTTAAATGTGTGTGTCTTCTATGCCCACAATAAATGTAAGCCGTTTGAGGACAAAGGCTGTCATTTTATAGCTCTGTTTTTTCCAGCACTTGGGTAGCTAGGTGGCACAGTGGATACAATGCCAGGTCTGGAGTCAGGAAGACTCCTTTTCATGAGTTCTAATGTGGACTCAGATACTTACTAGCTGTGTGACCCTGGAAAAGTCATTTAACCCTGTTTGCCTCAGTTTCCTCATCTGTCAAATGAGGTGGAGAAGCAAATGGAAAACCACTCTTGGTATCTTTGCCAAGAAAACCCCAAATGGGGTCATGAAGAATTGGATACAACTGAAACAACTGAACAAGAACAACTTGGAGATAATTATGTCAGACAGAAGACACTAATGATAAGGTGAACTGAGAAGGACTTCTCCCAAAAAGTGAAATTTTTATCTGAGACTTAAAAGAGATCAGGGATGCCAGGAGGTGATGGAGGTGAAGAGGAAAAGAATTCTAGGTATAGGGGTCAACCAGTGAAAATACATGAAGTCAGGAATTTGAGTGTCTTGTGTGATGAACAGCAAGGCATAGTTCTATTGATCCAAAGGAATTCCACTTTTTCATTTCAAAAGTATCCATCAGATGGAAGGTAGGATATGTGACCTCTGCCACCTCACAACTCATGATCTCAGAGTGCTGCTGATCCAAAGAGTAGCAGAAGGAAAAAATCTTGTTTGACCTCAGCTACTATTTCCTTCCACACAACTAAACCAGGCCAGGGGGAAATTAAAAGACTCTTCCAGTTCAATTAATAACACAGTCTGGAGCTGGCTCTTGTTGCAGGATCTTAACTAGTTTGAGATAATTATGATTTTGCTGACAACTAAGACTGTGTCTCAAGTGACAGCCCTAAAGGGCTGTGTGCATGAGAAGGGTGTCCAGAGTCAAGGAGAGAATAACGCCTTTCTCTATACATTTCTTTAGGGCAGCTAGGTGGCACAATGGTAGGGTTACAGGCCTACAGTCAGGAAGACGCATCTTCCTGAGTTCAAATCCAGCCTCAGATACTTACTAGATGTGTGACCCTGAGAAAATCACTTTGCCATTTTGCCTCAGTTTCCTCATCTGTAAGCTGGAGAAGGAAATGGCAAACCACTCCAGTATCCTTGCAAAAAAACAACAACAAAAAACCAAAAAAACAGGGTCGCAAAGACTCAGATCCAACTGAAATGACTCAACAACATGAAATTCTTAATTTAGGCACTGGAATTGGATACCTTGGAGACATCCTGAACTTTTCTCTCTTTCTCTCTTCCCCTTCCCAAATCCAATCATTTGACAAGTCTGGTAGAGTCTATCTCCACAACCTCTCTCCCATGAATCTTTTTATTTTTGCTGGAATACCCACTGTCCTCAGACCAGTCCTTATCATCTCTCTCTTAGGCTGCTAAAATAGCCTCCCAACTGAGCCCCTTGTTTCAAATCTCTCTTCTTTCCATTCCAGCATCCACAAAACTGTTAAATTAATTTTTTTTGGAAGGCGGAAGGCAAGGTAATTGGGGTTAAATGACTTGCCCAAGGTCACACAGCTAGTTAAGTGTCAAGTATTTGAGGTCAAATTTGAACCCATATCCTCCTGATTCCAGGGCCGGTACTCTATTTACTGCTCCACCTAGCTGCCCCATAAATTAATATTTATTAAACACGGATCTAACCATGTCATTCCCCTACCCAAAAATCGTCAGTATCTTCGTACTGTCTCTAGGAATGTAAACTCCTCAGCCTTCCATTGCCAACTCCCCACAATCTGGCTCCATCCTATCTTTCTGGATATTTTGTATTACTCCCTTCATTCAATGCTCCAGCTAACCTGGCATGCTGGATGTCACCTGAATCCTGAGTTCCAAATCCCACCTCTGTGCCCTTGCACAGGAGATCGTAGGTTATCTGTGTGGGCACTCTCTCCTTCCTGATGCCTCTTAGACTATCTCATTTTCCTTCAGGGCTCAGTTCCTCTCTGAAGTACTTTTTGATTTCTCTAGTTGTTACTGCTCTCATCTCAAATTTTCTTTTATTTACTTATCTATATACAGGTTATAACCTCTAGTAGAATATAAATTCCTGAACTGTAGAAACTAGTTATTTATTCCCAGGACCCAGTATAGCACAAAGTAGATGCTTAATAAACATTTGCTGAATTGTTGTTAAATCGATTACAGAAACTACAGTAACAAGGGAAATGATTTCTCAGGTCTCTTCAGCTTTAATGTTCTGTTAACAATAAAACCAAAATAGCCTGAGACAAGAATTTGCAAATACAGTAGTTAGAGGTGAAAAAAGTAGTCTTGGCTTTGCTCTTAACTTATTTTGTGACTTTGGGCAAGTTATTTAACTTCACTGGGACTCAGTTTCCTCATCTATAAAATAATTCAGTCATGCACGACCTTGAAGGTCCCATCTAGTTCCAACAATGGAATCCTACAAGCACTTATTAAGCACCTAGTATAGAGCAGGCACTTGATTTGGTGTCAGGGATTCAAAGGCAAAAGTTTAATAATCCTTACCCTCAAGGAGTTTACATTCAATTGGACTGAGATTCTGTAATTACAAGAACATGTTTAGGAATATCATACTTAAGTCACAAAGGTCTATATTCAAATTTATTTGAGAATTATTATTATTAAAAAATCTATCCCCAGGTTGTAGGAAGCCAGGGACACAAATACCCTTTTGTTGGACTTGTTTTTGGTCCAACCTTTCTGGCAATCAATTTAGAATTATGCTAAGGAAGCGATTAAAATGTTAACCTTTGACTGAGAAATGTCACAAGTAGGAGGTTACCTAAAGGTGATCAGCAGAAAGAAAGCCCTATATACAGAAAAAATATTCATGGTAGTATGTTTTGTGATAGCAAAGAACTAGAAATAGCATAGATGCCCATCAACTGGAGAGTAGTTAAACAAATTTTGGTGAGTTCATACAACAGAATATTACTATGACATAAGAAATTAATATGAAGAAAACAGAGAAACATGGGAAGATTTATTTGAACTGATAAAGCAAAGTAAACAGAACCAGGAAAATACACACAAAAAGACTACAACTATGTAAATGGAAATGATATCAACAACAAAAATCAAAGCAATTCTGTGAAATTAAAATAACCAATCTTAGTCCTAAAGAGAAGATATGAGACTATGCCTCCCTCCTTTCTTTGCAAAGGTGAGGGACTCTGGGTGTGTAATACTGTCTATAAAATTGTACTTGGTTTACACATTGTCACCTAGAGCTTAAGCTCATAAGATTCTTTATATCATGGATACTCATTACTTGATATTACAGGTGAAATTGAGAACAGTTTGGAAGAGAAGAGATCTTGGTGCTTCTGGCTTCCACATTCAGGAGAAGGGAATGATTCCTAAAGCAAAAGAAAAACTTTGGAGAGAAATTAATATGTAGAGGAACTAGTGTCTCCAGCATGTTCTTATTATCAGCTTACCGTACTAAAGACTTTGGGGAATTTCCTCTTGGGTGAAAACAAGGACTCTGTCTCTTACGCTTGAGCTGAGATACATCATTTCCAATGGGAGACTTCATTCATTATAGCAATAAATAATAATAATAGCATTTATATAGTGCTTTAAGGTTTGCAAAGCACTTTACACATATCTCATTTTATCCTCAAAATAATGCTGGCAGGTAGGTGACATTATAACCTCCATCTTACAGATGAAGAAATGTAAGCAAAAAGGCTCTCTCAGAGTCACCCACCTAGAAGGTATCTGAGGCTGGATTTAAACTCACAAGGGCTTCCTGACTACAGGCCCAGGGCTCTAACCAATATCCTAATCTGTGTTTGCTGTGTTTGCCATTTGCTTGGATAAATGAGTTTATTTGCTATTTCCTAGGCGTCTATCTTTGCGTAACTGGCATTTGGGGGAAAGGGAATCAAGCCTCTGGACATCTAGCTGAATACAGTACTTTCCTGCTAAAGGTATAAGAAATGAAGAATGCAGCTTGAACCTAAAATTGCTTCTTCTAGACTAACAATATTTAGGGGAACAGAGAGATCCAATTCTAGCTCAGTACCATCTTCCCACTCTAACAAGATCAGAGTGATCAGTCTCATGGCTCCAATCTCCTGGTCCCCTTCTGGTAAGAATCAAAGTATTCCTTGAAGTAGGAGAGGCAGAAAAGACTCTTGAGATATAGTCACATCTAAATAGACTGATATGGACACACTTAACCTACCTGAGTAGAACACACAGTTCATGTGCCCACATGAACATGCACACACAGACACATATAGTGTTAATTTTTGATAGTATTGCTGAAGGCAGCGGGCTCAGCAGTACCATTCCTGAATTGAAAACCTAACATATTTAGATGAAAGCCTTCCTCTCCCCTTGGCCCTTGCCTTTGGGGTTATATTTTCTTGCACCAACATTACCCCTAAAATAACCAAAGAAGATTTGAATGAAGGTGATTCGCCCTCACTTGACAGTACTGAAGGTTCTCTACATCAGCTACTTAACTCTGAGGTTTTTTTCCCTTCTTCTATTTCTTTCTTCCCTCACTAGCCTTCATGGAGTACAGCTCTTGAAGCCAATTAAAATTAAACAGTGCCCTAATTTCTATCTTCCTGTGAACTATGCTGAATATTTTCCCCTTTAAAAAAATTAAGTTTTAATTAAGTTTTTTTCATCAAAACACTAGTCCTGCTGATAATGTCAGGAAGGTCTTGGAAAGTAATTACGTGCCCAATTTGTTTCTGACATACTTCATTCTCTACCAGGACTCTTCTTATGCCTCTATTGCTTCGTTAATACCCCAGTCTTCCCTCCCCCTGACCCTGTAGTCCACCAAAACTTGATTTCTTTTCTATTTACCATGATACAGACAAAAGAATTGAGCTTTCCCCTCTGGTGCATGGGTATAGCACCCAATGAATTAAATGGACAATGAAAAGTATTTATGCTAGAAATTTGTGCCTTAATTATATACTTCCGTAGGTTATGAGTGTCAATGTGTTATAGGTTTTTGACTAGGAGCAAGGGCACCTAAGTTTTAGCCCAGTCTGGGTTAGGTGGTGGAGTGGATAAATTACCAACTCTGGAGCCAGGAAGACTCATCTTCCTCAGTCCAAATCTGGCCTCAGATACATATTAGCTGTATGACCCTGTGGCAAGTCACTTAACTCTGCTTATCTCAGTTTCCTCATTTGTACAATGAGCTAGAAAAGGAAACGGCAAACCATTCCAGTACCTTTGCCAAGAATACCTCAAATGGGGTCACAAAGAGGGAGACTCAATTGAAACAACTGAACAATAACAGTTTGGGTTGCTTTACCTTAACTCTCTGTATTCTATCCCAAATCCATTTCCTTTTCCTCAGTGACAGGAACTCAAAATTAATTAAAATTGGCTTTGTCCTTCTAGTTTCAGATTGTTTCACAAGTAACACACAGGAGGCACTGGAGTTTTGGGACTCTAGCCTCTAATTCATGATCTGGTCAGACAGGCAGACCTACCTTTAGAGGGGTTAATAATCAGATTTATTCTAGTTTAGGCTTCTCAAAGGGTTGCCGATAATGGGAGCATCAATTCCTACGGCATTCCCTAATCACCCTCTCATAGGGATGGTGAGAAGAGGAGGCAACTACCCTTGTGTCTCCATGGGGTCAGAAGAGACAGGTACAACTTGTGCACTCCCCTAAATACTCTCATGTCTCAATGGCAGCCAGTTGAGGCAGGTATATGCATTCCTCTGCACATTACTTATGGTTTTCCCCCATGGCTTCCTTACGGTTTCCCCCACTCACTGACCAGTGCCCACTTGTTTTATAGGGCAAAAGACAAAGAAGGCATCTTGCCAACCTTAATCTTACATGTTAACTTTAGCAATATCGTCATTCTGTGCAAGCGTAGTAAATATCAGTTATATCACCCCCACATCTCCTGGCACAGTCACAGTAGGACTGTCTATGATTCCAGGAACTACTATCTAGGATTCTTAGGACTATTCTGTGAGTTACTATCTAATACCTGGAAACTAGACATTGCCATGGCCATGGATCCTGAGAAACCAAAACTCTAAAAAGGATAACAAAATCCTCCTTACTTACACAAATCAAATTTGTTCTAGTTTCTACTATGACTATAAATAATGTTCTTTATCCCTGGCCCACAGCTCATGTTAATATTTAGGGCTAGATGATATTCTAAGATCTTCTAGTCCAACTTTTTTCATTTAATAGATGAAAACGACAATTTTATAGAGTTGAAGGGACTTGACCAAAGTCACACAGTTAATGAGCAGCAAAGACAGTACACTTTCCATCATACTAAAATTCCTCCTTAGAGGCCTCTTCAAAAGGGACTTGTAGTCAGTCAGTCATTACTTTTGACTCTTGAGTGACTGGGACTATAGCTTTCTGCTGCCTTCCTGATGAGGATGTCAGCCTGGCCACCATCCTGCCCAGATTATACCTCTGGGGACCCTGCAAAGGAAACCTCCAAATGACCTCTTGTTCTGGTGGTCAGAACACAACAGGGTGACTGAGGCAAATCACTTAATTTTTCTATGCCTCAATTTCCTGATCTGTGAAAAGAGATTAAATAATTTCTAAAGTCCTTTGAAATCTAAATAACTATATATAATTTTAATGCTCTTCCTAGTGGTACCACTTCACCTATAAAGTGGCCAAAATATTCTAGAAAAGTGGCATCAAGCTCAAATTGAAATGGATCCCTCCTAGCAGCATACTGACTTAGAAAATTGGAAATTAACATTATTTATATTGCATTGTACTTTTATTTATTTTGTTAAACATTTCCCAATTACATTTTAATTTTGTGTCCCCATCCCATCCCAGAACTCGAGTTTTTCTGTGCTACTTATGACCACTGGGCTGTGAGTTTGACCTTGAGAACCTACCTTACAAGATTGTTTCAATTCAATTCAAATCGATGAGCGTTTACTAAGTTCCTCCTGCCAGTCACTGAGCCAGGTGGTGAGCATCCAAAGGCAAAACAAAATAACGTCAAACAAAACAGTTTCCTACATTAGTCACATGCAGAAATGTGCATCTCATTCTGTGCCTTTTCAGTCCATCATCTCTGTCCAGAGGAACCTGGGTCTTCTTATTTTGCCCCACTTCTAAGAGGAGGAAGTTTGATTACAATGCAAAAGGGAAGAGCTTTGGAAGCATTGACTTTTGGGATTTATATAATGTTATCCTACATTTGAAGGCTATAAAGAGAGAATTGGAAGAAATCTGAAGAAGCCCCACAGTCCAGTCCTTTAATATTAAGTCAAACTGCATGTAAATTATGTCAAAGGGATGTCAGTCTCAGTCTTTAATATATTCAATACAGAATATCCTAATTCTCATTTAGCAACATGTTCCAGCATCCAACAGTATGGTAACTACTGTGTCTGCCTTCTGTCTACCTGGCAGGATAAAAGCCACTTCTATGAAAGAATGTCTGTCAGGAGAATCGAAAAGATTTATACAGCCTAGATTCCTAAGCAAAAAAAAAAAAAATCTAGCAATTATCATAGTTCCAATTTTTAACCAAGTGCTTGTCATGAAGTCTTGAGAGGTTTGGATCTACTCCTCTGACAATTTTTTTTTCCCTTGGGGATCCAGAATCTAAACTTTATCATTAGTGGCACCACCTACATATTTTAAAATATTCCTAGGTTTTGGGAATATAAATACTTAATTGACAGCAACAAAAATTCCAAAGCCACTGTGCAGTACAGCTCACTGTAACACTGACCTACAGGCATTTCTAGAGTGAATATAATTTCCTTCATTTTTGCCAAGGTATTTCCACTCTTTATCAGAAGGGAGAGAGTGATGGGTCTTTATGATACTAGGAAGGGTTTGGACCAATGGTCTAGGTATGGGAATCAGAAGGAAGAGGATTTCACTTGATTTCTTTTATTTTGCCACTGACACCACATAAGATTTTGCAATGAGTGGCAAAGTGGCAGTCTTCTCCAGCTAGCCTACCACAAGTCTTTTTTTCCCTATACCTCTCTCTTTCTTTCGCGCTCTCTCTCTCTCCTTCTATTTTCTTACTTTCTCTCTCTTTTTCCTTTCTTTTTCCCTCTCTCCCTCACTCCTGACCTCTTCCTCCCACCTTCACCCACTCCCTCTGCCTCATGATCCTTTTGAAGGAAAAATATGTAATCATATTTTCCTGAGTCACATGGGAGCCCTTTAGAATTCTGATGTTTGTCTGTGACAGATTTGACAGTATAAAAGTCATTAACATACTGGTTTTTTTTTTAAAGCCCTGGTTTTTTTGCATTTATATATACATATATGTGTATGTATAGAGGTATGTATATGTACACATATACATGCATTTTTACTTTATATGCCCAAATGAAAACATAATTCTGATTTAAATAAGCACAAGACTAACTTATCCCTTCAGTATCTTGAAAATGAATTAAATGCTTTCTGATTACTTGCCCATTTGCCCAGGGTTGCCATGGAAAATGAACTCCCTACAGTATACACCAGACAAACCTATGACGGAAGCCAGAGATCTGTACTAATTAAATCTATTCATATTGATCACAGGTTTTCTTGGAAATTGTTTCAGATTAGACCTGACAATCAAGTCCTGGCCAAAGAGATATATGAGGGAGTTATCTTCAGAGACAAGACAACTGGTTCCACTTTGCTAAAGAGCTCACACTGCTTTGCCCTCAATATTAACCATCATCTTCACAGAGCCTAAGACTTGGCCTGTAATTTAACTAATATAAAAAATTCTTGGGTAAGAAAAATCCACCTACCAAGGGAGGACTACAAAATACAGTCTTAGAGAGTTGCTTAGAGCACTAAGAGGTTAAGTGATTAACCCATTGTCTGCAGTCAAGGAGGGACCTGGAACACAGGCCTTTCTGACTTCAAGACTACATCCACTACACCACACTGTCCCCTGGGCATTTCTTAAATTCTATGATTTTCTGAGAGGAATGGAGGTAGATATACAGGGTAAGGGTTCAATGAGTGACTGGCAAAATAAGCCACTGAAGAAGAAATTATCAAAGATGCTCTGAAATCTGTTTTTTCGAGATGAATAAAAGGTCAACAATCCCTTGTGCATAATTCTCCAGTTTGATTAACTGTATTTAATGGTCAGGAGATTAGAGAAGAAAGGGAAAGAAAAAGAATTCAAGAGGAGGAAGCTAGGTGGCACAGTGGCTAGAGCACCCAGCCTAGAGTCAGGAAGACCTGAGTTCAAATCTGGCCTCAATATGCGACCCTGGGCAAGTCACTTCACCCTGTTTGCCTCAGTTTCCTCACCCACAAAATGAGTTGGAGAAGGAAATGGCAAACCACTCCAGTATCTTTTCCAAGAAAATCCCAAATAGGACCACGAAGTATCAGACACAACTGAAATGGCTAAACAACAACAACAAAATGGGTAGAAAGATAGAAGGAGAGATGATTCTTCTTCCCTCAGCCCTTCTCATTTTCCTTTTTTTGTCCTTTAATATTTCCAGAATGGTCTTTATCTGCTACTTCTTCCCAATCAATGTTATACAGATGGTCCCTGATGTTACCCCACTGATATGGTTATCCACAGGATGCAAGGATTAATTATCAGACTGTTCTATCCATCTGATGAAATAGCAGTTGTTGAACACATCTTGAAATAGAAGAGGGTTTTGTGAACTCCTCTAGTCTTCGAGCCACTTCAGTAGGGTAAAAGACCCGTTTCAAGGGATAACCACCCCACAACAAATTACCTTGATGCCAAAACATGTTAATAAAACCCTTATCAACTTTAAAGGGAAAACCGGAATGTTTTTTTGATGCCATATCAGTGTGGACATGTATATATAAATAGGAGGCAAAAATATTAGTCTATTCCAAATCAAGTCAAAAAGCATTTATTAAGTATGTCAGTCATTGTGCTAAGTGCTGTACATGTAAAAAAGGCAAAAATATCTGTTCTCAAGGAGTTCACAGTTTAATGGTGAGTACAACACACAAACAACTGCTTACAACATATGTTGTTGTTTTTGTTGAGTTGTTTCAGTAGTGTCTGACTCTCTGTGACCCCATTTGGGGTACTCCTGGCAAAGATGCCAGGGTAGTTTGCCATTTCCTTCTTCAGCTCATTTTACAGATGAGGAAACTGAGGCAAAACAGGGTTAAATGACTTGCCCAAGGTCACACAACTAGTAAGTGACTAAGGTGATCTCTCCACTGCCCCCAACAATATATGGACAAGATAAGTTAAACTGAGAAGGAAGTTACTAGTGTTAAGAAGGGTAAGGCTCCTTATTTTAGGTGGGAGTTTATTTAAGACTTGAAGGAAGTCAGGAAAGCCAGAAGGTAGAGATGCAGGAGAAGAGAATTTCAGGCATAAGGGATGGCCAGTAAAAATGCCCAGAGTTGGGAGATGGAATGTCTTGTTCGAGGAACAGAAAGGATGTCAGTGTCACTGGATGGTAGAGTCTATGAAGGGGAGTAAAGTCTAAGAAAGATGGGATGGTAAGAAAGTCCCAAGTTATGGAGAGGCCAGGATTTTATAAAAACAACAGTCCTGTTACAAGCATGAT
This sequence comes from Pseudochirops corinnae, assembly GCA_028646515.1. Classification (NCBI taxonomy): domain Eukaryota; kingdom Metazoa; phylum Chordata; class Mammalia; order Diprotodontia; family Pseudocheiridae; genus Pseudochirops; species Pseudochirops corinnae. Next base: position 75,365,028 of record CM053589.1, read on the forward strand.
CACTAGAATGACCTCAAGATGTCTGCTTTAAAGGAAAGCACAGCCCATTAGCCTGAACCTGCCTGGACATGGTTCCCCTGGATTCTCTATGATTTAAATCAGAGGCACTCATGAAACAGAAGGAAATGATCTCAGGGACCCCTGGGACTTCCTCAGAGTGTTTTTCATGCAGGTCTGGCTGGAGTAGTGACTCAGAAAGGGCACTGCATCATCATATTTATTTTAATCACTGGAAAGTTTTCATTTATAATTCATAGGCACTTAGACTGCTTGGGATGCCTTATTAAAAAGGATGTCATCTTTTGCCTTTTTTTATGACCACAGGAAAAAAAGTCCCTCTTCAATGTGGTACAAGAATAAACTGTTACCAGAATAGAAACCAGCGCCCATTAATTACAGCATGACCAAGCCAGTATTTATAAAATCATCATCATCCCATGGAGAGGGAATCATGTCATTTAGACTATAGTTAGTGCAATTCTCAATTTAAAAAAAATTGGCATCATAACAATAACTATGGAAAGAGTGACTACTGAATATATCTGTAGAAGGCTTTATGAGAACTAGCCACTGGAAGAGTAGCTTCTCAAACAGTGAAGTGAATTGCAGAGACAAAGATGGCATCAGGTCAGCAGAGGTTAATTCCATTCAATAAGCATTAATTGAGAATGTCCTATCACTAAACCTTTATTGAATTTTTAGAATTGTATTCTGAGCTACATTGGCAACTAGGTGGCACAGTGAATAGAGCACCAGACCTGGAGTCAGGAAAACTCATCTTCCTGAGTTCAAATCGGGCCTCAGATACTTACTAGTTGTGTGACCCAGGGAAAGTCACTTAACCCTGTTTGCCTCAGTTTCCTCATATGTAAAATGAAGTGGAAAAAGAAATGGCAAACCACTCTATTATCTCTGCCAAGAAAACCCCAAATAGGGTCATGATGAGTCAGATACAATGGAAAAACAACTCAACAATAACAAATTCTGGACTATATGCAATACATGAATATAAGCTGTGTAATCCCAAAATGGTCTATGAATCAATTCATATATTTATTCTGGGGAGCTATGGGACACCTTTGGTTATTCTTAGGACTTGACTTGCATGTGTCCACCTCTACCCTTTGAGGAACATATACATCAGTCAATGGATCTGTGGTGACTTCTTCAGTGTGGGAACTTTCTCATCTATAGCTTGATCACTGGGCCCAGAATCAGGAGGACCTAAGTTCAAATTTGGCCTCAGACATTGCCTAGATATGTGACCATGGGCAGGTCACTTGAATTTGATTGCCTCAGTTTCCTGAACTGTAAAACAAAAATAATAATAACAGCAGCTATCTGCTAAGGTTGTTGTGAAGATAATATGAGATGTTTGTAACAAACTTAACACATTGTTTGCCACATGGTAGGAATCACATAAATGCTAACTATTAGTTGGCAGGTGATACATTCTATATTAAGACACTCTAGGAGGACACTTTGGAGGATATTGTATATCCAGTCACATCATATATCACAGAGGGATCCAGAAGAGAGTTGAGAGAGAATTTTTAAAAGCGACTCCAGAGAGCTAAGAGAACTGCATCCTAAAAGGTATGTTATGGAGTATGCCTCTAGAGAGCTGAGTAGAGGTACTGTTAATAACAACTCAACACTTTATAGTTTATGAATGACTTCCTCACCACAACCCTAGGGAATAAAGAGTATAAGATCAGTATGCCCATTTTACAGATGTCTACACTGAAGGTCAAAGATGTTAGATAATTTGACCATGGTCACAAAGTTCTTAAGCACCAAATATCAGAACTGGGGCTAGAACATATAACTTTTAGATCCAAATTATTGACTAACCTCTTGAAGTACAAGGAGGAAGAGAGTTCAGAGATGTCATCTGGATATTATGAGCTATACAGGAAATGGAGAAATAAGGAGTTTGGGGGGCAGAGCCAAGATGGTGGAGTAAAAGCAGGGACTTGCTTGAGATCTCTAACAAACCCCTGCAAATACCTGTAAAATGACTCTAAACAAATTCTAGAGCACCAGAACCCACAAAATGACAGAGTGAAACAAATTTCTAGCCCAAGACAACCTGGAAGGTTGACAGGAAAGGTCTGTTGCAGCAGTCTGAGAGAAGAACCCCATCCATCATGGGCCACAGAAAAATGAATCACTGGCAGCTGTAGTGGTTTCCAGAATTCTCAACTCACAAATGCCAAAGACAATTCAGAAGGTCAGTAGGAAAGGTTTGTTGGACCTGGGTGAGAGAGGAGCAAGTTCTGGCCCCAGCCCTGGACTGGCAGCAATGGCAGTGGCTACTTCCAGAGCTCTCAGCCAGTAGAGGAATCCAGAGCCTGATCAGAGGAGGATTATAGAGATCTCTTTGATGGTGCTAAAGCAGGATTCTCTTGCTTTGCCCATGCCTGGATCTAGGCCACAGTTCTGGGTGGTGGTCCTGGGGTGAGGAGGAGTGCTGGCATGGGGGAGCTTGTGGCATTAGTGGTAGAGAGGAAATCCTCCTCACAGTTCCAAGGCAGAAAAGAGTGCTTGTGGTCACTCACTGACCAGAACACAGGCTAGGAGAAGAGTAAACACTTCTCCTTTCATCATATAATCTTGGAAGAATTGAAAATTTACAGGTCCCTAGAAATATCTCTGAAAACAGCTACACAAAATCCCTGAAGCTTGGGACAGTATACCCTCAATGCTGGAAGTAGTGACCTACCTTAACAAAGAGCAAAAGAGTCAAATAACTGGCTGGGAAAGTGAGCAAACAGCAGGAAAAAAATTGGACTATGGAATATTAATTTGTGACAAGGAAGATCAAAACATAAAACCAGAAGTCAACAAAGTTAAAGCTTCTACATCAAAAGCCTCCAAGAAAAATATGAATTGGCTGCAGGCCATGGAAGAGCTTAAAGAGGATATTGAACATCAAGTAAGAGAAGTAGAGGAAAAATTGGGAAGAGAAATGAGAGTGATGCAAGAAAATAATGAAAAATGAGTAAAAAGCTTGCTAAAGGAGACCCCAAAAATGCAGAAGAAAATAACACCTTAAAAAATAGACTAACCCAAAGGGCAAAAGAGGTCCAAAAAGCCAATGAGGCAAATGCCTTAAAAAGCAGAATTGGCCAAACGGAAAAGGAGATCCAAAAGCTCACTGAAGAAAATCATTCCTTAAAAATTTAGAAAGGAGCAAACGGAGGGTAATGACATTACGAGAAATCAAGAAATTATAAAACAAAACCAAAAGAATGAAAAAAATAGAAGACAATGTGAAATCTCTCACTGGAAAAACAACAGAGCCAGAAAACAGATCCAGGAGACATAATTTAAAAATTATTGGACTACCTGAAAGCCAGGATCAAAATAAGAGCCTAGACATCATTTTTCAAGAAATTGTCAAGGAAAACTACCCTGATATTCTAGAACAAGGGAGGGGGAATAGATATTGAAAGAGAAATGAGGAGCTTTAGTGGGAATAGCTGATGAACATAAAAATATAATAAAGTTTTACAGCCAAGTGACACAAAGGATAGAACATTGGGAATCAGGAAGACATAAGTTCAAATCCAACCACAGACCTTACTAGCTGTGCAACCCTGGGAAAACCACCTTACTTAAGTTTGCCTCACTTTCTTCATATAGTACCTATCTTCCAAAGTTGTGAGGATCAAATAAAAATATTTATAAAGTTCTTAGAAAGTGCCTCGATAATTCCTTCATTCCTTCCTTCCTTCCTTCCTTTCTACTTTCCTTCCTTCCATCCATCCATCCATCCATGGAAACATTCTAAGTTCTTGAATGCCATGCCAGTATAACACAAGCTCTGGTAGGTTCTACCATGCTAGAGAGGCTTTGAGAATGGACTCAGTAACAGGAGTCTGTTTTCTGAAGACTAATCTACTTAATTACCAGGAGGCTGGCCTCGTAATTGCCCTTTTTATGTCATAAAAAATAACAAAACAAAAAAATTAAATGGCCCTCAGTCCTATGTAATTCCTCCAGTACTATAGTAACAATATCAAAGTGGTGGGAAAATAAGTTTTTAGACAGTTTGACTGTCAATACTCTGTATAATGCTTATCCAATGACCCATGAGAAGACATGGCTGGAAGAGATGACCTGTTTCAATCTTGATACTTTTTCAATAAACAAGACCAGGAGATGGAAATTATAGCTAAGTGGAAAGATGACTCAGAGATACTTGTTGAAGAAGCAAGAAAAGAAGTTGGAGCAGATCTTACCAAATACCCAGAAACCAGACATATTACTTCACAGGATATTTAATCATCATATAGTCTGGTCCTAATGATAAGTATCTATAAAAATACCATCAAGGAAATAATTAAAACTTATATTAATACATCAGTTATCAAAGATGGAGGGGTGAAATGACGATGCAAATCAAATCCACACACACTTTGACATTTGGTGATTTCAGTGTAAAGGTAGAGAAAGATGAGGATTGGGAAAAATACATAGGAAATCATGATTCAGGAAGAAGCAATTGGAGAGACTAAAGTCTTGTGGCTTATACAAAAACTTCATTCCTCCATATCCTCAACAGCTTCTTAGAATAAAGAAATGGTGGGCACCGGGCATTATGAACACCCAAGACCACCATAAAGAGTGAAATAGATTATATTTTATCAGACAAAAAAAGACATTATTATTGATGTAACTGATATCCATAAGACAGTTTTCTGTGTCAGACTACTAACTTATCAGATATAAGGTCAGAATTACTGAGAAAAAAAGAAGAAAATGATATGGTATAGAATTAAAAATATTTGTTTCGGATTTAAATAAGTGATTGAAAATTAAAAACGGGAAATGAACAATAGAACAGAAGTTGACTATAATAATTTAATCAAGCTCCAAAGCATCAGAGAGTTTCCCAGAATAGACAACCATTCTAAGGAGTTTTCCCTGACCATCAAATGGATGAAGAAAGTTTTGACCAGATTTCAACATATAATTGATCAGACACCCAATAGAACTTGTACTAGGTAGTACAAGTACTGTGACAGACAGTAAAGATGACCAATGAACTGCAGCCAGAGTTGAATAGGAAAAGGATGAACGAGATTACTTTTGCGAAATTCCAAAGCTTTTTTTTTTTTTATCATCCTCAAGCTTTACATAAAAGCAAAGTCCCATATTTTTAATACTAACATATATCATTGTAAGGACCTCCCAAATTACTGAGATTATGGATCCATTCAGAAAAAAAATGTTTGAGGTTAGTTGAGGAGATGATAAATGCCAGTCCTTTTAAATTTGCTATTTCTTGAAGGAACGTATCTTGAAAATAAAGAATGAAAATATCAAATTCAGCTGCCATAAAATTAAAAAAAAAACTCAATGCCAGCCTTCCTCATTCATCTAATTAGAGCTTTTAAAAATAAGACAGAATGTGATTGCCAGCTCAATATACTACATAGCCCTTCTTCTTTTTTTTTTAATCAAATGAATTTTTTTGTTACACTTTAAGTTCTGAATTGTCTCCTTCCATCCTCACCTGCAATAGAGAGGGCCACAACTGGACATAGATTATATATGTATATATTATATTACATTACATTATATTATACTGTATTAATATTATTATATCATGTTATATTAATTATTAAAACCACATTATGCATACTTCTATTTATCAGTTCTTTCCCTGAAAGTGAATAGTATCTTCCTTGATAGGTCCTATGTAGTTGATTTCTATATTTAAAATACTCAGAATAAGTTAGACATTCACAGTTGCTCTTTGAACAATATCATTGTTATTGTATACAACCCTCTCTTGGTTCTGCTCATTTCACTCTTTCATGCAAATCTTTTCATGTTTTTCTAAAATCAACCTACTCATCATTTCTCACAGCATATTAGTATTCCATCATAACATAAAGCTTTTTAAGTAAATGCAACAGCAGTCAACAACCAAGGGGTAGTTTTACTGAAAGGTCACACTAAACCCTCAGCCATGTTCATGTTTTCTGTCCCCATAACTATGCCCTATACTACACAAGATCACAAATTCTAAACATTAAACTAAGACTTGTACAAACTCGGGAATCTGCTGCAACCATCTCAGCAACAAATGAAGTCTGCCCTTTGTGAATATTGAAGTATACTTCAATCTAGAACCATTTTCTTCAGATAAAGGATTTGAATAGTCCTGCTTTCCTTCTGTCAAGAATTTTCAATTCTATATTTCCTTATATTTTAAAATATTTTTTTCTGAATGTAATGAACATCAAAAAAACAAAGATCATTTTCACAGAAAAAAATAGATTAAAAATACAGGATTATATGTGAAAACACAAATCTCTATTATGTAGAGCTTGTCTATATGATAAATTCTATATGTTACTTTCAAAGCTGTCCTGTGTGTCTGTGTTTCTCTCTGATCTTCCTTCCATTCTCTCTGCTCCCTCTAATTTGTAAATATACGGCCAAAACAGATGAAGAAACAGAGGATGACAAAATTTAAGTGTCTTCTTCTAGGTCATGCTGATTGCAAAAACCAGGGCTAAGATTTAAGCAAATTTAGCAACCTTTGCAACCGTTTTGTTCTTGTTTTTGTTTTTCCAGTTCCAACTGTTCGAAGAGTTTTCATTTTTGTATCTCCAGTGTCTAAAAGGGAGTAGCTGCAGTTTAAAGACTTACTGAAATTAATTGAGATGGTGATATAGATCTCATGAGGCATATAATCTAGCAAACTAAACCCATGAAAGGAAGAAAGAAAAAACTTATTAGGTGTGGTTTTGCTTAAAGGTGAAGGAAAAGACATTTATTAGTGATGTATGGTTAAATCTTACCATTCATTAAAGTATACTATATTCATCATCACTGATCTGAGTTACAATAGTCACTTTATGTGTTCACATAAAGTTAGGGGTAGTGCTAGAGGGAATAGTAACATTAACAAAATCAGACAAAAGGAAACAACTGATTTTTGTTTTTCAATTGTTTTTTTTGGTCATATCTGACATTCTATGACCCCATTTGGGGTTTTCTTAGCAAAGATACTGGAGTGGTTTGCCATCTCCTTTTCAAGCTCATTTTACAGATGAGGAAACTGAGGTAATCAGGTCACACAGCTAGTAAGTGTCTGAGGCCAGATTTGAACTCAGGGAGATAAGTCTTCCTGACTCCAGGCCCAGGTGCTCTATCCACTGGATAACTTAACTTCCCAACTTTGGTAGAGGGAAGAATAAGAAAGCATGAATATTATCCCATGGTAATGGTTGGCACTTGCTGATATTCATTCATAATGGAGAATAAACTAATTCTGGGTAGCTGGCCAATTTTCCACATATGGCAAACAGCAGGTATGGACTAACCCTAAAGTAGAAGATCTGTTAAGACCCCCTTTAGATTTAAGGTCCCCATAATTAGAGGATAGATGCCTGAAAAGTCATTGGGAAAGTAGAAATTGTATATGTATATATATGCTATGACTGAATTTGGCTTGGGAAATACAAGAAAAGTCAAGGGGCAGAAATACAGGGAAACAGAAGGAATAGAATAAATACAGGAAACTTTGCATCTTAGGATTCATGATAACTCAACAAATCTATAAAGCTGCAGATGAAATTACAAAATGGTACAGACACAGGCAGATGGATGGACTGGTTATCTCAACTACTATGACATCTCTTTGGTTCCACATGTCTTTCTTTTCCAAAGGAAACTATCCCATACTATTTACAATAAATCTACCACTTCATTTCTTTTTTCCCAAAAGCATCATGGCTCTAAATCATATGAACATGTTTGTAATAAATCACAGTTTATTTTTTTTAAATTAAGAACATTGGAAATAATGATCCATAGGAATGTAAGCTCTCAGCAAATCATGTTTTCATTCACTCATTTAACAAACATCTTTTAAGTATCATCTATGTACAAGGTACTGGGTGAGAGAGAGAAATGTATAATACCAAGTTCTTGCCTCGAGGATCTTGTAATATTCTAAGGCACTAACAAGTCCAATCCCTGGAGTGGGACCAAATTAAAAAGAAAGCATGACATGAATTTCTAAGCTTTGGGAGAGTTAAATGTTTTCACTCCAATTAGAATGTAAACTCCTTGTAAACACTGATAATAGTTTATCTTTCATGTGGTATGACTATAAACGACTATAATATTAAATAAACACATCAGAGAGGCAGAATGTCACAACATTCCGACAATGTGTCCGAATGTCACAACAAATAGAGGAGAACTGAAGTGCAAGTTTCACTTCTGTCACACACTGACTACACGACCCTGTGCAAATCACTTAAATTCTCAGTTTGTTGTTGTTGAGTCATTTCGGTTGTGTCTGACTCTGCGACCCCACTTGGGGTCTTCTTGGCAAAAATACCTGAGTGGTTTGCCATTTCCTTCTCCAATTCATTTTACAGATGAGGAAGCTGAGGCAAATAGGATCAAGTGATTTGCCTAGGGTCATACAACTTGTAAAAGTCTGAGGCTGAATTCGAATTCAGTTCCTTGTACCACCTACCTGCTCAGTTTCTCATTGGGAATCCCCCTATCTCGATAAAATTAGTAATCTGTTGTTTTTTTTTAAATCATAGTTAATACATTGAAATAAGTATTTTTCTTCAAAGCAATAAGCTTCAGAGAGCTTTTTTTTCAGTGATGCTGACATGCTCAAAAAATTTTTTTTTTCCTAGAGCCACCTCCCCTTTGGGGATTCAAATCCAGTCTCAGACACTTACTAGCTATTTGCCTGTTACTTAACCTCTGTCTGTCTTGGTTTCCTTAAATGTAAAATGATGATAATAATAGCAACTAACTCACAGGTTATTGTGAGGATCAAATGAGATGTTATTTGTAAAGTACCTGACACATAGTAGGCATAATACAACTGTTTATTTCCTTTCCCTGAAAAAATCATTCTCAATACTACATACTAACTTCATTTTGACCCCAAATTATATTGCAGTTTGAACACCCACTTTCATCATTATATATGTTCCCAAATGATTCTTAGCAATTTTGATAAATCATATATCTACGTTGAAAGCATGAAGATTTTCCACCACTAAAGATATTCAAAAGAATAAAGCACAGACACCAAAGGCAATTTCCAAAGAGAAGTTCTAAAAGCGTTTTGATCTATGATAATATCTTGGGACTAAGTTTAGAGTTTCTCAAGGTGACTACTGTGAAGGGGACAACATTCCTTCAGACACTATATTTATTCAATTTTTTTAATCTGTCATATTACTTTATAGTCACATATCATACTTCAAAAAAATAATTCTCCCCCACAGCACTTGTCATAATGCTGGAGGCATGGTAGAGAGTCAAGAAATCCTTGATGAACTGAATTCTGTGAGATATATAGTACAGTACTGCTTACCAAACAGGATTGGGCTTTTTGGTGTGGCTGTTAAAAAGTTATGTTTGAAGAAGTTTGGAGGAAGGAGGAAAAGAAGTGTGCTTTTATACCAACACAAGAAAGGCCATTCTCTATTTAATTTACAAAAACAGACATCTAAATTATTCACTCTTCCCTAATTAACTCTCCAGAGAGGTTTCTTCAAGGCGCAGTAGGTTGATGCTTAGGGCAAATCTCTATAAAAGCCCAAGAACATAGGAGGCATCCATAAGTTTCTTTGCACTTGTGGATTTTAGTACACAATAAACTTAAGCATGAAAGAGAGGAGGCAAATGAGGATAAGACCTTCTACTGCCATGTAGGAAGAGCCATATAGACTTGTACCATCTAAAGGTTTCCATAGGTAGCTTATCCTGAAAAGACCTCCCCCACACACACCTCCAAAAATGACTCTGGGTTTGGAAGGCATCCCAGGGTAGATAGATTAAGATATAAATGTGAGGCCTTAAATATTTTTAAAATGTATTAGGTTTTATAATAAGGTACATTCCCTTATTGAATTATTAGGGTCTTTCATATGCCTGAGACCCAATCTCTTTGTCCCACTGTTGCTTGTTTGTTGATTATTTTTTTTAAAAGCAGTTGATTTGGTAGAACAAAGAACTATTTTACAGACTGTCATACCATGTGGTCTCCCATTAATATATCCATAATAATAATATTTATATAATCCTTTAAAGTTTGTAAAGTGCTTTACGGATAGCATGATGTAGAACATTAGAGAGAATGGAGAACATGGTTTGCTTCAAAGATTTATATAGGAAGAACTGGGGACTTTCGAATTAGTAATGGGAAGAAACATAGACACCAGAACTCTTTTATGATTATGGTACATTTAGGCAATTTCCCTAATTATTGACAGAAGATGAGAATTTGGTTACTAACCACAAGCTAAGGTGGTGTTATTCACAGAAAAGACTTAGCTGCTGAACCAAGAAAGTTTACAACAAGGGAAAAGAGAAAGATAAAAGAACAGATTTCAGAACTGTACCAAAGACAGACCATAATTCTCTCTCTGCATTGTACTTGTTGCTGGGTAGAACTGGTTGGCCAATGAGTGGCTAAAGTTTACTGTTACTTGCTATTGAGAAAGATATTAAGTAGAAGAAATGGAGGAATATATTTTGCTCCTTATTATGACTTCCTTCTGGGAAGAAGTAGAGAGAATATGCTCCATTCTCTATTACGATTTGTGGCTAAGAAGAAATGAAAACACAAGCTATTTTTCTACATTGCCACCTATTATTGCTGAAAGGTAAGAGGGAAGAAAAGTCCTGCAAAGGAACAGTCAGAGAAACTTTTGACCACTTTGGGACAAAGATCATTCATTACCTTTTCCAAAAAGAGCATAGGACTGAAGCAGACAGCTGAAGAAATTACCAAGTCATAAATTAAAAGTGATGGATACTACAGGTGCTGTCAAGGAATAAATCCAGTTGAGCATGGTAGCAGCTTGGGAGGAGAGAATTATAGAAGTTATCCAGTGGATTGAGTATCTGAGATGTCATGTCCAGTAAGGTATCAATCGAGCACAGCATGGATAAGCTCAGGTTAACAGAGGAAATACCTGTTCAACATAGAAGTACCTTTATCAGGAAATTTCATGGATAGTTCATGAGACAGATGGTGAAGAAAGTCTCTATTTCCAAAATTCTGAGTTGCCTTAGCCATGTGTATTACCAATATGTGTGTTTTACTATCTTGGGAGTTTAGATGTGTGCCCACTTTTCTGAAGAAGCCTGTGTGTACTGTTAGGAGAATGCATTTGGATTTTATGAATGGTTAAATAACATCTGCTTGATTTTTAGTTTCAATAAATGTTTTAGTTAACGTCAAATGAGTATGAGTGACTTATTTTCTAATGAGATGAGTATCAGTTGAGGTTCGTGAACATAATTAAGGACATGATCAATTTTATATGGTAGTTTCAAAACTGTCTGGTTTGTCTCCATCTCTGTATGTTCTGTTCCCTTCTGTGAGTTGTTTAAATGTTTCGTTGATAATATTTTTCTTCTGTTCTTCTTCTTTCTTTGGTATCCTTATCACTAATTCCATTTTCCTCTCCCAAAGCGACCATCCTTATCTTGCATAGTGAAAAGAGCTTCCTTTTGATGAACCACATGAGCTAGAGGAACACTCAAGTGATTCCACTATACTGAAGCCCTGAGTTGCATCTTTCTGGCAGTCTGCATTGAAGGGTCTTCTGAAGATGATGAAGCAAACCCCTAACTGGCTATTGAGCAAGAAGAGTAGAAGAATATGTGAATCTTTAAAAGGGAATGACTCTCTCATTCTTTTCTTTTCCCTACTGCACAGTATGAAAGGATACTTCAGTTATCTTTCTGGAGTTTCCCATTCCCTACCTTGACTTATTTGATGACTACTTTCACATGACAGAGGAACAAGGGGATTCAAATAGGCAAGTTTGAATGTGGGCTTCTGGCTGCCTCTTTTACTTTGAGTTTGACATCTCATAGGTGACCAAATCGTTATCCTGAGACAGGCACGTTTAGTTTTGGAAACAATTTTGTGAATTCAAAACGTTGGAGATCCTGGATCCATTTTTGGAGGTAACTGGCTGCAATGGGAATTTCTGTCAGAGAAGATAACCACTGACATAATGTTCAAGCTGTGGCCAGGTTTGCCAGAAGACATGGACCTTAAGTTATTTGAACAGAGCAGAGCCAGAGTGATATGGAACAATGCCTATTCAGCAATCCTCCCAATTGTTTCATGTTGTGATAACATTTTAGTCCCAACTACCCAGGAAAGTATGACAGCAGTTATAAGTTATTAATAAATCCTGTCCAGAAAGTCTTTCAGTCACTATGTACTTCAATTTTGGGTTTAACATTTCTTTTATGTGTAGAAAATAAATACCAGTTCCATATTTGATTCATACATTAAGTATCTTTTTATCTTCTTTGAGAAGATCCTAGAAGTGAGCCAAATACATGTTGCTAGTAATTTTCCTTGGACCTAGAAGGCTGGATGATGTAAAAAGGCAAAGAGTAGGAGAAAAAAGGACTTAACTCTCTCATTAGAGGCCAGACTCCGCCAGAACTGAATCTAGTCTGAACTCATTAGTATGGGATGGGAGCAGATGGGGTTCCTTAGTGGAGAGAGAGAGGAAGCAGTGACCTGGCCCCTTAAACCCAACAGTGGTTCCAAAAAATAAATATCACCACCTAAAACAAATTTATGTATTGGGCCTATCTGAAAATCCATGCCTCATTTCCTACTTCTTAGTCATTATCTCTCTGTTAAAGAGGTGGGAAACTTCCATCAATCTTTTGAAGTTGTGATTGGTCATTGCATTTATCACAATTCTTTCACAATGGCTTTCTTTTATAGTACTGTAGCCATTGTATAAATTGTTCTTCTATTTCAACTCCCTTCATTCTGCATCAGTCCATACCAGTCTTCCCATGTTTCCATTTCTCTTATCATTTTTACAGTGCAATAATATCCTATTATATTCACATGCCATAATTTGTTCAGTCATTCACCAATTGATGGGTATCCCTTTTGTTTCTAATTATTTGATAGCATGAAAATGGCAACTATAAATATTTTTGTACTCATAGTCTTTTCCCCACTTTCTTTTGTTCTCTGGAAAATGCCAAGGAGTGGTATCACTCAGTCAAAAGATACATACAGGTTAGAGATCTGTTGGCTACAGCTCGAAATTGCTTTCCAGACTGGATCAATTTGGGAAATTTTGGCATTATCTTCACACACAATGCATTACTGTACCAGTCCTTCTGCATTCCCTATAACAATTGTCATTCTCCTTTTTTCATTCGTGCCAATCTGGGGGTATAAGGTGGATCATCTGGGCTGTTTTCATTTGTATTTCTCTAATTATTAGGGATTTGGAACATTTTATATGGCTTTTGACAGGTTACACTTCTTCTTTTGAAAACTCTCCATATCTTTTAGCCATTTATCTATTGGGGAATCACTCTGCATATATGGAAAGGAAATTGTTGATGATGAAAGTTTTATGGAACAATAGGACAAGTAAAGCAGGCACACAACAAGAGTGGAGAGTAAAAAAAAACCAAAGATGGTTGTTTTCTTTAAAGGACAGAATTTTTGGACAACTGGATAGTTGGTCTATTCTCAAAAAGAAAAAATTTTGCATAGTTTAATTAACTTTGAAATAAGAACATCTTCCTTTACCTAATTCCTGTGGTCAATTTCACTTTCTGATTTAAAATAATCAATACGACCTTCAAATCCTTTTTATAATCATAGGACCATAGGTATAGAGCTGCAAGAGATGTTAGATGCCATATATTCCAAATGCCATCATTTTACAGATGAGGAAACTGAAACTAAATGACCTGCCCTAAGTCACATAGTAGGTGATTGAGCCAGAACTGGAACACAGGCCTTCCGGCACTAATCTTATCTTTACGGAAAACAATTGAAACCCATGAATTTCTATCCATAATGACCTCTCCTCTATGTATCTGAATCCTACTAATTCTTTCAAGTTCAACTCAATCCCCACATTCTCTGAGAAGTATTTCCTGACTGCAACAAGAAGCGGAGAGGGTCTCTCCTTCCCATGAATTCTAAGATTCTAGCATTCTAACTCAAGTAAGTTTTAGTCAGGATTTCGAATAAATAGAATAAAATGATCTGGCAAAACTAAAAGGATACAGTTTAGCTGGATAAATTCTGAAGTCCCTTTAAATTCTGGCACTCAATGGTTCTTTAAGCCTAAGAAGGGAGATGCTTTAGAAGAGATCCAGACATTTAAAACATTTGGAAGCAAGAATGAGGAAAATAAGGAGGGAGTAAAGATATTGGTAGTCTTTCTGAAATTTCTCTCTAGTGTTCTGACCTACTTTGCTTTGTAGAGGGAGACCACTATATATACAATCTTCTTACTGTTCATTTGATAGGATGGTGGTGGATTAGGAATACAAATTGCTACATACATTGCCATATGTGGTCATTGTATCCACTGGTTTTTCTGAGCTGCCTTTTTTCTTTACAAAGAAGTATTAGGTGGTAAGGGATACGGAGGTGGAGAGAAGGTAGTGTACTATCGCTTAGGGATGATACAAAAAGCATCAACATAACATTAAAATGTCTTTAGTCTTCTAAACTGGGGATAACATGAGCAAAATAATGCTTCAAGATACCAACAAATCATTAACATAATAAACTAGGAGCTGGATCTGAGTTGCAGTCCTGAATCCTCTATTCACTAGCTACACAACCTAGGACAAGTTGCTTAGCCACTCTGATCCTCAGTTTCCATAGATAAAGAACAAAATAAATAAGCAATGATTATCACACAAATGAATATTCTCAGACTAAATGTTCCTAAGTTGTTTGATTTCTGTTTAATTCATATACAACATGAATAAAAAACTTTACTAGAATTGCCTATGGAGTAAAAATAATCAATCTCATAGCAGAGTGTTGTAAGAAGGAAATAAGATAATGTTCTTTGAAAACTGTAAAGTGTCATACAAATGCAAGATACTATTAGTAATAACAGGTATTAACATTGACAGTAATAATATTCCTAGAAGCTTTATCCAGCACAACAGAAGTTATTAAATGTAATGCTTATTTGTAAGAAGTACAGTGTGCTACTAGAATATCATCTTTTTGTGTAAAATTAAACACTCATAGTCATTCCCTTGGTTCCACCAATTGTATCAAATAAATTCACTTTTTGAAAAATTTGTACTTTGGTCTCTGCATGTGTAAAATGAAGTAGATTACTGTAAGACTAATGCAGTATATTAATGAATGAATGAGCATTTATTAAGCACTTACTGTATGCCAGATACTATACTAAGCCCTAAAAATTCAAAAACAAGAGAAGAGATAGGGCTTGTCTTTAAAGAGCTTGCATCCTAATAAAGGAAAACAATACATATTGTTTTGTTAAGTGGCAGTAAGAGAAGGGAGATGTTGGCATAGGACCTCCCAGAAGGGTGTGCTCCCATCAAAGAAGGTTCTGTGCTCTTTGAGCAAAGCAGAATAAAAGGAACATGAGATGCACAAATATAGAGATATCTCCGTTCCCAAATATTCAAATGGACTATTTGTGCCTGACCTGCAGTAGAGCCTTCTAAGTTTATACTGGACTTATTGTATAAACATTGTAACCTGACCCCCAACATTGTGATGTCATTGGTCCTTTTTGAGGACAAAGGACAAACAACAGCAAGAAGGGAAAGGAGTTCTGATTTAGGGAATCACAGGGATCATGAGTTGTTATATACAGCAATCAAGATACCCTCTTTCCAGAAACAATGGCACTATTGGTTTTGGTTAATATGCTAAAAGCAAGCGAGCTTAAGAGATGAAGGAGAACAGCAAGGAACTAAGAGGTAAAAGCAGAGAGGCAGTCACATAGTGAGATCTTCTGGGTGGACAGCTGTACATGATGAGAAAGAGAAACATAGCCTGGAAGGAGGGCTCAGCTAGATTTAATGGGCTAAGTGGGCTTGTTTGCAGTCAGTCACCAGTCAAGATGGCAGAGCTCCCAGGGTAGGAGTTCCAAAGATGAGCGGATGTTATATAGTCAGCTCTTTGCTTTTCAGGAAAAGCCATTCAATGAGATTTTGCCAGTCCTAAAAAGCAGCTTCTAGGGATTTCATGAGTCATATTTAAAACAACATCAATGAGCCACAGTTACTGAGTATGTTTGTCATGCTGTTAAAAAATGCAGGTCATTTTGTTTTTTCCAAGTGTTTGCCATAACAATCACTGAGGGTAGCAGTGGGTACAAATCATCTCTCTGGTATTAATGAGGGAGCAGGAATTCTCTTCCTTCTTCTTAAGGACCTTGCCCAAGGCGTCCATATGCTTCCCAAAGAACTTTTCTGTTTGCATAAACACCAGATGTGCTCATAAAGAAGCAGGATGATCACTTATTGGGAATGCTGTAGAAGGGAGCCATATATCAGGGAGGACCGCTAAGATAGATAGATAGATAGAAAGACAGACAGACAGACAGACATATTCCCAGATCCCTTCCAGTGTGGAGATTCTGTTTCGATAAATCTGTCAAGCATCCAGTAGTTAACATTTATATAGCACTCTGAGGCATGCAAAGAGCTTTTCCTATATTATTATCTTATTTGAGCTTTATCCTGTGAGGTAGGTGCCTATGGCATTATCCCCATTTTACAGATGAAGAAACTGAGGTATTTGCCCAGGGTCATATAGCTAATAAGTATCTAAGACTGGATTTGCACTCTGATCTTCCTGACTCACAGCATTCTATCTCCTGCACCACTTAGCAGGCTTTCCTGATACCCTCCAACTACTAGTGTCTGCTCCCAGAAATTACCTTGTATGCCTTTTGTGTATATTTATTTGTGTTCAAGCATCTTCTAAGCAAGAATGTAAGCCCCTTGATGGAAGAAAGTCTTTCTGTCTCTGTATCCCCATTGTAGAGCATGTTGCTTGATATACAGTAGGAACTTAATAAATGCTTGTTGACTATATTAATTGATTGAATATGGTACTTTTCTTTCTCAATATAAATGATTTCTTGAGTTAAGTGGAAAGAGGCTCCTACTATCGTATGTAAAAGTGCTATTGGCTGTTCTGTTGTTGTTGAGTTCCCTGACTCTTTGGGATCCCATTTGGGGTTTTCTTGACAGAGATACTGGAGTGGTTTGTCATTTCTTTCTCCAGCTCATTTTACAGATGAGGAAACCAAGGCAAGCAAGGTTAAGTGATTTGTTCAATGTCACACTGCTAGTAAGTATCTGAGGTCAAATTTGAACTCAGATCTTCCTGACACCAGGTCTGGCACTCTATCCAATGTACCACGTAGCCAGCCTCTTGGCTGTTTTAAAATTTAATTATATTTTCCCCTCAAACAACTTGGTAACCACAAAAGTTCTCCCTTGATACTTCTAATCATAGCAATAACAGTTCAATTCTGGCTGGATCTACAAAGCTAGAAAGGTTCAGAGAATGGTTCTGATACTATCTGATGACCAAATTCATTAAGGAGCAAATTCATGGAAGCAGCTAGGCAGCAAAATGGAAAGAGGACTGGACCTGCATGTAGGAAGACCTGAATTCAAATCCTGCTTCAGACACTTTACTATGTGACCCTGGGCAAGTCATTTTACCTCTCTACTCCGTTTCTTAATCTATAAAATTAGGATAATAATATAATATATAATATGACAATTATACAAATATTATATAATTGTTATATTATATTCATGTATTGATATGATTATAATATTGCTATAAACAATACTATAATGCTAATTTATTAGTATAATTATAGTGATCACATATATTATCATATATAATTATATATAATTATAATGATCACATCTGTCCACATTATTGTGAGGATAAAATGAGACATTATTTTAATGTTCTATAATCCTTAAAGTACTACACAAATGCTAACTTGAGTTTTAGTATTAGTGTTAATCAAGACTTGAATTCTAGGTCATGAATTCTCTGGCTACAGCTACTAATAAAAAGTTCAAAAAGTAAATTATCCCAAGGTCACACATTCTTCAGAGATAGTAAGGTCCAAAAAGACTATTTTATTGTTCTTTTTTTTTTATTTTATGGATATCTTTTTATATCCCCAAGATTTTTACTAGTATCATTACCACTCCTTTCTAAAAGAGAGACATCCTATATAACAAAATTTATTAAAAAAAATTTTGGGGTGATGAGGCAATCGGGGCTAAGTGACTTGCCCAGGGCCACACAGCAAGTAAGTATCAAAAAATCTAAGTCTGGATTTGAACCCAGGTCCTCCTGACTCCGGGGCCTGTGCTTATTCACTGTGCTACCTAGCTGTCCCTACAAAAACATTTTTAAAGGAAGAAAAAAGAGGTGAAAAAATCAGCAAAACAGATCAACACATTAAAAAAAAGTAGGAAAATCTATATAATGAACCAAACCTGTTGAACCCCCCCCTGCAAAGGAGTGTGTGTGGGGGGGTATCTTCTCATTTCTCTTCATTAGAGCCAGGCTTATTCTTTGTAATTTTGCAGTATGCATGTTTGATTGCTCTCCATTTACCTTACTGTGGTAATTGTATATATTGTTCTCTTGGCTCTGATGCAATCTTTCCATATATCTTATAGCATAGTTAATATTCCATTACATTCATGTAACATAATCTGTTTAGCCAATCACCAAAGGATGGGCATCTATGTTATTTCCAATCTTTCACTACCACAAAAAGTGCTACTTTAAATATTTTGATGAATACAGGTACTTTCTTTTTCTCTCTCTCTCTCTCTTTTCTTTTTGCTTTTGGAGGGTAGAAGGCAGAGCAATTGCAGCTAAGTGTCTTACCCAAGGTCATATGCCTAGTACGTGTTAAGTGTCATAGGCCATATTTGAACTCAAGTCCTCCTGACTCCAGGGCCAGTGCTCTATTCACTGTGCCACCTAGCTGGGCTTACTTTCTTTTTCTCAATGGCCTCCTTGAAGTATAAGCCTAGAAGGAGAATCTCTAGGGCAAAGAGTATAGACATTTTAGTCATTTTATTTTCATAATTGTACTTAGAAATTATTATCCATAATAGTAAACTTTTCTGGGCTTTTAGAGATAAGGCAACTGAGCTCTAAATAACTTTAAGGTTATTTAAGGTCTCAGAAGTAGGAAACAACAGAACAGGAAGCAAACTCAAGTCTTTGTCCACATCCATTTCTCTATACACAAAAAGCATTGCATATTTCAAATTCTATTAAGTCCAATTTTCCCATGGATTTCTATTACAAAATCATAGATGTATTTTTCTCCAAAAATATTTTTTTGCTTCTGGAAGTAATGAAATTCCGTATAAAAAGGTATAATAATAATAATGACTTTATGTAAATCAAATATTTCAAGAAGAAAAAAAATTCTTAAAAACAAATCACTAAACATGGCTCAAAATAACTACACTGTGTTAAAAATAAATCAAAATTTAAAAATATTGATGAGTCAATGCTATTACAATCCCAACAATCATTTGCCTAACTCAAACATTATTTCTCTTAGAGAGGTAGCGACTCCTAATTTTTATTTTTTTTAATTTTTTGAGAGGGGTAAGGCAATGTAATTGGTATTAAGTGACTCATCCAAGGTCACACAGCTAGTGTGTCAAGCGTCTGAGGTCAAATTTGAACTCAGGTCCTCCTCACTCCAGGGCTGGTACTCTATTCACTGCACCACCCAGCTGCCTCACAATTCCTAATTTTTATTGATTTTACTGAGATTTTTGCTATTCTCAGGCCACCATAATGCTCATAAGGCAATTTTTGGTAAAACTTTACAGACTAATACAAATGATCATTTATATTTATGTAATGTTTTAAAGGTTATAAGATACTTTCTTTGTAGCAACTCTGGGAGATTAATAGTATAAGCCTCATGTTCTCTATTTTACAGATATGGGCAATGAAACTCATACTTTAAAGCCAAAAAAATTTTTCCCTCTGGTATCCTTTTCCTGAAAAAAAAATTTCACCTAATTACACCACACAGCTTATTATATTGCCCTTAAACAGGAGAAGATAGAATCACCCCTAACCAAGGACTGATATGCACAATTATTTGGTTGGTGATGCAGGGATTGGAGCATAAACTCAGAGTCTAGAAGGAATGTGAGACTGAAACGATGAAGCAGTTGGCCAAATAGTCTTTTCCACCATGCAGGGTGCCTGAGGTCTAGGGAATCACCCATGGCGTACCCACTGGAAACTACAGACTGATGAAAGCCATGTTTATACTTGGCAAGGCAGTGATAACTCAGGTAAGTAAAAGGATCGGTGTGTGTATGAGCTTACGCAGCATATAGGCAGCTGGGTGGCCTATGGATAAAGAGATGGACTTGACATTAGGAAGACCAATATTCAGACCCTGTCCAGTCACTTACTATATGATCCTTGGCATGTCACTTAATCTCTCTTATCTTCAGCTTTCTTATCTGCAAAATGGGGATAATAATAGTACCTGCATTGGAGGGCTGTTGTGATATCATTTGATCTCTACAATAACCATATATGTATACATGTATATACACATATATGTATACATGTGTATACACATATATGTATATATTGTTAAATCATTTCAATCATGTCTGACTCTTCATGACCCCACGTAGGATTTTTTGGTAAAGAAACTAGAGTGGTATTGCCATTTCCTTCTCCAGCTCATTTTCTAGATGAGGAAACTAAGTGGCTTGCCCGGGGTCATACAGCTAGTAAGTGTCTGAGGCTGGACTTGAACTCAGGTTTTTCTGACTCCAGGCTTGGTGCTCTATCCACTGTACCACCCAGTTGCCCCACATGTATAAGCATATATATATATATAATGATATAATGCATTATATATGTATATGCATATATATAAATACATTATATATACACACATATATCTGCAAAGCTATACATATGTATATATGTGTAAATAATGTATTTGCAAAGTTTTGCAAATATTAAAGCATTTTATAAGGACTTGCATTTATTAGCTCTTATATTGTTCTCCAGTGTCTGATGCACTGACTTGAGGAGCCTGTGCTCTTTCTGATATTAAAACACAGCTGCAGTTCACATTCATGAACTAGAGATGCCCACGGATCACAATAGGGAATGGCCCATGCTAACGGAGAAAATCCACATAACAATTTATTCTCTACTGGCAAATCTGAAAATATCATCTTCCACTTTACAATGTGGTAGCAAGGTAGCACACCTGGGTTCAAATCCAGCCTCAGACTCTTACTATTTTACTAGCTGTCTAATCCTAGACAAGTCACTTAGCTGCTCTGTTTCAGTTGCTTCTGTTGTAAAATGGGTGTCATAATAGCACCCACCTTAGAGGGTTGTTCTGTTGATCAATAAACATTTATTAAGTGAATGAGATAATAGTTGTAAAGTATTTAGCACAATGCTTACATACAGCAGGCACTTAATAAATGCTTGTTCCATCGCTTAGTGTACATTTCAGACCCTCCAACAATACTTATTTTTCATATTTCTTATTATTTATTTATATTTCCTAATAGTTCATATTTATATTTCACTTTACCACCATTCGTGAATTTGATGTCTCAACCAAACTTCAGTACTCAATATCCACTGATCTCACCCTGTCCTCTCCCACCTTGGTGTATTCTTACATGCCTGGAACAGACTCCTTCCCCAAACTTGCCTGCTGCAATCCTCTTTCTTCGAAGACCAATTTATTTGTCACTTCCTCTAAGACACTTTCCCTGATTCTCTTGCTCAAAGCGAGTTCTCTCTATCAAATTTTCCTGGTATACTTCACATTTCTCATTTGTCCCTAGCACCTTCTACATTATGTTGTATTTACTTGTAAATGTCCTATTCTCCCTATAAACAAACTCCCAGAGAAGGTGCTGTGCAGCTCAAAGGAAACACAGAATGTGCAAATTTAGAGTATCCACCCCAAATGTTCACAGGGACTATTTGTGCCCCACCTGTTATAGAGCACTCTGAGCTTGTATTGGCCTGATCAGCCACAGCAGGACACACTGAAACTGGACTCTAGCACAGTGATGTCATTTTAGTTCTCTTCAAGAATGAAGGACAACAACCAACCAACACATATGTGTGCATGTATTTAAGTGTATGCATATAAATTTATGCATGTAATATGTGTGTATACATATAATATATTCATATTTGTGTATATGCATATGCATCTTTTGTATATAAGATATGTGTCTATACAATATGTATATGCATATAGTATATATGTGCATGTGTGTAATATAGGTGTAATATAGGTAATATATGTATATACATATAATATATGCATATGTTATGTACCTATGTATATACGTGTGTATAATATGTGTGCATATAGTATATGAATCTATGTAATGTGTGTACATGTATGCATATGCATATAACGTGTGTGCATATAATATATGCGTGTATATAAATAATATATGCATGTGCATGTATAATATATATAACATGTGTGTGGTATATATGAGTATGTATATAATATATTCATGTGTATAACATATATGCATATATAACATATTATATATAATATCTTATATATCTTTTAAAATATATTATATCTTGCTCAGATTGAATAGTTGGATAAGTTGTTGAATTGAATAAGCTATGGTGTACAGAGAATGGAGTTGCCTGCACAGAGGGCAGGCAAGTGAGCCTAGTTAAAGCAGAGAAGGGACCCAGAGGGAGAGAAAAGATACAGCATGTGTCGGCGAAACCAAAATAATACAACCACCTGAAGCACAACTTCTCCTTGGGGTCCTGGTGGAGACTTTGGAGTGGCTGTCCAATGCCCTCAGCCGTCATGGGAAGCAACCACGATGAGAAGAACGTAACATTTCCCCTCTTGAGGAAAGCGCTGAGATAAAATTCAGACAACTTCAGTCCATTTCTCCTACTACTACCATGGAGGAAACTGAAGAGAATTTCTGAATGCTGTCT
This sequence comes from Pseudochirops corinnae, assembly GCA_028646515.1. Taxonomy (NCBI): domain Eukaryota; kingdom Metazoa; phylum Chordata; class Mammalia; order Diprotodontia; family Pseudocheiridae; genus Pseudochirops; species Pseudochirops corinnae. The sequence continues at coordinate 75,387,898 of CM053589.1, forward strand.
CCTCTCTCCCTCCTTTCTCCTTCCCCCTCCCCATCTCTAATAGCTGGGGAATAAGAACAGTCATTGTCAAACCCTCATCACAGCACCTCCCCAGCGCTCCTGAGATAGAGCTTGATGTATATAATTTAGGTATCAGCATTTAAATATTATTACTAGGGAAGCATAAGGCTCCTGATTAACCCCACACAGAGTAACAGTAATCTAGAAAATCTCTATGTTCAGCACCTGGAAAGGTGGCAAACCTCCTTTGATGTTTCTTTTTGAAGTCAGACAAAATTAGCTTTCCCCTGGAACTTCCAATGACTCATGGCTCATGGTGTCAGATGATTTCTCTCTTAGGAAATCTAGAGGAACAGGATTTTAGCTATTTCTAATTCTGTTATAAACATATGGAGTCTAGAGTGGGTCAGTATATATCTCATAGCAATGTAGTATCAAAATTTCAGAGTTGGGATGAATGAATAAAGCATTTCTATGTGCCAAGCACTGTGCTAGGTGCCAGAAATACAAACAAAATTAGACAGTCCCTGATCTCAAGGAAGGTATCCTAATGGAGTAGACAAAACATATGGAAGGTTTCAGTTTCAAGTCAGATGGAAAAGTCACATGGCCCTTAGGGCACAGCAAAGCAGATGGTTATGCCTCTTCTTTAATGTCATTTACCCTACAAAAAAATCATACCAGTTTATGATGTTGAACTATTTTAACAATAACAAGGACTTTAATGACAAAGAACTTTCTTTTCCAGGTATTCAGTAGCTGAGGCTATAGGACCTGTTAAGAGTAGTAGCCAGCCTGCATCCCCAGAGGAGTTGCTTCCCATGATGGCTGAGGGCATTGGACAGCCACTCCAAAGTCTCTTGGGTTCAAGATCCTGGGCTGTCTCCACCAGGACCCCAAGGGAAAGTGGTGGTTCAGGTGGTTGTAGTGTTTTGACTTTGCCAACATATGCTGTCTCCTTTCTCTCCCTCTGGGTTGCTTCTCTGCTTTAACTAGGCTGACTTGCCTGCCCTCTGTGAAAGTCAGTTGACAGTAAGACTATTGATACTCTTCATTTCAGGAGTTGCTTACCTGGAAGGAATGAAGCTCAATGATCACAGATCAAACCCCTTCACCCAATACATGGGTGGATAGCAAAATGGAGAGTTTTTAAACATTATAAATGACAGCTTGGAAAAATGACTACAAGTGATTTTCAATTATTTAAGGAAGGATTATGTCTTCTGAATTCCTTCTCTTCTCCACTTAGTCTATATTTGGGCTGCTCAAAAGAGAAAAATGGAGAGGAAGTAGACTCTAAGGCTAGCACTTTCAGGTCTTGCCTTACAAGGCCCACTCTGGACACTTTTCCACATGGTATGGAACACAAAGTAAAAAAAAAAAAATTGGACTCTGTAAGAGAAGTTATTTTAAGAAAAATTCTTACAGTTAAAAACTAACATTACCCTGGAGAAAAACTTTTTAATGTTCGTACAGCTGTAACGATGACCGTTTATTATAAATGCCTTCATGTATTTTCTGTTTCCTATTAGATAACACCCTCTTGTTATCACTTTAGCACCTCAAATTTGCTAAGTCATCATCAAATCTGTCCTTCTCCCAACTCTTCTATCCTATCTGATGGGTCTGCTGTCCTCCCAGCCACTAGGCACTATCAAATAGTTAAAAACTCAGGAGGTATTGTGGTAAGGATTTGACAATCTTCAAAGTCTTCTTGCTTAACTGAATTACTGTAATAGTAATTGGTTTAGCAGGATACTTAGCACTTGGTACTAAGTGGATAGACAGTACTAAGTGCTAAGTGTGGAAGGTGCAAACTCTGTCCCATTGTTGAGAAGGCATGAACTCCCCTGTTGATGTAGAAGAAGGGG
>CM053589.1:75390268-75408121 GCA_028646515.1 Pseudochirops corinnae
AATATTATAATGTTTTGAATGTTTGTCTTGATTTGTAATGGAATAAACAGAGTGTTCACTATATTTTGTAATCTGAACTCTAAAGGCTGTTCACAGTAGCATTCCTTTGGGAATCTGCTGGTGCATGGCATTACAATTACCTACCCTGTCAACTGCTAAGTTCTATCACTTCTATTTCTTACATCCCTAACAATCTGCACCCCACCTCCTTGATACCATGATAGCCACGTAAGTTCAGAGCCTCTTATCTCCTCCTTAGATGACTGGAATAGCATACATTGGTCTTCCAGCCTTCAGTCAATCCCCTTCCTAGTGTCTCCTTCCAACTCTTGCTCTAATCTTCCTAAAGCACCACCCTGATCACATTATTCATTAACTCAAGAACTGCCAAATGAAGTATAAACTCCTGATCTTGGCATTCAAGGCTCTCCAGAATTTGGCTCCAATCTACCTTTCCAGGCTTATTTCATATTACTGTCCTCTACATACTTTTCTTTAGCCTAAACGGCCTGTTTTCTAGTTCCTATTTTCATCTATCACTCTCCCTTTTCTATGCCTTCTCTAACATAAAGTTCCATGCTTGAAATCTTCTGAAATGTCCATCCCTGTCCCTTTCTTTAAAGCCAAAATTAGGTCATCTCTTAGAGAAACATCCTTTCTTAAAAACAAGTCCTCCACAATGTCAACTAAATGTGATCTCTCTCATTTCAATTTGTAGAAAGAAATGTTTATAATTTCTTTTTTTCTATTAATACATTTTATTTCTCATCTTCAACAAATATTGAAATTCATAAGCAAGGATGAAATAAAGTCAAATACACATAAAATGAAGAGAAAAAGTAATTATAAATGATGCAGCATGTATGTGTTGTAAAGTCCAATTACCAATTTATTAAAAATACAAAAGAACATAAAATGTCTGTGTACCAGAAATTGAACAAGGTATGCTCTGGTACTGATCTTCCTGCTTCCATATGCACATGTGCATAATATAGCACTTGGGGTCTTAGGGCTTTGGGAAGACAGCAAACCTTGGGTAGGAGAGGGTTCCTTGTTCCTACTCCCCCAGTCTCCCAGTGACAGCAGCAAGTTACTAACACATGAGTTACTAAGGAGACATGACTTCCACCTCATGTCTTCCTTGACTCACCTGTGTATCAGGCAATGCCCTTTGTCACTAGACTTTTAAGGAAGAGGTAAAGTCAATTGACAACTCTCTTTTCCTTTATATAAAGACCACTCCTACATGGAAATGAACTCAGGTAGGTTATCTTTTGTCTGGGCCCCTGGCTACTTAGTCCACTTAGTGTTTCCTTTCTTGTATAGGTGACCAAAAATTATATTCAAAATTAATTTGTCTATCCACATGAATAATCAATATATTGCTTACCTTCTCAAGGGGTAGGGGAGGGGTGAGAGGGAGAGATTTTGAAACTCAAAAAATTTTCTCAAAATGAATGTGAAAAAAATTGAAAAGGAATTGAGAAATATTTAACAAAATAAGTAAAAATATATTTTTAAAATGAACTTGTTCAGGATTGGAGGTGACCTTATGAACTCTAAAAGCCTGGGTCCATTGAGTAGAGTTGACTGACAGCAAGAGGATTCTCTTCACTGAACCTGAATAGAGATAGGAGAATGTCCCAGAGTTGTTTGAACATTGCAGAAGTGAGGCAAAATGTGATCAAATTTCCTATTCAATGATATTTGTGATGGAGCTGCCTAGCAGAGTATAATAGTATTCATAAGTTACTTGTTAAACCTAGGTAATACACTCTGGGAGTCTGGTATCTTTTTGCATTTCTTTTGTATATATGAAATAAATATCATTACTCCTCCCTCACCCCCCAGTCCCAAGCCTATATCTGACTCACTGAATACCTTTTTTTTTTTTTAACCTAGATATGGGTGAAGATCTAGTAAATCAACTGTGTGAGAACAGGAAGGCTAACTCTGCTTATTAGAGGTAAGGGTCTCCAGGATTAAACCCAGGCCAGGTCACATACACTGTCACTCAGTCAATAAGCATTTAAAAAGTACCTGCTATGTTCCAAGTACTGTGCTAAACCCTGAGGATACTAAAAGAGGCAAAAGACAGTCCCTGACCTCAAGGAGTTTACAACTGAATGGATGAGTGTCTAGTCTAGTTCATAAGGAGACCAGTGTCACTGAATCAAAGAGTATGTATTGAGGAGTAAGGTATAAGAAGACTGGAAAGGTAGGAAGAGGCTAGGTTATGAAGGGCTTTGAATGATAAAAGTATTTGGTATTTAATCCTAGAAGAGATAGGAAGCCACTAGAGTTTATTGAGTAGGGGGTTACCTATCGAGTAGGGGGCAGACCTGTGCATTAGTTAAATCACTTTGATGGCTGATTGGAAGATTCATTGGGGTAGGGGAATATGAAGCAGTCAACAGAAGGTTATTGTAATAGTCCAAGTGTGAGGTGATGAGGGTCTACACCAGAGCAGAGGGGCCCTTTAAGTAGAGAAGATATTAAGCATAGTACCCCAACTCTTGGGACTACCAGTGGTCCCTTAATGCAAGATCTATATCCAGTACGTTTTATAAAAAACATGTATACTAACTGTAAGACACAATTATTCACACAAGAAAAACCAAGTGGAAGATGATTTATCATTCAAAGGATAATATGTAGAATGGACAAGTTATTGAAGTGGTCCAACAGTACATGTAACTGGGACACCATGGATGGAGAATGACCTGAGCCTCAAATTGAAAGGGGGTGAAAGATAGAGAGAGAGAAAGAGAGAGAGAGAGAGAGAGAGAGAGAGAGAGAGAGAGAGAGAGAGAGAGAGAGAGAGAAAGACTGGATTAAACTGAGGAAATTGTGCAGTACTATCATAGACACCAAGATTCTGCCTAAAACAAAAACTCATCTTTTCCTGAAAATATTCTTCTAGTGAGAGTATAAATCTACAAATCATGGAATACCACAATCTCCAAAGAATAATAATAACAGATCATGAAAAAAGCAATGGAGACTGTACCTAGTGGGTTTAAACAGCCATATTACCAACAATGAACTGTGCACAAAAAGGTAGCATAAAAGATATCCTCAAAAAAGACATATCAATGGAAAAAGAGGTGGGCTGGAGAGAGGGATAACATTAATAATCTATTACTGCTACACTGGTACCAAGGTAATGTTTAGAGACCAAAAAGTTGAGCCTCATCATGCTGGGTGGACCACCAATAAAAGATTTGCAGTAGGACACAGGTAAGAGTAACATAAGATGAGAAGGCATGGATGAGTTGTCAGCTGTACTACTAGGGATAATATCCATCCTGGAGATCACACATCCACTGAAAGACTGAAGTCAGTTATGCAATCAATTAGCATTTATAAAGTGCCAACTACATGCCCAACGCTGAGATGAGCTCTGGGGATAAAAATTAATGCTAAAGATAGTGCCTGCTCTCAAGAAGTTTGTAGTCTAATAGAGGAGACATGTAAATAATTTTGGACAAACAAGATATTCACAAGATATATTGGACATAATCAATAGAGGAAAAGCACCAGCATTAAGAAGGGTCAGGAAAGGCTTCTTACTGAAGATGAAATTTTAGCAGAGAAATGAATGAAGACAGGAAGATCAGAATACAGAGGTGAGGAAGGAAAGAATTCTAGGCACAGGAGAAAGCCAGTGAAAATGCAAGGAGTTGGAAGATAGAGAGTCTTGTGAGAGGAAAAGCAAGGCATACTTTGATTGATCCAAAGTGGTTCCACTCTATCATTTCAAAATGAAGTGTGGGTAGTCTGCAAGACCTCCCCAGTTCATTCCATATCAAAGACTTCTATACACAAAATATTTATAGCAGTTCCATTTGTGATGGCAAAGAATGGGAAACTTAAAGGAGTACCTATCAATTCAGGAATGGCTAAACAAATTATGGTATTTTAATGTAAATGCATATTGCTATACTTTTAAAAATTATTAAAGGAACCATTTCAGAGATACCTGGGAAGACTTAAATGAACTGATGAAGAGTAAAGTGAGCAGAATGAACTTCTACTATAACAATTACACTGTAAAAACAAACAACTTTGAAAGACTTAACAAATCTGATCAACATAAAGACCAGCCATGATTACAGAAGACAAAAGATGAAGAATGCTACCTTCCTCTTAAATGGGTTCCCCTTAATGAAGTCTAACAGTATTGAGTATCTGATTGCCATATTTACTCTTTAATAATATTGACCTTGAATCCACCAAAACCTCCAGATTTTTTTTTAGACAAGCTTTTGAATGATCTCCTTGGGTTGTTATGGTTGGGAAAAAAAAAATATTACCTATAGAACAAACTTCCAGGCTCTAATAATTTTATTAAGTTAGTTCTCAGATGATAGACACTGGACTCACACTTGAAGCATCTCCAGTTTGGTAATTAAAAAAAAAGTCAACATTTATCACATTTCTATAGGAACAGATCATTTTCCTACATGCTGAGGATACAATAAGAAATATTCCTTGTCCCATAAAGAGCCCACATTTTGGTAGAATTCTACTTGGTGGCACTTGTCAGAGCTTCTGTTAAACTAGATTAGTCTTTGAGCACCCAGGATCATTTCTTCAAAACAATGAAATACAGTAAAACTACTTTAATGGCAGACCTTGGACACAGGTGCTTACTAACAATTGAATGAATTAATGAGTAGCTGTATGTGCATATCTTGTTTTATATAATAGTTGTGTTCCTAAAAATTCCTATAAATTATGCTTTTAAAAATCAAAATTACACTTTTAATTCATGATGAAGACATGTCCTTTAGTGGAGTCCTATAATGAATTATCTGTTTAACTGACTGACCCTTTTGTAAAAAGAGTTAATCATTCTTTAACTTTTTTCATAAATCTGAATTTTTATAAGATAACATTTTTATAGAAGTTCATTAGTCGTAATTATTATTAATAGTTTACTTATATAGTGGTATAAAGTTCCCAAAGCAGTCATTTGCTGCTCATAAGAACTTTGCGAGATGGGTGCTATTATTACCACCATTTTATAAATGAAGAAAGAAAGGTAGGTGGCATAGTGGATAAAGTGCCTGCTCTGGAGTCAGGATGACTCATCTTCCCCAGTTTAAATCTGGTCTCAGAAACTTACATACTTACAAGAGTAACCCTATGCAAGTCACTTAACTCTGTTTGCCTCAGTTTCTTATCTTTAAATGAGATGGAGAAGGAAACAGTAAACCTGTCCCCATCTTTCCCAAGAAAATCTCCGATGGGGTCATGAAGAGTCAGACACGACTGTACAACTGAAGGAACAATAAATGAAGAAACAGATTCAGAGGGGTGATATGTCTAGGCTCACATAGTTGGTAAGGACCTGAGAAGGGATTTGAACCGAAGTCTTCCTGACTCTAGGTCTAACTGCATTATTCTGTGATTAGTATTTGTGGCAACTGACAAGTACTGTTTTTTTCATTATCATAAAAAAAAGCTGTGTAATGTAACATAGTAGATACTCCATTATTCAAGTTAAAGTGATATGATCCCTCCCCTCTAACATTTTAAAACCAAGACAGACAACACTGATATAAACAGAACACAAAGAGTAGACAACTCTGGACAAGCACACAGATAAAATGAACAGGATAATCAAAGGGGAACATTATAAGCGTGGAGGTTAAATGCATGCTACCATCATAAATGAAGTCATCCTTATGGGAGCTAAATGTTGATAAAGGAAGAAGCCTTGGGGAATTTGCTTCTCATCATCAGCTTCTACACCTAATGCATGTAACTTAGCAGTATAAAAGGAAATTTTAAGCAAATGCTTTGAACTAAGGACTCTGGATATGTATGGAAATCATAGGATCTCAGATTCATAGGAATTCTCAAAAGAATCTCGTCTAACTCAATTCCATTTTTGTTGTTGTTGTTCAGTCATTTCAGTCGTGTCCAACTCTTGTTACCCGATTTAGGGTTTTCTTGGGAAAGACATTAGAGTGGTTTGCCATTTCCTTCTCCAGCTCATTTTACAGATGAGGAAACTGAGGCAAACAAGGTTAAGTGACTTGCCAAGGCTACCCTGCTAATAAGTGTCTGAGGTCAAGTTTGAACTCAAGAAGATGAATCTTCCTGACTCCAAGGCCAGTGGTCTATACACACTGTGCCACCTAGCTGCCCCATTTTACAGATAAGGAAAATGAAATCCAAAGACTTGCCAAGAGTCACACAGATGTCAGAGGTGGGAGCTGAACCCAGTTTTCAGCAGTTATTGTCCCCACTTATCCAGTCATAGGAAGTATAGTAGAAGGAACCCTAGCCAGGGATTATGGATAATTGCCCAAGTCACCAGTTCTACCGACCCAATGTGTGGCACTTTTCTGGGTCTCTGATTTCCTTATAGGCAGATAAAGGTGATGGACTGGATCATTTGTGTTAAACTCAAATAGAAACAGGGTCACTAATCCATACTGGAGGATCCCTGATAGCTCATATATTGACTTAGAAAACGACACATTAATATTATCTAAGTTTTATTGTATTTTTATTTATTTTGTCCAATATATTCCAATTACATTTTAATCTGGTTCCCCTGCAGTCCACGGCACTGGGTAAGATATTTAACACCTCTGGAACTGATGATCCCTAAGGCTTCTTCCTGTTTTCAACTCCTATGAATCCTTCAAATTAGCTTTTCTTTGATCTTGAAGATTTAGGATAAACATATTACTTGTCAAACCTAGGGAGGAGTGTTTAAAAGTTAACTAAATAGCATGTTAATTTAGATAATTTTTATTTTATAGATATACATGCTTTACAAAGTATTGCACAAAAAATCATTTATTTCTCAATCCAGGTATATCCTGAATTACATAATAAATAGGCTCATGAAAACTTTTAACAGGAGAAGGATGGTATAGTGAGTAGAGAGCTGGCTTCAGGGCCAAGAAGTCCTGGGTTCAAGTCCTACCTGTGATATATACTGGTTATGTGACCTGGAACAAACTATTTAATCTCTTAATGTTTTAGGAAATCCTATAAATTTTAGAGAAGGTGCCAACATGCATTAAGAGAGAGAATTTCCTCCCCCGGAGCTCCCTATAATGTTAATAATAGCATTTATATAGTCCTTTGGGATTTGCAAAGTGCTTTACAAATATCTCATTTGATTCTCACAATTCTGACAGATGGGTGCTATTATTAGCTCCATTTTGCAATGGAGGAAACTGGGGCTAGATAAGTTAAGTGACCTGGACAAGGTCACACAGTTATTAAGTATCAAAGACAAGATTTTAGCACAGCATCTCTTTCTGAGTCCAAGTCCAATACTGTATCACTTAGCTACTCCAATATCAATGGAATCACAAGTTCAGTCCCTATCCTAAAATAAGTTTTTGTTTTTGTTTTTGTTGTTATTTTTTTGAGTAGGGATGGCAAGGCAATTGGGGTCAAGTGACTTATCTAAGTTCACACAGCTAGTTAAGTGTCAAGTGTCTGAAGCAGGACTTGAACTCATGTCCTCCTGATTTCAGGGCCAGCACTCTATTCACTGCGCCACCTAGCTGCCCCAATAAGTTTTATATAAACTAAATTCTTTTATCAAATAGTCTAAAATGCATCACGGGAACTCATTATTTAAAGGAATTCTGTGGCAAATACTTTTTGCAAAGTAAAAAAAAATCTTTTGTATTGAAAACAAACAAAACAAGTTATCTCTTTTCTAACTTTAGACATATATATTAAACTAATAATTGTATAGAAATTAAATTGAGCCTCTCAGAAAGTTAGTTTTCCTAACAGTAAGCAATAGAACTGGGGAAAGCCAGCAATTTTCTAAGAGCCTGTGGGACAATCCAGAATGGAATTAATTCATGTCTTCTGATAGGCAATTACCATTTTTATATCGTAGAATCTTAGACCTGGAAAGAACCTTAGAGAAAACTGAGTACATCTCCTTCATTTTACAGGTAAGGAAACAAAAGCCAGGAGAGATTAAGATGGTTGCTCAAAGTCGAAGAGATTAGCAGCAGAGCCAAACTCTCTTGCTTTCAGTTCAATTATAGGTTGCTGGGTTGTTTTTTTTTCCCCCAGATTGCAGTTTTAAATTTAAAGATATTCTTATATAGCACATTCACGGAACAATTGCAAAGACATAGTTATTTCTACATTAGTCTTCTGATCCAGGTCCAAGGCTGGGCAAATTGGAATCACAGTTTCAAATGTTGAGGCTGCTGTTGTTCCATCATTTTAGTTGTGTCTGACTCTTTGTGACCCCATTTTGGGGTTTTCTTGGCAAGCATACTGGAGTGGTTTGCCATTTCCTTCTCCAGTTCATTTTACAGATGAGAAACTGAGGTAAAGTTAAGTGACTTGCTCAGGGTCACATAGTTAAAAAGGTATCTGTAGCCAGATTTGAACTCATAAAGATGAGTCTTCCTGATTCCAAGCCTAGCGCTCTTTCCTCTGAATCACCTAGCTGACTTATATAAATTTCAGAACCTCTGCAAATGGAGGTTCTTAAATTTATGCATTATGTACACAAAGACCAAGTTGCAAAAGAAGTTAAATGCACTGCGGAAGAAACTGTCAAGGAAAGATAAAATTAGGAATAGTTTCTCCACTCGAGGTGGGTAATTTGACAAGCTTCCAGAGGGAGATGACCAGACGAAGGGGAGAAATGAGACAATGTCACATGAGGATTAGTCAAAAGCACTAAATTTGTTTGACCTAAAGAAGACAAGGCTTGGATGGGCTATGGGTATAGAATTTCTCTCTTCCAGTTTCTGAAGAGCTATCATGTGAAAGAAAGATTAGATACAAGTCATTCCCCAATTGGAAAATGGTCAAATTATATGAACAGGTATTTTTTAGATGAAGAAATTAAAGATATCTATCATCATATGAAAATGCTTTAAATCACTATTGATTAGATAAATTAAAAATTAAAATAACTCTGAGGTACCACCTAATACCTAACAGATTGGCTAATATGACAGAAAAGGAAAATGACAAATGTTGGAGAATATATGAGAAAATTGAGATACTAATGCATTGTTGGTGGAGTTGTAAACTGATCCAACCATTCTGGAGATCAATTTGGAACTATGCCTAAAGGGCTAAAGAACTGTGTAATAGTACTTCTGGTCTGTATCCCAAAGAGATAATAAAAAAGGGAAAAGAATCCACATGTCCAAAAATATTTACAGAATTTATAGGAGCTCTTTTAGTGGTGGCAAAGAATTGGAAATTGAGGGGATGCCCATCAATTGTGGAATGGCTGAATAAGTTGTGGTATATGAATGTAATGGAATATTTTTGTTCTATAAGAAATGATGAGCCAATGAATTTCAGAAAAACCTAGAAAGACTTAAATGAACTGATACTGAGTGAAGTAAGCAGAATCAGGAACCAGGAGGACATTGTACACAGCAACAGCAATATTTTCTGATGATCAACTATGACAGACATAGCTCTTCTCAGCAATACAATGAGCCAAGACAATTCTAAAAGACACGTGATGGAAAATGCTGTCCACATCCAGAGAAAGAACTGATGGAATCTGAATGCAGATCAAAGCATACTATTTCACTTTTTTTTTCTTTCTCATGGTTTTCCCCTTTTGTTCTGATTCCTGTTTTACAACATGACTAATGTGGAAATATGTTTAATATGATTGTACATGTATATCTTATATCAGACTGCACGCTGTCTTGGGGAGGAGAGAGAGGAGAGGAAAGGGAGAGAGGAATGCTGAATGCTGAAAACTATCTTTACATACAATTGGAAAAAATACTTTTAAGTTAAAAATATGTATAAAAGGAGGATTAGATTGGTTGTAGGGAAGAAAGGTAGGAATTAGGAATGATGGATTAAAGTTACAAGGAGAAAGTCCTAAATACCAAAAAGGATTTTAAAAAATTTCATCAATGTGGGAGTGCCCTCCATCAATGCAGATCGTAGTTCTCCATCATGGCCTCTTCTTGACTTTTGTTCATATTCTCCCACCAGTTCAGCTTAGAGAGTCTACCCAATATGCTAGGGCCTTCTTTGTAACCTCTTGGCACCCCTAGGATACCAAAGGAACACACAGGTTGGCCAGCATTGACCCCTAGATCTTTTTATGTAACTGGCTCATTTTTTTCCCACTCATACAATTCTTTATTGACATTCTTTTTTCCTCTTTTCCTTAACTCTGCCTACCTAATGTGTTGCAGCCTTCTCACACTTATCATGCACCTCTCCATTACTCTTGGGGGTGATTTTCAATTTCAAATCATCAGTGATTATAGTCTTCTACAGCTCAAAACCAGACATCAAGGCCAGAAGGATATTGGCCTTTAAAAGATGCGTCTTTGTTTCAGGTAGAATATTGGGATCATTAAAAAGGAACCTTGCAATTTCCCAAAGGCAACCCAAGCCATTCTCTGTCTTCAGTTTGGGGCCTGCTTCATTGTCAATTATAAATGTCCTGGATTTTTGCACAAATGAATGAATCCTAAGACTGGATTTCTTAACTGTGTGTGTGTGTGTGTGTGTGCATGTGTGTGCGTGTGTGTGCATGTGCGTGTGTGTATTGTGGACCCCTTGAAGTCAAGCCTATAAACTCCTCAAAATGATTTTTTTAAATTAAAATTGGAGAAATGCTAAATTTCAGTTAGAGGATATTGAAAATGAAGACTTTTTTTTTCCCATTCCAGTTCACGGATTCCCTGAAATATACCCACAGATCTGTTTAAGAACCCAGCCACCCAACTGTATATCACATATATAGAAAATAATTAGCCTTCATTCACTTAGTTTTTTTTGTGTGGATAGTCTTCTGATTGGTGAGACTTTACCATCTCTAGCCTGATCCAGACCCTTAACTACAGTTTCTCAGCTGTCTTCACACTGTGTTCCTGCCCTTCAATCTCTATCTCTATCACGGCACTCCAGCTTCCACCATGGAACTCTGGGCTTCTGATTAGTGAGATTCCTCCATTTCTGGCCCAATCCAGACTCTTCAGCTGCAACTCCCTTGCAATGTTTACACCATCACACACACACACACACACACACACACACACACAAATATATATATATATATATATATATATATATATATATATATATATATATATATATATATATATATATATATATCACTCTTTCACTCTTTCACCTCACACTTTCTACCTCTATCTCTGGGAACAATAAGCAAAACAACATAATCATTTATGGTATTCAACAATGTATGATGCCACTCAACATCCCTGTGTCCTCCCTGACCAAAGACCCAACCCAAACCACTATTGTCCTATATGTACAATCTTACTCTATCTTATGTTTGTAAGCTCCTTGAGGACAGGAATAGTCTTGTTTTTTCTCTTTTTATTCCCAACACCTAATATAGGAGCTGGAACATATTAACATTAACAAATGCTTTTCTAATGTCTAGAGACCTCAGCACCATCAATGCAGACACCTTCTTCAATTCACACTCTGCACTGTACTGCCTCCTCCATGAAAGAAGTGAACATACACATTCCCATGTCTATTTTTCACTTGATATGAATAACATTTAATTAATTTTAACCAAATAATTTTATTGATATTTTAATATCTAATTTAAGCCTAATTAATTAATTTAATATTTTGATTAATAATATTAATAATCAGAGGAAAACCAAACAAAGTTCTTCCTGTTGCTATATCTTTCAAAGAATCTTAAATGATTCTGACATGCAGGACGCCCAGAATGGTTGCCAATCTCTTAGAATCTCTGGTTTCCTGAAAGTTTAAACTCCACGTGATCTTTTATATGAAGCCCTTCCTGATTCCTCCCTACTGCTAGTGCCCTCTCTCTCCAAATTACCTTGTACTTTTTGGGTAAATAACTTTATATTTCTTGTTATTGTTCAGTCATTCAACCATGTCCAACTCTTCATGATCCCATTTGAAGTTTTCTTGGCAAAGTTAGTAGAATAGTTTGTCATTTACTGCTTTAGCTCATTATATAGAAGAGGAAGTTGAGGCAAACAGGGTTAAGTGACTTGTCCAGGGTCATACAGCTAGTGTCTAAGGCTGGATTTGAACTCAGGTCTTCCTGAGTCCTCTTTTCACTGAGCCAGCTAGTTACCTCCATATTTTTGTATACCTATATGTGTATGTTGTTTCCCTCTTTAGAATGTCACATATGTCATACGTGCATAAATTTTATGTATTTCTACAAATATATAGACATAGGTATGTCTATATAATGAATATAAATGTGTTTATTTATATATATATGCTTCCTTCTTTAGACTGTAAGCACTTCGTATTTCTAGCACCTGGGTGGCATAGTGGATAGAGGGCTGGGCCTGGAGTCAAGAAGACTTGTCTTCCTGAGTTCAAATCTGACCTCAGACACTAACTGTATGGTTAACTCTGAGCAAGTTACTTAACCCTACTTGCCTCAGTTTCCTCATCTGTAAAATGAACTGGCAAAGGAAATGGCAAACTCCTCCAGTATCTTTGCCAAGAAAACCTCAAATGGATTCATGAAAAGTCAGACACAACCAAAACAACCAAATTAAAAAAAAAACCAAACTCTGGCAGTTTGCACAGTGGAATAAAGACAAAGACTAGACCTGTGATATTACTAATATAGGAACTCCTAGAAGAGGGAAATCCCTCAACAAAAGCAGGTTGGCACCTTCTCCGATAATCATGGTATTAAACAGGTGCCAAGAGTACCAAGAGGCTAATGACTTGCCCAGGATCACACAGGCAGTAAATGTCAGAGATGGGATTTGAACTCAGGTCTTCCTAGCTCTGAAACCAGCTCTCCATCCATCAGTATATGCTGCTGGTACAAATTAAGTACTTAACAAGTGCTTGGTGACTGTCTGATTGACATAATGTATGGGAAACAGAGGAAAGCTTTTAAAGGAGGTGTTTTACCTCTAGTGAATCATTTTTAATGACCCAAAAAATCAAGAGTAGGATCTTAACACAGAGCCTGAAGGTGCTTAATATATGTTTATTGAATTGAATGGAGTCGATCTTGCTTTCTCTACATCATGACAGAACGATATGGTAGAATATCACTGCTTCCTTCTTCTGATGCTCTCATCAAGAATGTCCTTGTAGATTTATTTTCTGTCTAGACCTATGATTTCATTGATGTAGAGATTTCCTTTTGAGTAGTTTCCTCTACCAATGCAGACTGGGAACCCTTTGTAAGAGAATTACCAGAGGCAATGAGAGGTTAGGTGATGTGCTCCGGATCACTTTGTGTCAATGTCTGAACTTGAACTCAGGTCATCCCTGCTCTGGGCCTAGTTCCTTCTGCCTTCTGCCTTTTTGTTTCTGTGGAGATTATCCTCATAAAAATTGCATATAGGTAGAAGAGAAGGCATATGGAGCAGGAATTATTCATGTTCTACCAGCTTCCTTTTTTAATAATAAAAAGTCTCCATTTTGTTTTTCAGACCTTTAGTCTTTTCCTTCAGACACTTTGAAAAATCATTCCCTAAATGCCACTCCCCACCAAATTATGTCACCTTCAGCATCTACCTCTGATTTTGCAGTGAGAAAAACAGGGCTTGACTCTGGGCTCTGCGCCTAACTATTTGTATGAACTGAAGAAAGTCACTCAGACTCTCTAGACCTTGGTTTATTTATCTATAAAATGTGCAGATGGACAAGATGACCCTTTAAAGAGAATTCACTTTAGGTGGTCTTATTCTAGTATCAATTAGCCTATGGATTACAAGGACCTCCTGCCCCAAATTTAGATAATACCTGATCTTTGACCTCACTGAGGTTACAGTGTTGAGTAAGTGTTGTAGACAACATACATACTCCCCCCACACAAATATACATAATATAAAATAATACACAAGTACATATTAGAGAGTTATAAACAAAAGGCTACGTAAAACCCAAAGCAGAGAAAGGTGATTACCAAAAGAAGTCTTTCTGGATAAGGTATATTTAAGTTCAGCTTTAAAGGATGGATTCAACCTTTACAGGTGGGAAAGGGCAAAACATGTGGGGAAAGCTTTCCAAGGATAGAGAACAGCATTTCCTAAAGTACACTGGCAGAAGAGAACAAAACATCTACAGATGGCCAGAAGGACCTGAGGCACAGTGTAAAGAGAAGGAAGGTTGTGAAGACAAGATGGCAGCACATGCCGAGACCTTGAATGCCAGACAAAAGAGCTTAAATTTTAGTTGATGGGTTATAAGAATCCTCTTAAAGACGTGATTTTAAAACAATCTTTTTGACATTTATTTGAACTGAAGTGCTCTGTTCCAGAGCTTTGAATATTTGCTGATCTTTGCTTTTCTCCACTGTCACAATAGATTGTCTAACTAACAATGCATTTATTCATTGCTTTAAAGAGAAGAGAGTCCTTGGAACACATAAGTGACTTAAGCTGTTTGTTCACTCATTACCCACATATTTAAATGTATAAGAAGAACCTTAATAAACCAGAGTCAATCTGCTTCAGTTTTCCTTAAAATCTTCCCCTTTTTTGTGCTTAAAATTATATATTTAAATTTCTTCATGGATAGTTATTTATAAGCTCATCAAGAAGTCAGTCCCAATGAGTATTCCACTGGGAAGCATCTGCACCTCACCCCTTTTCAATACTTGGTGGAGACAACCAGGGCAAACTGTTTTCCTGGCTAATTCCCCACTGGTTGACCATTTAACCACTTTGCCTTCATTATAATATGCACCCAAAAGAGTTAAAGTGACCTCTGTGAAAGCTCACTGTTCAGGAAAGAAAATGAGCTGCTTTGGTAGGAGGTGTGAATCTCAGTAGGATTCAAAGAACTCCCTCAAGAATGTTTTCAGCAAGTCAGTGCTCAGAGCAAGGTGGTATTGATGTCATAAAGGCGACACACTGAGGAGGTTGTCAGGCATCAGGTGAGAAAAGAAATGCAGTCATCTAATCTAAGCTTTGGGGAATAGAAGTGAGAACAAAAGGCAAAGACAGCACTAAATATTACGGCTGAACACATCTCAGAGTTGAAGCTAAAATAAAATTCTGTAAGGATAACTAGAGGATATAATTCTACCAGGATGGGCACTTGGTGGCTTCCCTGCCCCTTGTTGTTATACAGAAACTCCTATTGAGCCCACTCCCAATAGGCAGGAACACTCCAGCTTCAGGGAACATGGGAAGTGAGAAATGATGGGAGGGGAGGAGCTGCTGTTGCAGCAGATGCATCACTGTTTGGAACATCCTAAGGAAAAGGGAATTGCAATGTCTCACTTTTTCACAGAGGCGCTTCCTGGGCAGCACTCCTGTTGTAACAACTGAGGGAGACAAAAGTCGCAAAAGAGGAAGAAAATAAAAGGATATTCAGCCCATCTGTCTGTCTTCTTTTTTCCCCTTCTTTCATGTACTTCCTAATTGTTTAGGTGCAAGGAAATATACTGGATATGGATGAGAGTGGAAAGACTACTGGTCTTAGAAGATCAGCTCAAATGTAAGCTCTGACATTTATTAGCTGTCTGATCATGAGTAAAATCTCTCTTTTTCTTTTAAAATAACTTTCTTCATCTGTGAAAAGGGGATAATAATATTGTGAAGAAAACAATTTGTAAATCTTCAAGATGCAGCCAGATGGTGCATTGGATAGAGCTGAAACCAGCTACAGGAGGATATGAAGCCAAAGTCAGACTCAGACACTTACTAGATGTGTGACCCTAGGCAAGTCACTTAAAATATATCTTCCACAGCTTACTCACCTATTAAATGGGGATAATAGCACCACCAATCTACTACGGTTGTTGTGAGGATCGAACAAGAAGTCACAATTGTAAAGCACTTAGCACAGGGTCTGCCACATGGTTGGTTGGTTGTCCATTCCAGAAGGGCACCAAAATGACTTTAGAGTGTCAGAGGTAAGGTACAGCGTGCCCATCTGGGACTGATCACACCAGGATGAGCACAGAACACTCTACCACAGGTCAGGTAGAAGATGTCTCTAAAGGTTCACATCTCACATTTCTTTTGAGTTGCTGCAATTCTGCTTTGCTCATAGAACACAGTACCTTCTTTAATGCAGGCACACCATGCTGGGTGGTCTTGTGCTGGTGCCTCCCATGTCTCAATCAATTTCAAAGTTCTTCAGAGAGATCTCGAGAGTGTTCTTGTATTGCTTCTTCTGACCTCTGTGTGAGCTCTCAGTAAAGCAATCTTTTCGGCAACTGTTTGGCATTCGAACAATGAAATCCTTGAGGGCAGTCATTGTGTTTTTGCTTTTCTTCATATCCCCAGTACTCAGCACAGTGTCTGACAAACAGTAAGCACTTAATAAATGCTAATCAATAAACAGTTCAGTCTATAATAATGTTCTAGTTCAAATAATTTGACAAAGTTTTCTAGGATGTTTTGAGATCTGTATTTGTAGTATGGTGGTTTGTCATCTATCAGTCCACGAAAGAGAGGGAGTTTCTGATGTATAATTCTAGCTACTAGATCAGCAGTTCTCAACCTGTGGGTCACGACCCCTTTGGGGGTCAAACGACCCTTTCACAGGGGTCGCCTAAGACATCGGAAAACACATATTTCCAATGGTCTTAGGAACTGAGACACCGCTCCTCTATCAGTCTACAGGTGGGTTTGCCTGCAGGCAGATACACCTACATATGAGTATTAAAGGGTTGTGGCATTAGGAAAGTTGAGGACCACTGTACTAGATCATAAGCTAAGTATTCAGTAGGAATTAAATTTTTACAGTCTCTGATGTTGTTTGATCCTTTTTCTACCACATCTTTGTATTATCTACATTGGTCATTAAGTTCAGGGTCCTTAAGGATATCCCTTTCATAATTTCTGGTGTTGATCACCTGGTTTTGAATTATTCAGGAAGGTCATGTCTTGACTTGCAAGTGAATTGGATTTAAATAACAATTTGTAATTAGTAGTACCTGCCCTGCTGGGGATCCAACTGGCCAGTTCCAGTTGAAAAATGACCCGCTCTCCCTCCCTTCCTTCCTCTCTCCCTTCCTCCCTTTGTCCACATGGGGAATCATGAACTTACATGTGGGTGCTCTGCCCAGAGGAAAGTAGATTTTTTGAAAAAGAGCTTGGTCAGATCCATTGGGATTCAAATGGAGCTTCTTGAGTATGCCTTAAACTCAAATCATAAACTCAAATCACTCTGGCTCTCACTAACTGGCCAATAAAACCAAGCCTCACTTGGTCATTGTTTGGGTTTTGATGGCTTAGACTGTTTTTCTGTTTTGGCCAGAAACTCTGAGGGTCTTCCCCACCCAGACTGATTTTTTTTTTGAGTAGGTAAAAGAGGCCACGCTTTGCCTCATTTCTTACCAAGCCTTAATCACTAAATGGGTGCTGCCTCAGACAAACTGAGACCTGGGAAAGATCTTAGCTTAAAAAGACAAAGGTCATCAGATTTATGGAGAAGGGAAGACTTTATGGGATACAAACAAGAGTTAGAGAGCATTATAAAATGCAAAATGGATAATCTTGATTACATTAAATTGAAAAGTTTCT
Organism: Pseudochirops corinnae; assembly: GCA_028646515.1. Taxonomy (NCBI): domain Eukaryota; kingdom Metazoa; phylum Chordata; class Mammalia; order Diprotodontia; family Pseudocheiridae; genus Pseudochirops; species Pseudochirops corinnae. Next base: position 75,407,752 of record CM053589.1, read on the forward strand.
GTACAAACAAAGCTAATGTAACAAAGATTAAGAGGGAAGTGGGAAATTGGGAAAGAATTTTTACAACCACTGTCTGATAAAGGCCGCATTTCTAAAATATATGGGGAATTGAGTCAAATCTATAAGAATACAAGTCATTCCCCAATTGATAAATGGTCAAAGGATATAAACAGGCAATTTTCAGAGGCAGAAATTAGAAATATCTATAAGCATATGAAAAAATGCTCTAAATCACTATTGATTCGAGAAATGCAAATGAAAACAACTCTGAGGTACCACATCTCACCAGTCAGATTGGCTAAGATGACAAAACAGGGAAATGACAAATACTGGAGAGGATGTGGAAAAATTGGAACACTGATACGTTGTT
>CM053589.1:75408221-75418734 GCA_028646515.1 Pseudochirops corinnae
CACAGAAGTGGGAGGAAGACCTTTATGTACAAAAATATTTATTGCAGCTCTTTTTGTGGTGGCAAAAAATTGGAAATTAAGGGGATGTTCATAAACTGGGGAATGGCTAAACAAGTTGTGGTATATGAATGTAATGGAATACTATTGTGCTATAAGAAATGAGGAGCAGACAGACTTCATATTTACCTGGAGAGACTTATACAAACTGATGCTGAGTGAGAAGAGCAGGACCAGGAGAAATTTGTAGAAAATTATGGATACATTGTATGTGTGACAACTAACTTTGATAGGACTCTTCTCAGCAAGGCAAGGTCATAAGACAACTCTAAAAGACTCATGATGGAAAAAGATATCTACATTCAGAGAAAGATCTAGAAAGAACAGCGTTTAAATGCAGACTGAAGCAAACTACACACTCTCTTTCTTATTCTTGTTTGGCTTTGTTTCCTCTTTCCCCTTGTTCATTCAGTTGGTTACAACCCTTTGTATGGGACAAGTGAAAACTTCTCAATTTGGGGTGGTTAACCTCCCACGTTACAGTGTGCCCCCATCCTCTGCCAAGCAGAGATGAGGGACAGCAAGACAGGGTGGTCTAAGACTCTTTGTTTGAATTGGAGGCTAAACAAGACTCTGCCCTTTCCCCAATGAGAGTCGAAGGCAGTCCTAGAACTCACTCTCAGCCCTTTGTCCTCTTCCCGAGATGAGCTTATAACCCAGTTCACAACCAATAGAAGTCAGGGACGACAAAAGAAGGTATCTTTACAACACCCAGGGTATAAAAGCTCAACCCCCGAAGGGTTGAGCGGCCTCCTTTGCTGACCTGTTTTGGGAAAGGATGCCCCCATTCCCAGGAATTGGTAATAAAATATTCCTGTTCACCACAAGTATTCCTCTGATTTTTCTTTCTTTAATTGGGTAAGTAATTTTCTAACCCACACACCTTCTTTACAATCTGACTAATGTCTAATGTGAAAGTATTTGCAGATCTTATACTTGATTGCATGCTGCCATGGGTGGGGAGGGGAGAGAGGGGAGAAAATGTGAAACTCAAGAGATTGTGGAACTGAATCTTGTAAACTAAAAGTAAACAAACAAATCAATTAAAAAATAAAAAAAAATTTTAAAAAAGACCAAGGTCTCCCACTCCATTGGTGGCCATCACCAGTTGTCCTGATCCCTATCTTGCCACAAGACCCAGATGGCTCGAGAGGAGAGAATGAGGCTGGTGACTTTGGACAGCCCTGTCTCACTTAAATCCAATTCACTTACAAGTCAAAATATCACCTTCCTGATGCCACTGGTTCTCTTCAAGAGTGAAGGACAAATAAAAACAATCTGAATTATTATTGGAAACCTCTCTTTTCCCATAAACAAATTCACATGACTCAGCTATTTGTTTGAGGTTTCTTTCTCAATACATTATGGACTGAATTCATTTGGGGGTTTCCCATGGAGGGCATATTGATTCTATCCTGAGATGATGGTCATTTCATAGGGTCTGTTCAGAAGTAAGATATTTTCAGGTACAATCACCAAATACAATAGTGTGTATTTGTTATCAGCCTTTACTTTTGTTCAGTGAAACAATTTCTGCATATTTCTGTATTTTCTGTAGTTTTTTTTCTTTTTGGAGGGGGGAAGGCAGGGCTATTGGGGCTAAGCGATTTGCCCAAGGTCACACAGCTAGTAAGTATTAAGTGTCTGAGGCTGGATTTGAACTCAGGTACTCCTGACTCCAGGGCCAGTGCTCTATTCACTATGTCACCTAGCTGCCCCTTCTGTAGAGTTTTTACCTGTTTATCAAAAGGTGCTCTAAAAAATAAATCTACCAATCTTCTTCCTCCTTTTTGGGCATAGCTTTAGCTGCTTCAGGCTGACAGATGTGCCCTCTATTTCATTAATATTGTATGGGATTTTGTGGGGGATATTTCCCATATCTGTTATGATCCATTTTTTTTTAGTTCTGAATATATATATTAAGCCATATGTTGTATAAGTATTAATTGCTTTAAACATGTTCTTTCCTTTCATCTTTGATCTCAGGATGCTGGCAAATCTCTTAACACATTTAATCATATGTTAATGTTCTAACTTTATGCTCAATGTGTCTTACCTAGAAGAGTACAAGGTATTTGGATGTATTACCTTCACCCACTAGTTTAATGTGACTTCTAGATTCAAACTTGAAACTTTTCATGTCTATTTTTCCTAAATGTATGTTAAGAATTTTACAGAGTCTAAATAATGTTTTGATTTCACTGAAGATTCTACAAGATGAAGGAACAATTATTAATTTGTTTTTAGTGAAGCCATACAGTTTGACATATATATATATCATATATATCAAGTGGTTAATATTGTCAACTAATTAACCAACAAGCAGCTAGGTGGCAAAGCGAAGAGAGCTCAGGGGCTGGAGTTTAGAAGATTCATCTTCCTGAGTTCAAATCTAGCCTCAGGCACTTACTAGCTACATGACCCTGGGCAAGACACTTAACCTTATTTGCCTCAGTTTCCTCATCTGTAAAATGAGCTAGAGAAGGAAATGGCAAACTATTCTAATATCTTTGTCAAGAAAACTCCAAATGGGGACATGAAGAGTTGAACACAGCTGAAACTACTGAACAACAACATGTATTAAGAACCTACCATGTCCCAAGCATGGTGCTAAGTGTGAGAGATATAAATGCAATGAAACAAACCTTATTCCCAAGAAGTTTATAATCTATGAGAAAGACAATAAGTGTATACAAAATAAATAGAGAAGAATAAATGCCAATAAATACAAAGTAGCTAAATATCATAAGGTAGTTCGAGAAGAAAGGCACGTGCATTTCAGGGAATTGGAAATAGTTTAATGAAGAAGGTGGTGCTTGAGCTACATCTCGAAGAAGGAGAAAAGGGAGAGAAGATGGGAAGGAAATACATTCCAGGCACGGGGGACAGAGGTACAGAAATGGGAGATGGAGTCCTGTGAAGAACAGGAAGAAGGCCAGTTTGACTAGACTGGAGATTAGGGGAGGGGAAATAATGTACAATGAGGCTAGAAAGCTAGGCTTGGACTAGGTTGTGAAGGGTTTTAAAACTAAATGGAGAAGTTTGTATTTTACCTAGAAGCAATAGGGAGTTTACTGAATAGATGCATGGTCAGATATGTTGCTTAAGGAAAATCACTAAAGAAATAGTGTAGAAAATGGACTAAAGGAGTGACTAGGTGGTAGAGTAAATAGAGCACCGGCCCTGGAGTTAGGAGGACCTAAGTTCAAATCCAGTCTCAGACACTTAACATTTACTATCTGTGTGATCTTGGGCAAGTCACTTAACCCCAATTTCTCTGTCTTCCTCCTCCAAAAAGAAAAAAAAAATGGACAAAAATGGGGAGAGACTTGAGTCAGGGAGAATAATTGAGACATTGCTGCAATTATCTAGGCAAGTGGTGATAAAGGCCTGAACTAAGATAGTAGTTGTACAATCAGAAGAAGGGCTCAAATGTGAAAGTTTTTTCAGGTAGAAAAGACTAGGTTTGGCAACTAGTGATGGGAGAAAGGAATTGAGGATAAAACCAAGGTTATAAACCGGAGAGACTAGAAGGATGTGTCTTACCTAGAAGAATACAAGGTATCTGGATGTATTACCTTGACCCACTAGTTCAATGTGACTTCTAGATTCAGTCTTGAAACTTTCCATGTCTCTCCCCATTTTTGTCCATTTTTTTTCTTTTTGGAGGAGGAAGACAGAGAAATTGGGATTAAGTGACTTGCCCAAGATCACACAGCTAGTAAGTGGTAAGTGTCTGAGACTGGATTTGAACTCAGGTCCTCCTGACTCCAGGGAATAGGGAAGTTTGGAAGAAGAATGGCTTTGTGTGGAAAAGATAAGAATTTTGATTTTGGACATTCTAAGTTTGAAATATTTTCAGGATATCAAGTTTGAAATGCCTAATAGGCAATGATGTATATTAAGCTCAGGGTTACTACCATGGATCTGGGAGTCACTGGTGTAGAGATGATAATTAAACCAATGAAGCCATTAAGAGAGTGTAGGAAGATAAAAGTGGAGATTGAAGACCACTCCCAGCAAAAGACCATGATATAGATAATGAACAAGCAAAGGAAACTAGAAAGGAGTAGCTAAATAGGAAGGAGAAGCAAAAGAGAATAGCCTCATGGATGCCAAGAAAGGTGAGAATATCCAAAAGGAGAGAGTGGTCAACTTTGTTCAGTGCAATAAATCAGTCAAGAAGGAAGAGCACTGAATGAAGGTCATTATATTTGGCAATTAAGAGATCACTTTGGAAAGAGCAGTTTCAGTCAAGTGATAAGGTTGAAAGCCATATTGCAAAATATGTAGGGGGAGAAAGGAAGGGAAAGAGGGAGATGGAAAGGGAAGGGGAGTAAGGGAGTTAAGAGGGAGGGAGAGGGAGAAAAGGACAGAAGGAAAGGGAAAGGAAGAAAAAGGGGGAGTAGGGAGAGGGAGGGGGAGAGAGATAGAGACAAAGAGAGAGATACAGAGAGAATAGGCAGAAAAAATATGCACATTTTATTACACATATACATATATGTGTGTATACACACATATACACACTCTTGTGTACAAAGAAAATCAGAGACATGGAGACTATGAATGCATGCCATACAAGGTATGCCCCAACAGCATCTTTTTTAAAATAATTTTTAAGTATTTTATTATTCCCCAGTTACATGTAAAAACAATTTTTAACACTCATTTTTAAAACTTTGAGTTCCAAATTCTCTCCCTTCTTCCTCCCCACCTCACCCTTCCCCATAAGGAGCTAAGCAATCCAATAATGGCTATACATGAGTAGTCATGCAAAATATTTCCATAATAGTCATGCTGTGAAATGAAACAGACCCTCCTCCCTCCACTCTCTCCCCCCAAAAACTCAAGAAAAATAAAGAAACATTAAAAAGTAGGTTTCAATCTGTATTCAGATACCATCAGTTCTTTCTCTAGGGATGAAGCGCATTTTTCATCATAAGTCATTCAGGGTTGTCTTGGGTCATACTATTGCAGAGAATATAGCTAAGTCATTCACAGACAATCACTGTACAATATTGCTGTTAATTTGTACAAGTACATTTCACTTTATATCAGCTCATGTTAAGTCTTTCCAGGTTTCTCTGAGAGCATCCTGCTCATCATTTTTTATAGCACAATAGTATTCCATCATAATCACATACCACAATTTGTTCAGCCATTCCTCAACTGATGGAAATCCCCTCAATTCCCACTTTGCTACCAAAAAAGAGCTGCTATAAATATTTTTGTACATATAGGTCCTTTTCCCTTTTGTTTTTTTTTTAATCTTTTTTGGGGATACAGACTTAGTGGTGTTATTGCTAGGTCAAAGGATATTTGTGGTTTTATAGCTCTTTGGGCATAGTTCCAAATTGCTCTACAAAACAGTCGAATCAGTTCACAACTCCACCAACAATGCATTAATGTCTCATTTTTTCCCATATCCTCTCCAACACCGGTCATTTTCCTTTTCTGTCCCATTAGCCAATCTAATAGGTATGAGGTAGTACCTCAGAATTGTTTAATTTGCATTTCTCTAATCAATAGTGAGTAAGAGGATTTTTTCCATAAGGCTATAGATAGCTTTGATTACTTCATCTGAAAACTGTTCATATCTTTTAATCATTTATCAATTGGGGAATGGTTCTTATTTTTTGTAAATTTTACTCAGTTGTCTATATATTTGAGAAATGAGGCTTTATCAAAGAAACTTCCTTCAAAATTTGTTTTCACAGTTACTATTTATAACGGTATTTCTCTCTACTCTGTTTTTCCTCTTGTTTATTCTCTCTCCTTTTACCCTGTCCCTCCTCAAAAGTGTTTCACTTCTGACTACCCCACTCCCCAATCTGCCCTCCCTTCTATCCTTCTGTTATCTACTTCCATTATCCCCTTCCATCCTACTTTTTTGTAGGGTAAGATAGATTTCTATACCCAATTGAGTGTGTGTTCCCTCTTTGAGCCAATTCTGAGGACAGTAAGTTTCACTCACTGCCTCCTACCTCCCTTGTCTTCCCCTCCACTGTAAAAGCTTTTTTTTTTTGCTTCTTTTATATAAGATATTTTATCCCATTTTACCTCTCTAGCCTTTCCATCTCTAAAAGGGAATACCAGTGCCAGAGGTTATAGGATGACCCTGACAGGGGAAGACTCAAGCTGAACAGTGTTGGGGAGAACCAAGTCCAAGTGTTTCTCTCCCTGCTGGTGTCAGAAAGCAATGTAAAACAGGATCCTGAGGCAAGTTATGCATAAGGGTTCTATACTCCTTCACAAAGTACCAACTACTCCCTCTCTGTCATCAATAAGTTTATGCTCAGGTAAAGAATTTCAAGGAGCATCCTTTTTCTCTGTGAATAGATAAAAATTTTATTAAGATGTCATAATCATGACCATAAGAACATATGGCAGGAATCAAACAGATATGGAAATATTTCAGTCTTCCTTTGCTCTCTGCTTCTCTGGGTGAAATGGGATTATCAGAAGAGTACTGGATGCACAGCAGACACTAAAATAATGGTTTGTTCATTTTGCTTTTTGCTTTTCTTTTAAACATTTAAATGGAGAGATCTGTAACATCAAATGTATGATACAATAAACCTGTCACAAACAAGAAAAAAGAAGCACAGTGGGGCGGCTAGGTGGCATGGTGAATAGAGCACTGGCTCTGGAGTCAGGAGGATCTGAGTTCAAATGCAGTCTCAGACACTTAACACTTACTGGCCATGTGACCTTGGGCAAGTCACTTAACCCCAACTGCCCTGCCTTCCCGCCTCCAAAAAAGAAAAAAAAAAAGAAAGAAAAAGAAAAAAAAGAAAGTGTTAAAAACCAAGGGCTAGGAAGAGGAGTTTTTCTATTTATCTATGCTATCTTCATCACTTCCTACTTTTTAAATCTCATTATCCAACTCTAGAAGACGATTCTGAAGTTAACCTCCATGTACCCAAAGCAACGTAAATGTCACCATGTGGCTGCCATCACATTTGCCATCAAATAAAGTTTGTTCTCAGCCATTTATCTATAAAGAACTGGAGGCCTTTTCAGAGGAGTCTATATCATGAGGAGAATATCATGTCAGAGAGCCAGGTGGCCCTGGAACAAAGCAGAGATAGCAGGAACTGCTAAAGGGAGGCAGCCAACCCAGCTCTCCCTATATTTTTAAGAACATCCTGGAAGCAGATTAACTATCTGATCAATAGCTATGACTTTTCAGCCTGTCATTTCTATGGGACTAGCAATGATTTAATTAGATTAACTGAAAGCCCTTTTGCCTTTCGTGCCTGTTAAACTACTTTACGTGCCTTTTGGGGTCTTTGCTGAAATACTACTTTGAAATGTACTCAAGCAATGCATGTCCTAACTGAAACCAAGAGTGTACACACACATGCATATACCCACAGGGTTCAGTACAAGTCACCTCACTCCACTAGAGGAAACAAAAATGTGTGGTGTGTACGTGCGTGTGTTGACAGGACTAAGAAAATGCTACTACTTCTTAGATAATAGGCAGTTGAGAACTCTGTTAGTTTGGCTTTCAAAACCTACTTGAAACAAGTAGAAGAGAGTAAAATCTGCCTGGAGTGTATGTCCAAACTTGAGATTCTGTTTAATTAGATGTTTTCCTTTGTTGTTATTTTATAAATGGCAAATCTTCCTGAAATGTTATCCATACTTAAAGTAGGCTGCTGGAAGATATAGTAGAAGAAGCATAGGACTTGGAGTCAGGAAAACTTGAGTTCAAATATGGCTGTAGACACTAACAGGGTGAACCTAGTCAAGTCACTCAACTGCTTTATGCCTCAGTTTACCCATTTGTAAAATGAAGCTAATAAGGGCATCTACTGCACATGGGTTGCTAAGAGATCAAGTGACTAACACATAATGGGTTTTGTAAACCTTAAAGTGCTAAATAAATGCTAGCTTTTATTAGCTACTATTATTAATAATAAAAGAAAGTAAACAGATTGGAACAGGAAAAAGTTTCCTTTATGTCTTGTTTATTTCAAGACACTTTGTTTACCTTTGATCAATTCAAGTCTACTTCCCTTCCTCATGGAAAAGCAATTTACCAGTTAAATCTGTTCCCTTTTTGCTCCTGGAATGAAGACATGATCAGCACTCACTTTGGAGACAGTGTCCGTCAGCACTTTACCTCTTTTTTTTTCCCATGCAATGAGAGCTGGAATGGAATTTGTTTTAGCTATGAAGGTATTGATTTCTTTTTACAGTAACAATGGAACAGAAAATGTTGCTTAGTAGAAATGAAGGGTAGAATGCTAGAGAAAGGGAAAGGACAAGAAAAGGGGGGTAGGGAGGAGAATTCTAATTCACAGCTCTGATCAACGTTTGCTGAATCACAAAAATATCAACAGAGCTTTACACATCAACTGGAGTTGCATCTCCATTTCTGAATATATCAAGGACTGGACAGGAAAAAGGACAGGAAAGGAAAAATTTTGGCCTCCTTTTTGTGAGCTCCTTGAGTAAGAGTCACAATACATCCCCCTGTGACAAATATTGGAGATGCCAAACCCACTGGGAAGCCAAGTTTCATGGGGAGGATAGGTGAGAAAAAGAGCACTGGAGTAGAAGATAGAATCCATCCTTCTGCAATGCACTATAATCTAGGGCACTGGTATCAAAGTCAAATAGAAACAGATCCCTACAGGCCACACACTGACTTAGAAAACTACAAATTAACACTGTCTATGTTTAATTGTAGCGTCATTTATTTTGCTAAACATTTCCAAATTACATTTTAATCTGGTCCAGGCTGCACTCCACAGTTTGTGAGCTACATATGGCCCGTGGGCAGCTAGTTTGACAACTCTGATCTGGAGTACTTTAAAAGATGGGGGCTGGGGAAGTAGGGAGAGAAGTCAAACTTTAATTCCATAAGAGCTTTGCTTTAATTGGGCTCAGCCTTCTTCAAGGAAGAATCTGAATGCAGAGAAGTGGGTCGTCAGGGAAACAGGTTTGTTACTTCTAAAAAAAAAAAATGAAGCCTGAACTAAACAATTCCAGACCAAGCTGTAATTATTCTATCAGTCTTCAATAAGGAGATTCCATAAACCTCCTCCATGAGTCATTTATTCTAGCACCTAATAAACCTTTCTGTAAATAGTCCTATTTGTTTACCCTATTATAGCCTCTCTTTCTTTCTTCCTTCCTTCCCTCCTTCCTTCTTTCCTTCCTTCCTTCCCTTTCTTTCTTCCTTCCCTTCTTTCTTTTTTCTTCCTCCCCCCTTTTTTCTTCCTTTATTCTTTCTTTTTCTTTCCTTCCTTTCTTCCTCCTTTCCTTCTTTCTTTTCTTTATCTATCAAGACTTAGTTTATTGTTTAGCTAATTGTCTAGACTTCAGAAAGTAATGGAGAGGGGGAGGAGCCAAGATGGCAGTGTAGAAGCAGGAAAACTACACAGCTTCTACATAGCCACCTCAAATACCCATAAAATATGACTCTAAACAAATTTTAAGGCTCCAGAACTCACAAAATTACAGAAAAACACATCTCCTGGTGAAAGCAGCTTGGCAGGAAGGGCTCATCGCAGCATGCTGGGAGTCAAAACCAGCCCAGCCTGAAACAGCAGCTTGGCCCCAGGGTGGCCAGGACGAGCCACAGGTGAAGCCTTCAGGAGAGTGGATCAGTAGCAGCTGTGGCAGTTTCCAGACCGATCAACCCATAAGAAACAGGGACAAAGTGAAAGGTCAGTGGAACTCAGCTAAATTTGGGGGAGTAAAGCGTTCCAGCCAAACTGCCTCCAGGGCAAGGAAGTGGCAGAGGCGGTGCTGCAGCCACTTCCATGTGGCTGCTCCAAAAGCTGCCAGCCTGCAGACTGCAGGGGGGCCAAGCCACTGTTCAGAGGCCAAGTGCTCTTGGGCTGAGTGGCCTGGATCTGGATTGTGGTCTTAGGTAGTGGTCCTGGGGTGCATTTTCAGTGAGCCAAAGCTGGTAGAGGCTGCAGCAGCCTCCTAATACCTCCAGCAGCTGTGAAAACCCCAGTGATTTGGGGCAGAGCTTTCCCCTCTGGAAGCAGAGTTCCACAGAGCTAAAAAGTCAAGTAATTAATTGACTGGCAACATGAGCAGACAAAGGAAGCAAAGTAAGAATTGCAATTGAACTTTAGATTCCTTTTTTGGGGACAAAAAGGATCAAAGCACGGAATGGGAAGAAGACAACACAGTCAGAACTCCCACACCAAAGGCTTCCAAAAAACATGTAGACTACCTACAAGCCATAGAGCAGCTTAAGAAGGATTTTGAAAACCAATTAAGAGAAGTGGAAGAAAATTGGGAAGAGAAATGAGAATGATGCAAGAAAATCATGAAAAGAGAGTCAACAACCTGACTGAAGAAAATAACACCTTAAAAAATAGATTAACTCAAATGGCAAAAGAGGCCCAAAAAGCCAATAAGGAGAAGAATGCCTTAAAGAGTTGAATTTGCCAGATAGAAAAGAATCTCAAAAGCTTTCTGAAGA
>CM053589.1:75419234-75437805 GCA_028646515.1 Pseudochirops corinnae
ATTGCTGGGTCAAAGGGTATGCAATTATTTATAGCCCTTTGGGCATAGTTCCAGATTGCTCTCCAGAATGGTTGTATCAATTCACAGCTCCACCAACAATGCATTAGTGTTCCAATTTTTCCACATCCTCTCCAGCATTTGTCGGTAAAACTTCTTCTTAAGGAAAGGGTAGGGGGATAATCAATATGAAGGATCATGCCTTCTTGAAAGTTTTAATTATATCTCTAGTGATAATAGTCATTATTGGAAAGTTTGCTGTATGCCATGGGTACTGTGACAATTCTTTAAAGTCTCCTAGTTTTCTAAACTGCACAGTCAACCAAGAGCATCCCAACTAATAGCCAGAGTAAGAATCGTATGACTGGATAAGCACTAAAAGACTTTCCTGACAAAGCAACTCTCCTTTATTGACCCGCCATCGCTTCTTAAGTTCCCAGTGTTAGCATCATTCCTCTATGGATTTTATGAGGAGGTGTACACTTTAACATGGCTAAGTCACTGTGTTGTGGAAGAAGTACCCACAATAATGAAATTAGGAATCTTATGATTTTACCTGAGAGAAGGGCACTATTAGTTAGCTAAAACCTTACCCCCATTAAGTTATCTAATTCTCCTTTAAAAATCCCATTCCTTAGAAGATGATCCTGAGTTCTCCAACACAATCAAAGCTCCAATTAAGATGGAATAGTTCTCAAGTATAGCCCCAATAACTGACTATATATCTTTTGTGAAAAAATAAGTTGGCCATCAGATGATAAGTTATAGGAACCGAAACTCTAGATCATCAACTTCCTACAATTTGTCTTGTCTCCCAGAAAGAGCCTGTTCACATGTCCTTCTTTTACCTCTGCTACACTATAGTTTTTCCATTCTCCTTGTCTTCTACCAGATGGCAGTCATACCCTTTCCCAGGGGACCAGCTTTAACAATTGGGCTGTTGATGAATATTACTATGGTTTCCATTTTAGGAGACTATGTTTATAACATAAAAACAAACCTCCAGACCAAAATGCCTCCATTCTTTTTAAGTTTCTTATATTATGATATCAACAACACAGCCTGAAGGAACTTTTTCCCCTTGTATTTTATATGCAGGTTTCTCTTTCCAGTTCTATGAAGGCTTACTATCCTCCTGTCCAACACTTTCTACTGCTCCAGGGCGAATCCATACTTTTCTCTCCAATTTTCCCTTCGTCCTCAGCATTTCTCCCTGGGCAAGGGGATTCAAATAATCAGGGCTATGTTCTCAAACATCTAGAAAACAGAGGTGTAAGGAAACAACACTAGGGAAAGGTGTATAAGCCCTGGTAAGTATATATAATAATAAGTCTGGTTTTCCAGTATAAAGATAAGAAGAAAAGACTGTTAAAAACACAGAAGGCTGTGGGGCAGAAATTCAAAAGTGAGTAAAGATGGTACATAAATTTTTGGTGTAGTAGGAGAATTGGACCAAATGTGTACACAGTGATGAAACAGCAATCATTTTGCAAAAGTTGGTTTTAAGCTTCAGAACCATCACAAACGAAAATCCTTTGAGTTGCTTATCAATGCCCATCACGAACCTGATTTTCTATTCCAGGGATTGTTAAACTTTTTCCACTTGTGACTTCTTCAGCAATTCTTAAGCTGTGGGTTATGACTCACAGTTTAAGGAGTGCTATATATTCCATGATAAATCATTTGACTTTACAATAAATTTATTATGACTATCACTTCCCTTGTACATATTTTGAGGTCATAAGAGACAAAACAATAAAAATCTGCTGGTTTGGGGGTGGAAGGAGGTGAGTAGAGAAGTAGCCAAGATGATGAAAGGACAGGAAATCATAAGAATACTTATAAGAGGCATGGTAGCTTGTCTTCAGATACTTCAGATACAGAACAGAGATTAACCTGTATCTACTTAATACTAAAGGGCAGAACTAGAACCCCTAAGGGGCATAAATTGTCGTCGACCTGATTTTGTTCTATCCAAACTGGCCAGTATCAGCAGCAGGGCACCAAGCACAAATAAGCATCTTCCAAGATGGCAGTTGACTTGGGACTTGGTATGGAGAGATGGTGTTCAGTTTAACAGTGAAATGCACTATCCCACCTCCTCTACCTACCACCTCATAAGGATAAAACTGTGACATTACTTTATACCATATTCCAACTCAAGAGCTTAGCATTTTACCTAAGGCATAATGCTAAGTTCAATACTGGGTAAGGAAAATTGACTCAGAAGTATCAGAAGCAAAGGAATAGATCAGAAAGTCCAAACAGTAAACCTGAGGTAGGAATAGAATCAAGGGTCAAAGTTAAGCCAGTAATGGGAAAGGATCAAAGACAAAGAGTGAGTGCATAGAAGAGTCACGATTGCCTACTCACTCAAGCAAGTAAAGTGCTCTGCCAACTTTTAAGCTAAAGGGTACAAGAGTAGCCCATCCTTTCCTATAGACTCAATGTGCTAATCCAGGTTTGTTTCCACATTCTTTTAAATTGGGAGGGGGCAGAGCTGGAATTGGACAGATTTAAGTTACATACAAAAGAATAACTTCTTAACAATTAAAGCTGATCCAAAATAGAAAGTGTTACCTCGAAAGATATTGAGTATCCCATCACTAGAAGGCTTCAAGTAAAAACTGATTGAACACTTGTTAGGTTGGAATTCATGCTTGGGTAAGAGCTGGGCAAGCTAATCTCTGATGTCTCTTCTAATTTTGGAATGCTATGATTCTATGAAGCAATGACTTTTAGCTGATGGGGAAACTGGTGGAAGTGGGTGGTTATTTCAGCTGGGTTTTAAATAGCAGTGTGCTCTCCTAAAATTTTTTTAGAAAAGGAATATACCCATGACACACTTTTAAGTAATCTGCACTACTAACACTTTCTCTGTCAAATTCTTAAGTCTAGACAATCAATAAAACATTATGTCAAGTCCTAATTAGTAGCATTTGCTGATTTCTGAAATGTAAATGTTCACACAAATTTTAACAATCAGCTCTCAAAAGCCTTTAGAAGTGGTTCCAACATACCCGTTATTTAAAGGATAGGAGATGAACAAGAGGAAATTGAGAAATGGGAATATTCTATGTACAAAAAATAGCGTGAGCAAAATATGAGCAATTGTGGGGAACTGGAAGAGGACAGCATGTATTTAGGACAAGTATAGCATGGCTGGAGTATGGATAATGAGTAGGTATAGTGTGAGCTGAAGTAGAAAAGTAGAATGAGACCACATCCTGGAGAACTGTGATTATCAGGCTAAGGAGTGTGGCTTTACTCAATAAGTAATAGGAAACCTTCAAAAGATACTATACAAAAGAATTATATGATCAAACTTTTTCAGTAGAAAGATTAATTGACAACAATGTGAAAGATAGATTAGAGGGCAAGGGACTAGAAGTAGCAAGGTATATGAGCAGGCTATTGAAATAATCCTGATGAAAGGTAATGATGTTTTGAACTAGGATGGTAACACTCATAAGAAAGAATACGAGAAAGACTTTAATGGAATTTACTATATATGCAGGGAGAGGGAGGTGTCAGTCATGAAACATAGTTAAAAGCATGGCGGCATTATTGACAAAGATTTGGGGTAGCAGGGATGTGTTTACACCTTGTTTTCACCATATCCTAGGTAGGTTGCTCACACAGCTTCTGAAGGGAGACATGTCCATAAAACAGAAAGAGCCAAACAGCAGAGCAGATCAGCGCTCGGGTAGAAGTAACCTAGCCAGCAGCTAGGAAGAGGAATGAAGGTGGCAAAACAGCTATTAACCTGGCTTTGTTGCTGCCTTTCCAAGCAAATACTGATACATGTCCTTGGGATGGACAGAGTGGACAAAGTGAAGCAGAGTAGACACAGGGCCCAGAGGCAACTAGAGAGAGGAAGAATCAGCAGATAGTCCAGATGGTGGTGGGGAGTAGAAGGAACAACATCGCTCTCGATAGATAGATAGATAGATAGATAGATAGATAGATAGATAGATAGATAATATATGCTTAGAATTAATGCAAAATAATTATAAAGCAGTAAGTGAGGGAAGGTAGTAGCAGTTGGGAGCAGGGAGACCATGAAAAGCATCATATAGATAGATGGTAATATGAGGTGGAGATAAAGAGGAAATAAAATTCAGACTTGAGAGATGGCCAATGCAAAGATATGAAGGAGAAGGAACATCATGTTTGAAAAACGCAAATAAAATAACAGACCAGTATAGTTGAACCATAGAGTGTGGGAAGGGGAATAATACATAACAAGGTTTAAAAGATCCCTGGGGGATGGAGGGTTAGAGTAAGGGGAAGAGGAGAAGGGAAATGGGAAAAAAGAGAAAGGGGAAAGAAAAGAGCAAGTGGAAGGGACATTTTAAAGCATCTAGTATGTGCAAATACTGTGCTAGGCATTTTATAAATCTTATCTCATTTGATCTTCCCAATAACTTTGATAGGTAGATATCATTATTACCCCTACTTTACAGTTAAGGAAACTGGGGCAGATAAAGGTAAAATAATTTGCCCAAATAAGAAGTGTCAGAGGCTGGGTATGTAGTCAGGTCTTCTTGGCTCCAGGCCCAGTGCTCTATCCATTGCACCACCAACAGAAAACACTGTGACAAAAGCCCAGAGAAGGAAGTGTCTGGGTACCGGGTGGGGAACCTGCAGTCTCAAGGCCATATGTGGCTTTCTATATCCTTGGGAGGGGCCTTTTGACTGAGTCCAAGTTTTAGAGAACAAATCCTTTCATTAAAGGGAAGTTTGGATTGAATCAAAGGGTCGTACTTGAGGACCTAGAGGACCACACATGGCCTAGAGGTTGCAGATTCCCCACCCCTTGGAGGAGGAGGGGTGGTCACTATCCAATGCTGCAGGAAGTTGAGTTAAATGAGGATTGAGAAAAAATATATATGTATTTGGTAATTAAGAAATCACTGGTGGGGCAGTTAGGTGGGGCAGTGAATAGAGCACTGGCCCTGGAGTCAGGAGGACCTGAGTTCAAGTTCAGTCTCAGACACTTGACACACTCACTAGCTGTGTGACCTTGGGCAAGTCACTTAACTCCAATTGCCTTGCCTTCTCCACTCCAAAAAAAAAAAAAATAAGACTATGCTCCAACTACAATAAAGGAGAGAAAATTTAAAAAAAAAGAAATCACTGATAACATCAGTAGATGTTTATTAAGTCTTTGTTGAATTTAATTGAAAAAAATTATTTTGAAAGTGTTTGTGAATTGTTTCTTTAAAAAGTCAGTTTTATTACTTTATAACTACAATTTATATGACAGCCTAAGTTTGCTAATATTGCAACATACCAGATACCTGCTACCCTAGGATTTTATTTTGATGGCAACATTAAAAATGAGCCTATGTTCTCAGAAAGAAATATCATTCGACCCAAGAATCACAAAGAAGTCATTAATTATTGCAAATTCTCGGCATCCTCCAAAGTGGATTTACCCACGTATTTTGTTCAGAAAATGGAAAGCTTGTTAATCAAATACCAAACTCCCTGTGCCTGCAGAAATGAAACGCTATTTTCACAGTGTGATTAGATCGAGCAGCTACCCAAAGGGCACAGGGCACACGGGAATGGCTCAGAAACTAAAGAAATTGACTAGCATAGAAGAAGAGAATGACTTTTAGCAGCAGCTGCCTACAGTATTTCTGACTCTGCTAATCCATGAGTCCAATAATTATCACAAGAAAAGACACCCAGGTTCCACTCCACTTCACAAAGATTTTAATAGCAAAGCACTATTGCTGGGAGCTCATATTGCAAAGACTTCATTACTTTTACAAAACAGATTATGACATATTCATTAGATTGAAGATGTACATGCTCATAAATATTGTAAAATAAACTGTAATCTTTCCAAAATAAATTATGTCTAATTATGTCTAATCATATATGTGTTCCCCCTCCCTCAGTTAAACTATCAACCCAGTTACTTACAAAGAGTCACCCCAAGAATTTGCTCAAATGAGCAAATCCTTCCAAAGGGCCACGTTTTCTGGTTTTTATGTTCACAGTTCCTTAGCACTGGAGTAAAGAAAAGTGATAGAAAGAATGGCACATATATAAGTAGCTCATAAATTAATAGGCTGCAATAATGAACAGGTGGACTTCAGAAAAACCTGAAAAGACTTATATGAACTGATGGTGAGTGAGGGGGTAGAACCAGGAGAACATTTATACACAGGAACAGCCACAGTGTTCTAGGATTGATTTTGATAGATTTAGCCCTTCTCAGCAATGCAAGGACCTAAAACAATTCCAAAGGACACATGATGGAAAAATGCCAGTCACTTTCAGAGAAAGACCTACGGACTCTGAATTCAGAGAGAAGCAGACTATTTCCTTTTATATTTTATTTTTTTTTCCTTTCTCATGGTTTTTCCCATTTGCTATAACTCTTTTATGTAACATGACCAATGTGAAAATGTGTTTAATAGGAATGTTTGTGCAGAGTCCATATCATATTGGGGGAGGGAAGAAGGAAGGAGGGGGAGAAAATTTAAAACTTATGGAAGTGAATGGTGAAAACTAAAAATAAATAATTTAATAAACAAACAAATAAATAAACAAAATTAGGAGGCTACTAGAACTTGAAGGGCTTGGGGGATCATGGCTACTTCCATCCTTTCCTTCAACAGTCAAAGGAACTGACTTTGTTAAAGAGAACAGAGTATTCCCTTAGTGTAGCAAAGCAGCAATGGCCTTGGTTCTGAAGTCAGAGGATGTAGTAGACCAGATTTTCATGTTCCCCCTCTTCTATGAGGCAGATATGCAGAAAGATTATAATCTTGTTGGGTGGATGCTTTCTTTGGATCTTGAAATATTACAGAAATTTCAGGGGAGTTAATTATCAAGTCTTGTGACTCCCTGTTTGTTTGTGCCTCAGGACGTGATCCTAGGATAAAATCTTAATGAATGATTAGCCTTGGGCTGGGGCAGGAGTGGTAGATTCCAAGAAGGGACAGTTTGTTCCAGGAATTCCTGCTATAGGGAATATAAGCCTTATGATTTTCTTGTATCTTTGGCCCTGTATGAAATGGCTCTGTAATAAAAAGACTATTGAATACATCCCCATCTCTCTCTTTTTATTCAACTGGTTGCTGGGCCACATACCGTGCTGTGGCTCTCACAACATTGGGGCATCAGAACTGCAGTCAAGTCTCCAGCAATTGGTCCCCCTGGGATTGCCGGCAGGTAGTGGGCCCACAAGAGATCTGAGGGACGACAGATCTCGTTCAAGGTAAGGGGAAGGCTCTAAGAAGGGTGATCGCCGGCTCGCTCAGTTTTTCAGTTTTTAAAAAATTCAGAGCTCACAGAGACGTTAAAATGGGAGGAACCTTGGTGAAGGGTTTAAAAGATGAAGGAAAAGATCTGAGAATATTGCAATTTACAGCGTGTAAGAAAGGGATTTCAGTTAAAAAACAGATTCTGAAAAAATTTCTAAAAATAGTCTATCAAGAGGACCTGAGCTCAAAACTTGCCCCTGATGTTACTTTTGGCATTGGGGCAAATAACTTAACCTCCCTGGGCCTCAATTCCTCTTCTGTAAGGTGAGGGGGTTGGATTACATGACTTCTCCTCTGATTCTATCTGTACAAAGACTTGGGCATATCCCTCAGATGTTTATAGGATCATATCTTTAAAACAGGAAGGGTTCTTTGAGGTCACTGAGTCCAATGCATCAATCTACTAATTTTGTAGATGAGGAAACTAAAGCCCAGAAAGATTAAAGGACTTGCTTTGGGTCACACAGCTAGTCTGTATCAGAGTTGAGATTCAAACCCAGGTCATTTGGGTCCAAGTTCAATACTCTTTTCCCTATGGCACACTTCTTTTTCCCAACTCAACTGAGTCATTACTAGCATGATAGAGATCTTAATGCTTGAAGACCAGCTTGTTTGCTTGCTTTCTCTTTCTTTCTTTCTTTCTTTCTTTCTTTCTTTCTTTCTTTCTTCCTCCCTCTCTCCCTTTCTTCCTCCCTCCCTTCCTCCCTCCCTTCCTTTCTCCCTCCCTCCCTCCCTCCCTTCCTTCCTTTCTTCCTCCCTCCCTCCCTTCCTCCCTCCCTCCCTCCCTTCCTTCCTTCCTTTCTTCCTCCCTCCCTCCCTCCCTTGGGGTAGGAGTGGTGGTGTTTGTTTTGGGTTTTTTTAAAGTTAGTTTTATTTCGATAACACGGTAATGATCCTAGAACAGAAGGTCCAAGATAATTGTCCACAGAACACTCTGAGGCTTGAAATATAGAGAATTTATTTTGTTCAGTTGTTTTTCAACTCTGTGACCCCATTTAAGGTTTTCTTGGCAGAGATACTTGAATGGTTTGCCTTTCCTTTTCCAGCTCATTTTGCAGATGAGGGAACTGAGGTAAACATGATTAAGTGATTTGCCCAGGGTTGTACAGCTAGTAAATGCCTGAGGCCAGATTTGAACTTGGGGAGATAAGTATTCCTGACTTCAGGCTCAGCACTCTATTTACTGTGCCACCTAGTTGCTTACGGAATCTATGGCGATTATCAAATGGGAATTTTAGAGTACATATATTTTTCAGCACAAAGGGTATGTTTACAAAAAGTGATCATGTGCTGGGGCACAAAATAAGTCACAAATAAATTTTTTAAAAAGGACAGAAATATTCAGCATATTCTTTACAGACCATAAGGACATAAATTATCATTTTAAAATAATAAAATATATAATTGATATGGAAATAGGAAGAAAAATTCAGGCATAAATGGGTAATAAATAATAATGTGCTTAGTAATTAAGAGATCAAAACTATTTAAAAAGAATATGATAACATAATTATTCATTAACATTAACAATGAGACAGCAAATGTATGGTATTCAACTAACGCAACCAAAACTAAAAGTAAAGCAAAATTTAGATATCTAAACACTCCACAAGAAAGAAGACTAATAAACTGAAAATGCAATTACCAAAAAAATATAAAAAAAGAAAATTTTAAAAATCAAAAGTGCAGAAAAAATTTCAAACAAAAGACTGAACTGCTTTTTATTTTAAAAAAAAGATGAGAATAACTGATAAACCATTACATAATCTGAAGTAAAAATGAGGAAAATTAAATTACCACAACAAAAAAATTTAGGAGAAATTTATGACGAATGGATTAGAGATACAGTTAATATTGTAGTTTCTAATAATTTGTAACAACCAATATGCATGGTGTGCTTTAATGTTTACAAAGGATTTAAATATTTTATTTCATTTGATGATAACCAGCCTCATCCTGTCAATTAAGAAGTATTATGTCCATTTCACAGATATAGAAACTGAGGCTCAGAGCACTTAAATGCATGCATGGTTTCACCACCACTAATTTTCAGTGTCAGATTCAAAACCAGGTCTCTCCTGACTTCTAATCCAAAACACTTTCCACTACACCACTATAACCTTATATCACTACACAATTATCCCTTCCACATCATAACTTTCCCCATCATAGTTTCAATATATTGTAAATTAGCATAAGAAATTAAATAGGAATTTGGGGGGAAGGGGAATTTTGCAGAAGCCACAGACAACATACAAATGCCAGCAGATGACACAGAAAAAGTTTAGAAACTCAGAAATGCCTAAAATATATATATAAGTTACATAATATCAACATATTTTATCTTTTAATGCCATAATAATTCAGACTTCTTCCCTGGTATGAAGGGAGAAAAAAAATTTTATGTAGATTTTTCTAATCAGAGGGGTGCCATGCCCCTAAACCAACATGATGTGGAAGGGATAACTGTATTCTAGTATATGACAACAAAACTTAAAAATTTACATGAAACAAATGAATTTCTATGAAAATAGAGAACATCTGAATGATTAAAATGAGGAAGAGAGATTTTTATCAACCTGATCTGAAAAAATATTTATTAAACAAGTCATAAATTAGTTTCTCTCTCTCCTTCTCCCCCCCCAAAAAAAACTATGGTTCTAATGAATTTAAAATTTAATTAAAAGGTTAATTTAGATTAAAACCAGGAAAGCAATGGTGTTTCAATATTAGAAAATTTCCCAGCAAAGTTAATCATATTAGTAACAAGCACAATAAACATCACATCATTTTATCTACTAATGGAGAAAAGACTTTAAAAATACAGCACTTTTTTGTTTTTTTTTAATTGATGCCATCTGTTTATCACATGACATCTATAGATAGATATAAAATAGATGTAGATATATCCCATCCTGTCTTACTCCCACCCTTAACACATATAGTCATTACACCCCTCATGACTAAGAATTAAGTAAAATCAGCTAACAAAATGATTGTACCTCTTGGCAGAAGTAACATTCCATATTCATAGTCCCTCACCTATCAACTGAGAGGAAGAAAATGTCTTTCATTACCTGTTCTCAGAGACCAAGATTGATCACTACAATTAATCTAATTTAGCTGGATTTTTTAAATTTACTTATACTACTTTGAGGTCACTGAGTCCAATGCATCCAATGCACTCATTGTGCTATGTTTTTTTACATTTATTTACACTACTTTAGTCATTCTGAATATTGTTCTACTGGCTCCACTTATTTTACATCAGTTCACACAAGTCTTCTGGAGTTTCTCTGAATCCCTCATGTTCATCATTTTCCAAGACACAACAGTATTTTACTTCATTTGTGTACCCACATTTTGCTCATCTATTTGATCGATGGGTACCCATTTTATTTCATGATTTTTGCTACCACAAAAAGTATAGGACTCAATTGGGTTAAGAAAAATTCTAAAGGAAAAAATCCCAGGAAACATGACCTTAATTAGATAAAAGCTTTTATCTAAAACCAAAAGCTAGCATTTTCTTTTTGTAATGGAGAAACATTGGAAGATTTCCAAAAAAACCAAGAATGACCACTGTCGCCACTATTATTTGACATAGTGCTGGAAATGCTAGCTATAGCAATAACATAATATTGGAAATGTATGCCTGATGACTGGAAAATAGCTGAACAAATAAAATATACAATAGGAAAAAAATCTTTGCCTATCTCCCCATGTTCCTTTGAATTCTTAATAACTGTCTTTCCTAACAGCATGATTCCATTATAATAATATACAATAGTTTGTTCAACTATTCCCCAATTGTTATGCATATATTAATTTCCAATGTTTTTAATCGATTCACTAGGGTTTTCTTGCTGTTCCTGTCTTTTATTTTGTTTGTAGATTGTTCATTGAGTTCTCCTTCCTTCCTCCTGTATCAGTACTCACTTTTTAAAAATTCTTCACATTTGTTTTTTATTTCATATTATATTCAATTATATAACATAATTTCTTCAGCCATACTCCAATGATTAGACACCCAAATTTTCCCCAGTATTTTGTTATTTTAAATAATAGTACTAGGAATATTTTTGAGCAGATAAGTTTTTCGTAGGGAACCACTACTTAGCATGCAATTGCATGTTGCTTCCTAAAAAGATTGTACCAATTTATAACACCCCAATACTGTATCAATGTACCTAATCCAACATCTATGCCAGCACTTAACTTTATCATTGTCCATTATCTTAGTCAATTTGTTTGGTGTAAAGGAGATTTTGAACAAACATTTTTAATTTGGTTGTTGATAATTTGTACAATATATAACATGAAAAAAATATACATATGTACACACATACCATATATGTATATATACAAATAACCTGTATTATATGTGTATATATACATAAAATATATGTGTACACATATACACATAGACATATATTGTTGTTGGGTCTTTGCAGTTGTGTCTAATTCTTTGTGACCCCTTTTGGGATTTACTTGGCAAACATACTAGATGGTTTGACATTTCCTTTTCCAGATCATTTTACAGATGAGGAACTGAGGCAAACAGGATTAAGTAACTTGTCCAGGATCACACAGCTAGTAAGTGACTGAAACCAGATCTGAACCCATGTGGATGACTTCCTGATTCTAAGCCCAGTGCTCTATCCAATGCTTAACCTAACTGCCCATATATGTACATATGTGTGTCACTCACACACACACACACACACACACACACACACACACACACACACTACTCATTCATTATTATTCTTTTACTACTTGCCTATTAAAGAATGGCTTTTACACCATATCTGATTTTTAAAAGATATATACACAAAATAGAAGCAAGACAAGGAACTGAGGATGAATACAGAGAGTAACATGAACCTCTAAAAATAGCATCAGGAGTGTCAAAGCTCAGAATTATCTGAGACCAGTGAAGAACGCCAAAAGTAAACAGGAAAACTTATGAAGTTCACTTTAGAAAATTGACTCTGTTTCCTTTTTTAAAAATTTTATTTTGTTGATATATTTTATTATTATACAAAATTTATTTTATTTTATGATATATTTTGTTACCTTGATTTCCTGAATATATCCAGTTCCTGCCCAATGAGCCTTCCTTTCTAACAAAGAACAAAGGAGGGGAGGGTTTGAGAGGGGGAAACAGTTTAGCTAAACTACACTTGAATGCAGTTTGGGTCTGACATACAATATTCTACACCCATAGTTCTCCACCCCTTCTCCTGATCTGCAAAGAAGGTAGGAAGGTAAGTACCTCGATTTTCTCAGCAAAGTAGGATATAAAGTCATCTACTGAGATAGGAAAGAAATAGGATAGTGATTAGGGGTTTTAGAAGAGTGGGAAATATTTGGGGAGCTGCTGGGAAAATATGTTGAGCTCAACAAGAAATAAATAACAAGCTCTTTGTGCCTAATAATGAAAAAATGAACTTTTAAAACAATTTTTAAAACCAAGTAATCCAATCAAGTAGACTTTTTTTTTCAAATTTAAGTCAACCAAGCCTGATTTAGGCAGTTATACACATACATATACATATACATATACATATACATATACATATACATATACATATACATATACACATATACATATGCATATGCATATACATATACATATACACATATATTACATACACATACATATACATACTTTCCCTGAAATTACAGCTGCTTCAAGACCATATTGGGTAGGAGGGAAGGACTGTCATAATCTTGAGTTCATATGTCTGAATTCCTCTCAAAACAATCATATAACTGAGTAAAGAAAAAAAAAGACTTAGTGAAGCATATTAATATCTTATAAAGCCTTGGAACACTCAGTAATTAATTTTTCTTCATCAGTAGGTTGTTTTTATTTCAATAGTAAGAATAGCTATCACCTACAATAAGCGAAGATGTCAGAGAGTAAACAGGAAACACAGAACAAATGAGACAGGAAGCAAAGACATAAACCCTCTCATTTCTACTCCCCTG
Organism: Pseudochirops corinnae; assembly: GCA_028646515.1. Lineage (NCBI taxonomy): Eukaryota > Metazoa > Chordata > Mammalia > Diprotodontia > Pseudocheiridae > Pseudochirops > Pseudochirops corinnae. The sequence continues at coordinate 75,432,515 of CM053589.1, forward strand.
GGCTACCTTCACAGAGAATTTTTAAATGGCAAGTCCGGTTGTCGAAAGCATTTTCTTCATGAATTCCTTAGGATTTGAATGGAAAGTATAAAGGAAAATAAAGAAATAGATGGAGGTATGAATGGTGATAGATGGTTGGCATGGTTTAAAAGTAACACAAAGACTTACATGAAATAACGAAGAGTGAAATGAGCAGAACAAAGAGAATGTTGTACACAGTAACAATATTGTTCTAAGAACAACTTAGAACAACTAAGTTATTTTGAGTATCATGAATACTCAAATCAACTACAAAGGACCTGTGAAGAAAGAAGATATCTGCATCCAGAAAAAGAACTAATGAACAGAAGCATGTATAATATTATTTTACATACATATATACACACACACATATTAAAATGGTAGCCTTCTCTAGGGAAGGGTGGGGAGAGAGCGGAAAAACAGTACACAGTAGAGAACAAAAGAAAACTGGTATAGTATGTATTACATAGATGTATAGTATTTATTACATAATTTTTAAAAAGTAAACAGTATAAAAAGGAAATTCATGGTTTTATATTGAATCCTCTTTTTATGTTGTGCTATGCACATGGAATTTTTGTCTTTTTGTATTTAAGTTCAAAATGAATAATTTTTAAAAAGACTTTAACAAAGGCTCCTAAAAATACTTCTTATATACCTATCTAGCATTAACCTAAGCTTTTCAAATGTAGTTATGTAAAAAGACTTTGTCCCATTAATCCCTTTTAAATATCATAAGATTTAGAGCCAGATAAGACCCTTAGGGGATCACCTCCAGGGCAGGTGCTTTATTTACTTCACCACCTAGCTATCCCCCAAACTAATGGAATCTGAATACAGATTGAAGCATACTTTTTGAAACTTTATTTTTCTTTCTTTTTTGTCTGTTTTCTTTCACTATATGACTAATAAGGAATCATGTTTTGCATGCCTGCACATGTAATAACCTTTATTAATTGCTTGCCTACTCCATGATAGAGGGAGAGGAGAGAGGATGAGAGAATTGGGAATTCAAAATTGAAAAAAAAAAACAAAACCAAATGTTAAAATTGTTTTAACATGTAATTTAAAAAATAAAATATTAAAATTAAAATAAATCAAAATATGTCTCCTGTATATAGCAAAATGCTGGGATTTTATCCATTTCCCCTTATTCTTATTCAATTTTATTAGAAAATCCAAACAATTTACAACAGAGTAGTATTAAATTTATGCTTTCTTCCATTAAATAAGGAAAAAGGAAATTGGTGAAGGAATAATGGCTATACCAGATGTCAAATTTATTATAACAGTATTAAAAAAAAAACTGGTACAGAAAAAGGTATAAAGAAATAGATCAGTCTCACTTCTAAAATATACAGAGAACTGAGTCAAACACAAGTCATTCCCCAAATGATAAATGGTCAAAGGATATGAACAGGCAGTTTTCAGAGGAAGAAATTAAAGATATCTATAAGTATATGAAAAAATGCTCTAAATCACTACAGATTAGAGAAATGCAAATCAAAACAACTCTGAGGTACCATATCTCACCAGGCAGATTGGCTAAGATGACAAAACAGGAAAATGAAAATGCTGGAGAGGATGTAGAAAAATTGGAACACTGATGCATTGTTGGTGGAGTTGTGAACTGATCCAACCATTCTGGAGCGCAATCTGAAATTATGCCCAAAGGGCTATAAAAATACACATACCCTTTGACCCAGCAATACCACTTCTAGGGCTGTATCCCAAAGAGATCATACAAGTGGGAGAAGGACCTATATGTACACAAATATTTATAGGAGCTCTTTTTGGGGTGGCCAAGAATTGGAAATCAAGGGGATGCCCATTAATTAGAGAATGGCTAAACAAGTTGTGGTATATGAAAGTAATGGGATACTACTGTTCTATAAGAAATGAGGCACAGACAGACTTCCTAATAACCTGGAAAGACTTATATAAACTGATGCTGAGTGAGTAGAGTAGAACCAGGAGAACTTTGTACACAATTACAGACACATCGTATCTGTAATGACTAACTTAGATAGATTGGGCTCCTCTCAGCAATGCAAGGGTATAAGACAACTCCAAAAGACTCATGATGGAAAGGGCTATCCATATCCAGAGAAAGAATTACAGAGTCTGAATGCAGATTGAAGCAAATTACTTGCTCTCTCTTTTGTGTTTTTTTGTTCCTTCTTTCTCATTGTTCATTCCACTGGTTATAATCCTTCTTTACAACTTGACTAATGTTTAATGTGAAGGTTTGTAGAACCTATATTGGATTGCATACTGTCATAGTGGGGAGAGGGTAAGAGAGGGATCCCTGAGGGAGAAAATTTGTAATACAAAAACTCGTGGAACTGAATGTTATAAACTAAAAGCAAATAAATAATTCAAAAAGAAAAAATAGATCAATGGAATAGAATAAAGGACAAAGAAACAAAACAAAATAAAAATAAATGATCAGTGCTTGATAAAATCTTGAGGAAATGAATCAAATACTCAAAGAAGTATTAAAAAAACTAATACTTGGAAAACTCATTCAAAAATGCCTGGAGAGTGGAATGATCTATACCATTTAAAATTCTGCTGGAAACTGGATACTTACGTGGCAAGGAGAGGGAAGGGGACTGAATTCACAACTCTCTCTGTACATGTGTATACACACACACACATATACATATGTACATTTATATCAATCTAAATAGATCTGTGATCTGAATCTTTTAAGGACATTCATTTAAATTGAAGAAATAGATAATATAATGATTAAACTTTGAACAATTAAAATATCTTTAAACATAATTTTTATTTTTCTTTTAAGAAAAATATTGAAGCAAATCTTAAGATCATGTGTTTTTAACCTGTGATCCATAAACTTGTTTTAAAATAAATTTTTATAATTCTTTTCCTTTATAATACTGTATTTTTATTTTATGAATTTTAGTACATTCTTCTGAAAACTTCATAGGCTTAACCAGACTATCAAAGGAGTATATGATACAAAAATGGAAAATAACCTTTCATTAGAAAAAGGTCTACAGTACAGAATACATAAAGAATTGATGCTTATCTATAAGACTAATATATACTTCCAGTAGGGCAATGGTCAAGAAATATCAACAATTTACAGAGGAAAAGGGAACAAAAGGATACAAGCTGTTAAAAGTATGAAAAGATGCTCAGATTCACTAAGAGAAATGTAAATCAAGAGAGCCTTAATGTACCATTTTACACATACAATCACAGTTACAGAGGTAGCTAGGTGGCACAGTGTGGTTTTTTTTGGTCCTTCATTCTAGAAGAGGACCAGGACATCAAGAAGATATTGCAATGACATGCAAGTGAACTGGATTTAAGTGAGGGACGTCTATGCAATCACCAAGATCAATTTATTTTCTGGAGCCATCTGGGTCCTATGGCACGATATAGATCAGGACAACTGCAGATGGCCCAGGATGCTGTGGGTGACCTTGACTTTTTTTAAGTTAAGGTCTTCCTGAGTTCTCACTTTGACTGAGGTAATACCCATTCAGTGATTAGGGATGTTTAAGAAGTGAGGCAAGGGACAGTCCCTTTAATCTTCCCTTCCCTCCAAAAGGGGAAGAAACAAAGGACAAAGGAAAAAAATCCAAGTGGGAGGGGAAGAACCTTTCTGGCCAAAAGAGAAATAATTACTATTTACATTCACTCTGAGCCATCAGGGCCCAAGAAATAATCATTAAGTGGTGTTTGGACAGGGACCTATTGTTGGCCAATCAATGAGAACCAGAGTCAATTGGGCTTAAGACTTGGTCTTTAAGAAAGATAGGGAAAAGAGAGGAGTAGTTAACATAATCAACGTTCTAGATTTGTGCTAGAGGATAAGATTGTGAGGTTTGCACCCAAAGAGACCCAAGGAAGTGACAACCAGGAACACCCTCTCATATTTCTTTTGTGTGTATGTGTGTCTGTGTGTGTCATATAATTCATATACAAACCACACAAGAGGATGAAGATATTGATACCGAGCAGGCATGTGAAAGAAAGGCAATACAACTGGTCAATGAGGTTTTGAAGATGACAGTCAAGGGAAGGTTATAGGAGAAGTCATAGAAACTTCTGTGTAAGAGGAATAGGGGACTAGATATTTAAGAGATTTCAGTCATCTATTTTCTCAGGGAGTTTTCTCTGGTCAGAAAGTCAGCCAGGAGCCCAAACTCCCCAATTCAAAGAAACTGTAGATATCCAGATGAGTAGTATTTAAACATCAGAAGGGAGAAGAGCCAGGAGGAAAGACAGAAATAAGAGACAAACTATTGGGAATACAAGAAAACGGATAAAAGGCAAATAATGCAAGAGGGAGAGACGGGGTACAGTATTCATTTCTAAGCAGATGAATGAACAGAGACTCAAAGAGTAGCCTGACAATATCACTGACTCTGGAGTCAAAGGAATCTGGGACTTTGGTTCACATCTTATACGTACTACCTATACAATCGTGGATGAGTCACTTAACCACCATGGGTATAAATTTCCTCATCTATAAAATGATGGGGTTAGAATCAACAGCATCTGGGGTCCCTTCCAGCTCTAGATTTTATAACTGAGGTAAGATGAATAAAAATTTGGATCATGAAATTTTGAACAAGTATCATACTTAAAGAAAAATTGATAAAAATTAGGGGTACCTACTCCTGAAAAAGGTAATTAATTAGGCTACCCAGGTATCATAGAACAACAGTAAAGCAAGCAAGAATGGTCAAATGGCCAAAACAAAATATGAATGAGGTGAAATAAAACATAGAATAAAAAGAGGCATCAGAAACTACTTTGCATAATTATATACCAGCAAAACTAAGAATTTAAGAGAAATGGAAGATTGTTTACAAAAATATAAAATAAAACTGAACTATCTATAAAGGAAGTACCAAAGAACCCTCATTCAGATGGGCTTTCAGGTGAATTCCATCAAATATTAAAGAAAAATCAATGCTCAAACTATGCAAGTTTTTTTTAAAATCCAAAAAGTAAAATATTCTTTATAATTCTATTTATGAAATAAATATTGTCCGAATACCAAACCAGGTCAAGTCAAAGTGAAGAAAGAGAATTATGATTCAAGATTACTACTAAATATCAAATAAAAAATTTAAATAAAATCTTAGAAAAAAGGCTATAGCAATATACACATACATGATATGACATATATGTGATTTTCCCCTATCATTGAGTTGAACTTATAACAGAGATCATAAGATTGGCTCAGCAGTAGAATATAATTAAGATAATTAATCATATTAAAA
>CM053589.1:75438305-75457735 GCA_028646515.1 Pseudochirops corinnae
CCTGGCGCCACAGGCTCCACGTGACCACATTCAGCCTATTAGGGAACAGAGTATACTTTCAAATCTGGGAAGATTCTCAGGGTCACGTAGCCACTTTAGCAAAGGGCCTAGGGGCAGGGAAGATCTTTAGATTCCCATAACATGGGTTTACTTCAACACCAAACTATACTCTTCAAGTTGTCACCTATTATTATTATCCACTACTGAAAAAGAAGGAAGGAAATACATGAACTAAGGTTTTTTTGAGTGATGGAAGTGGTGAGGTAAAGTCCAGGACCTAGTAGCCATACACATTGGAGTCGATGCACCATATGTCCACCCTACAAGTAGTAAAGGTCTCTCAACAATCAAGCTCTCAAGGATTATGGATGCATTCTTAGGGGAGAGAAATGCTGATCACTTTTGAAATTTTATTTTCAATTTTACTTTATTAAAGCTATTGTTTGAATCCTTTTGCCGGTTCTCTGATGCTACATAAACTACAATGTCATCTAAAAGTTGGGATAATTTTGTTTCCCCTTCACTGATTGTTACGCCTTTAATTTCTCTTTCCTGTCTCATTGCTATCATAAGTATTTTTAGAACTGTCAAATAACAGGGATAAAAGAGGCCATCCTTTTTTTACTCTCTCATTTACTAGGAAAACTTCTAGTATTTTCTCATTGCATATAATGCTAGTTTTAGGTATATATGTTTTATTAGATTAAAAATTGCCTCTCTATGCCTATGTACTGTAAGGTTCTCAGCATAAGTAAGTACAATATGTTGCCAAAGTTTTTTCTGCATTTATTAATATAATCATTTAGTTTACAGATGCTTTATGTTTAACATAATTATGCTTCTTCCCTAATTTTGAACTGTTTTTGAATTAGTAATATAAATAAAATGTAGTTGGTTAAATACAACTTAAATAATTTGGGGACTATATTGCTGTAGTATTTTTGCTAAGATTTTGTTTAAAAATTTAATATTAATGTTAATTAATGGCATTGATCTATATTTTTTTCGTGGCTCTATTTTTCCTTGGCTTAGGTATTGGAATATGCTTGTTTCACAAAATCAGTCTGGTAGATTATTTTCTTTTCAACATTTTGAGAATAATTTATGTAGCCTGTGTATTAACTGTTCTTTAAATTCTCAGACAATTCAATTTTTACACAAGAATTTTTAACCTAGAATCCCATGAAATTAAAAAAAAATTATAATTGTATTTTGGTATAACTTATTTCCTTTGTGATCCTATGTATTTTATGTTATGTTTTTAAAAACATTATTCTGGTAAGGAGCCAATAGGTTTTACCAGACTGACAAAAGGGTCTATGACATAAAAAAAAAATGTTTAAAACTCCTCTACAAATTGCAGAGCCAGTACTAATCTGCATTGGCAAAGAGAAATCCTTACCTATAAAAACATTGCTCTGGTTTAATTTAAAAAGAGGAGAGGTTCATCACATTTAACTCTGAATCCACTGGCAACAGGGTCTGTGGTTCCTTTCCCTGATCTCTTTTATTAGTCCTTGATGGTTTTATTCCATTATGCTTTCTGAGATTGGGTGGTTTAGTATCTCAATTTCATGTACTGTTAAATTAGGCTTTTAAAATATTTTTGTTGGCAATCTTCCACTTTCTTTACATTCTTGATATTGCTAGCATATAATTATGCAAATAATTACTAATCTCCAATGGGCTAGGAAAGCATTGTTTCTGGCACACCTGTCCTGAATTCATATACCCTCCAAAACTACACAATGATATGGGAACAATAAATGTAGGAACAGCTGGACAAGCTGAATTGAACAGGGCGATTGAATATGTGGTGAACCGCGTATACTTCCCAAAGTAGTTCAAGAAAGGCATCTGGAAAAAAAATCAGTGGAGAAGAACTACTAGGGTTTTCACTGGGAAGGTGAATGTTGTTGTTATTGTTTGTCCTTCATTCTCAAAGAAGACCTTGACATCAGGAAGGTGATGCTATGATGTACAAAGGCAATTGGATTTAAGTGAGGGAGAGCTGTGCAAAGTCACCGGCCTCTCTTTCTCTTCCAGAGACATCTGGGTCCAGTAGCTAGATACAGATCAGGACAATTGGGGAAGGTGAATGAAATCTTAACAGTGAGAATAGAAAGCAAGACCTATTTTCACCATTCCTTGTTTCAACCTTGCCAAAGGATGGTGGCAATTGGCTAATTTCCATCTATAAACTCCGGGTTAAAAAAAAAAATAGTACCTTTTGGGGAAAGGGTAGGAAAAGTTTCATTGTAATACTGAAAAAAATTTTTTTGAATACTTTATCTCAGTGAATTTTTTTCTGGGAATTGGACTTCTTCCAACAGCAATGGCATCTGTTCAATTATTCTAATAGTGCTAATTTGCAGCTTAAGGTTCACTTATAGGCTACACCTCCTCTCTTTGTTAGAGTTAATAGCAAACTCTCCAGTCTACATTCAAGCTGTCAGTCACAGAGACGTCTCTCTACAAACATCCTGATTTAATTTCCACAGACACTCTGAAACAAACACCTTGATTTGGTTTCTAAATTCAAAGAGTATGCTAAGAATTTCAAATATCACATCACTGTATGCACTGCAGCATAAAAAGTAAAGCCCACTTGGTACTTAGGGAGCTTAGTCTAATTTTAGACTAAGACTGTTGTGATATCTCCCACAATTCCATGCCATAGAACATATAATATTTCTGTCTCTAGCTAGTTGTATAAGCATGAGAGAATTATTTCATCCACCTGGCCTCAGTTTCCTCATCCAACAAGTAATAATAATAATAGCAAACATTTATATTGTGCCTACTCCAGGCACTGTGCTAAGCTCTTTACAAATATTATCTCATTTGATCCTAACAACCACCCTGGAAGGTGGGTTCACCACATATTTAATCACCCTGTTCAATTCAGCTTGTCCAGCATGGAACCCAGAGAGAAATGAAGTCCTTTCTGAAACTGATGCATGCCAGTCATGAAAAGCAATCTCCTTGCCTGGCACATAGCAGATACTTAATGAATGCTTCTTGACTGGCTGACCCATTGAAGAGAGGAAGAAAGAGAGGTTTGGAGAAGGTAATAATGGATTTACCTGAAGTCATACAGCTAGACTTCCAACTGGGGTCTTATAACTCCTACTTTTGTGCTCCCTCATTTTCACTTCCTATTCAATGGGTTAAGAACTAAGAAGAACATCTAGGGCAAGGAGATAAGTGAGAAGGATCATGCTGTAGTTGATAAAGAGATGATTTTCCACCCCTGCCTCATTTGAGCCCTGACAAGTTATTTAACATCTCAGTGCTCCAGGCAACTCAGCTTTAAGTGAAAAAAAAAAATTGCTGCTTTTCATTAGAAAAGAAATGGATTTTAAAAGAGGGGGTAGAGTGGGTTACAGAGATATAACTTTCTTCCATCCTTTCCTCCACATACTCTGTGATTCAATGACACTGTACTCTCGTCTCACACAACACTCTCTCCTGACTGAGCGGTTTCTCTGGCTGTCCCCCATGCCTGGAATTCTTAGGCTCCTCATCTCCATCTCCTGGCTTCCTCAAAGTCCTTAACTCAAGTCCCACCTTCTACAAGAAGCCTCCCCTGGTCCTCTTTAATCTTAATGCCCTTCCTCTGAGACTACCCTCAATCTATCCTTCACTTATTTTATTTGTACACAATTGTTTCCATATTGTCTCCACCATCAGACTGTGAACTCCTTCAGAGACAGGACTATTTTTCACCTTTCTTCTTATTCCCAGCACCTAATACAGTGCCTAGCACACCACAGGTGCTTAAAAAATGCTAGACGATTGACTGATTGTCCTGTGAACAACAGGCATTTTTCAGTCTCTTCATAATTTTTTGACTTGAATGCATAGATGCCCCAGCTAGAAAAGAAAATAATTATCTAGTGGTCTGCAGAGAAGACTCAAAGTGGATTCTCAGAGACTAATTTGATATGAAGATTCTAAGTAAAAGCAGAAATGGGAATTTGTATGGGCTTTTATTTTTGTTAGTTCAAGCTAAAATTATACTGACCCCATTGCTCCTCATTAGTGGAAAGCTTCTGTGCAGTCCTGAATGTATAACAATTACCTTAAAGATAGCATTCTTTATAAGAAGATAAGCATGTGATATATTCAGACTAAAATCTGCTAAAAAAAAAAAACTTCAGAAAATATGAATTGGAGCATATGGATTTTTTAACTAAAATTCATTCACTTAAGACATAATTTTATACTTTTAAAAGAGACACTGAGAACGTCAGTAAAGGCCAGAAGTGCAGATAACTGGGATTGAGTTCATTATAATTAAAGCTATATGTAATACAAAGCATGCCAATGAAGAGGTGCTGGGTGGCCTATGTAGTATATTTTGGGGTAACTAATTCAGTTTTGTGTTAAGTTGTAAAAGCCACATTTCTTAACTGTTTCTCCCCTTCCCCCAGCTGTACTTGTCTTTCTCTGCCCCAGCCTAGAGCTATTTCCTCTCAAACCATTAACTCTTCATTCAAGGTACGACCTCCTTTTGTCCTAGCAAACCAAACCCATCCACTTGCAAATCAGGATGGGAACATCTCACTGACCTGACCTCAAATCTGTGACCGCTGGTCGACCTTATGAGGATTCAGGGCTCAAACCACACCCTCTGACCCTTCCCTCCTGCTGTTTGTCCCAGTGTATTATGGGTAAAACACATGCACAGCTGATGTCAAGGGTGCATGTCCCTTTAAGTATTAGTCACGCCCTGGCTCCTCCCAGGTTACTCCCTAACTCCACCTTTGTACACCTTATTAGCTTAATGAACTTATGGTTGACAGCTTTATATCTTTAAATATGCCTCTCTGCCCCTTAGAACTTTGCAGACAGCCCTTAGTAGCTCTTGCCTTTTCTGGCAGGTCAAGTAGGCATTCTAGTAGGCCATCTGCCCGCTGCAGGGCGTCACACTTCCAAACTTTCCCTGACTCCCCTCCTTGCCCCTTGCCAGCTTTTCCTAGCCAGGTTTCCTCATCCTACCCCTTTTGGTCCTGTGAATCGATAAACTTTTGTAAATCTGCCAAAAGACAGCTGAGCCTGTAATTCTTTTCAGAAGCAAACCTAGAAAGGATTTCTCATTAGAAATCCCCCCAAAACCTATCCCGCAACACCTCCCTCTGGCTAATCACATGTACGGCTCAGAATTTTTGCCATTTGGAGAAGCTGAACTCTCTGCAAATTTGTTTCTGACCACAGAGGGATCCACCGGTGAAAAGACTTGGCATTTTGGCAAGATGGGGTCAATAGCAAAGGGTCCGTTTGGGCAGATAGATGAGGTGCTAAAGAAAGGGATAACAACCAAGCTTGTGCCTGGGATCCTGGCTGCCTTCTCTTTTCTGGGTTTCCTTTCCTGGGTAGGTGATCAAATATTGTTCTTGAGGTGGTCCTGTTGAGATTTGTAGGTGATCATATTAATTCAAGTGGTCCAGATTCTTGTTTTCCAGGAGTAGAGCTGACTGGCAGCAGCAGAAGTGTTTTTCCAGAGATGACAATCACATGCAAAAAGAAAAGCCCCAGTCCCTGGTAAGGCATGGACTTTGAAGGAGGAACTGTGGTACCCAGGTCAGATATAAAATGCCTCATCAGTACTCCTGCACACTGTTTTGTACTTAGTTGGTTTATCCATCTAAATGATTAAAAGTATCCAATTATGGGTACTGCCTTACCCAACAAAAAGGCACACTCATTTGTTCAGGGGTGGGGAACCTGTGACCTTGAGGCCACATGTGGCCTTCTAGGATCTTGGGTGCAACATTTTGACTGAGTCCAAGTTTCATAGAACAAATCCTTTTATTAAGTGGATTTGTTCTGTGAAGTTTGGATTCAGTCAAAGGCCCACACTTGAGGACCTAGAGGGCTACATGTGGCCAGGATCCCCACCTCTGTTTTGGTTTCTCTGACTGTCAATTTGTGCTTGTGACTCTTTGTGTTTAGTGTTTCTTTTGTGTGTAGGAAAAAATACCTGCCCCATACCAGATTCATACTATACTCTTCTTCACCCCCTTTTGGGGAATCCTTTGGCATGATCTAAATAATTTGTCCCTGGGTATCTGGAATTGGAGTTTAACCAACCTATGACTGTTAAAAATAAAAATAAAAGGTTAGAGGGAGGGATCCTAGCTCCATACTCATTAAAGGCCTGACTCCCCCAGAACTAAACCCAGTTGGAGCTGGGTTCTTCAATCCAGAGCACAGGGTCCCCTTAATGGGCCAGTGACCCAGCCTCTCAGGCTCAGCAGTGGTTCCTTAATGTTAGATATAAATAGATATCAATGGCTTTAGAAAAATCTTTGGCCCTTACAGGGTTTTTCCAAAATTCATCCTCCACTTACCTTTGATTCTCAAAACATGAAACCTAGAGAAATAGCAAAAGCAAGGTTCTACGGTGACCTGTCCCTTCCCTACTGTCAAGCTATATGCCTGACTTCAGAGATTAAAGTACTTTGGCAAGCAGGGATAAAGCAGCCACATCAGGTCTTGAAACATTTATCATTCTGAAATCCCAACCCATTTTATCAGGACTTTTAAAAGCTTATCCACACTGAAAAAGGAATGTTCCAGAAATGTTTCCAAAAGATTCTTTGACTTCAGGTTGTGAAGCAAACACATTGTTGAAAATATAAAATATGTTCCCAAAGAGATTTTCTTGTGAGTGATTAGCAGCATTGATAATGTCATTATTAGTTATTATTATTAATTTTTTAATGATTATTTATATATATTATATATATAATGACAACAATAATAAAGATTAACAGCCTACTTTAAATCTGTACATTTCAGGCTAATGGTTGAGATTTGAAAACCTTCTTACAGGACAGGTTATTAAGAGAGCTATCAGCTCTTTCACATGTTTGAAGACAGATATGATGATAGACCTGACTTTTTTCAATATAGTCTATGATCTTTACAGGGATGGCAGAAGGGGAGAAGTAAAATGAATGCATAGAAAGAGGAACATTTCTTTCTTAAAGGCGGACAATTACATTATTGGAAAGTCAGTCAATTAGTAAATAAAATCATGGAAAGAAGCAAGTTGTATTGGATTATGCCACCAGGCATAAAAATACTGGTTAGTCTAGATTTAAGAGCTAACTGATGGTGGATACATGGACAGATGGGTTAACACAATACCATAAGTACAGCTCTGAGAAGATTTTAGAAAACTGCTGCAACAAGGAGCGCTGGAATCGAACCACAAAACAGTAGAATTGGGTCTCTTGGTCCACTACTGCATGAAGCCAATCTTCATAGCTTTAACTGCCTTGTTAGAAACAAGTTCAGTACCAACACAGAGAAAAAAAAGATACATCGAAAAATGCAGCCTAGACAACAGAGTCAAAGGAATGGTGAAAACTCGCAAAGAACAAAATAAAACTAGGAATTTTCAGCAACTAGAATATATCCAAACTAAAAATTAATTAATTTTTTTAAAAAAAGAATATATCCAAGTACATAAGCTAAATACTTTGTGAATCATTATTACACATGTTGGTTCAGCAGGCAATCCTCCTTAAACATTGACATCATCAGGATTCCACTTTCCCTCTATGGCAAAAACAAATTATTATAATAATATACTTGGCCAACAAAACCTTTTCTGTTCTAGTATATGACAACCAGATTCAAATGAGCCATTAAAAAAACTATGGCATCTACTTTGTATTTGTTTAGCATTTTTTACATTTTCTAAAGTTATCCTTTCCTTTATAATTTTCAACATAATTCATCACAAGTCAAGAGCATGGTATGTGGCATTCTCAAAATGTGGAAGTGTGGTTTGTGGCAAGAGCTACATTGCAGGAGTTAGGAAGTTTAGGTCCAAAATCTAATGCTTACTTGCCAGCTCTGTGATCATGGTCAGATCATTTAAATGTTCTGAACCTCAGTTTCCCTATCTCTAAAATGGAGTAATGCCCCTCACGTTATTGACATTTCATCTTCTATTATAATAAAGGTATATCTTTTTGTTATTACTTATTAACTTAGTGAATGGCAGTTATACAATGATCTCTCCTTGATCCTATATACAAGTTTCCAGACCACAAATTTTCATCATTATCTTAACCAAGATGATCTCTTTTGAGTGCATATCCTTCTATGAGGCATAGGGTAGAACTACAATGACAACCAAGCATTTCTGTCTAGCTTAATGTACTAATGGCTGCAATAGAAAGGGAATTAATGAAGTCTAAAGTTTGCTATGTATTCAAATTAGCTTTCTCAGTCCTCTCTTCTCATAGGTAAAATAAGACTAAATTTAAATGACTTATCCCAAAAATAAAGAGTATTTATCACAACGGGAGAAAGGTCAACCAGGCTTAATCAGCTTTCAGTAAGGCGTACTTACTAAAGTGGCATAGGAAGAACAATTGGTATAAAACATTCCTCCAAAGTCCATGAAAAGTTCTCCCACAAGTAGACTCTAAGTCAAGGAGAAGTTGGTTTAGGATTAGAGAACACAGGTGGCAAAAGGATAACTAACAATTCCTTGAAGTCCTTTTGCTGGAGTCTCCAAGATGTTCCCATTTATATAGGGTAATTTTTGTTTTGTTTTATTTGGGTGGGGGCGGGGGGGTTGGCTTTTTGTTTTGTTTGTTTGTTTGTTTCGCTTAGCTTTTTGTAGAATCTTGACCCTGTTTTTCTCATTTCATTCAGTCCATCCTTAACTTCCAATGCAGACACTGCTGTCAACCACTTTAGGAAGAGAGGGAGTCCAAAATCCTATAGAGCTCTAAAATTCTTGAAGTCCTCCTCCAGTCAAGGAGAGAAGGAAGGAAGTAGTCTGAAATTGAGGCACTCTCTTTTCCTGCCCCAATGAGTGACTCCATTTTGGAATTTTGCTGGAATGCTCTTAGCTTGCTTGCATATCCTGGATTCTGGACAAGCTCCTGATTTTGTATAACCTTCCCTTCTCTTTCCCTCTTTTTAATCATGTTCCCCTCCCTCTTGTAACAGACTTCCTATGAACATGCTGCAGTTAATCCAATGGCATTCAAAGACTCTTTGAACTTAATCTAAAGTCTTTGACTGAGATATGTTCTCATCTGGTTAAGGTATCCATGCACAGCATTTTATCAATTACTTCAAACAGGATGGGATAATTACCTAGTACCCATACAGAGAGAAGCATTTCTTTCCCTTAAATACTTTATTATTACTTTTACAGCCCTTTCAAATAACTAAATATAATGAGAGGAAAAAAAGCATAAAAATCCAAACCATTTACCTGATGATTTAAAAAAGTGAGATAAAGAATATAAAAATTAATATATAATCTAAACTAATTTGCATGGTTTTTAGATTGAGAGGAAACAGTGAGTTTGAAACTTTTCTTTTTGAAGGTAAAATTGAAGCATGGCACCAGCACTTAATTTTCTTACTAACTGGGATCAGTTGTAGGTGGTAGGTAAAGTATTCACAATATTCACTTAACAAGTAAAATGAAACTCAAGGTGATAAAGGCTATAACAACAGGTTACAACCTAAGAAAGTCTCCATCATTGTAATGATTTTCATTTTATTTCCTGTCTAGCCCAAAGGACCAAGAAACTAAACAAAACAAAACAGAAGAAAGATAGTTCAAAGCTGATCTGTTCAATTCCACTTCATATTAATGACAGCAAGTTTCTGCTAACTTATTAATAAGAACAAGCTTTCCTGAACCTTCATATAAGTTTTTGTACCAATTCTGATTTTAAAGCATCAGGAGTAGAAAGCACTGGATAGAATTCAGTCACTTCTCAGAAAACAGCATGCTCAAAAGCTCTGTCATGTATTAAAAGCTGGATTAATCACATGGACAGAAGCTAAAGAGTGCTTTGCATTCAGAGTGGCCTGATCATCCTGCCCTGTGACCATTAGGGTTTATTTGTTTGTTTGTTTTTAAACTAACAATACTTGTGTAATAACTGTTATACTAGGTGTCTACTGTTTACTTTTTCTTTTTAATTAATTAGTTAACAACATCACAAAAGGACCTCTAGAGGTAACAATATTTATAGAGCAGGATCTGGACTTTCAGGGAAAGGTATTAGCCCATTATAAAAATGGGCTTCTTACTTTCCTATCTACAGTGTTGTGGCAATGATACACAAATCCCATTTTGCTAATGGTCTTTAAATTTGAATTAAGTCTTAGAAACAACCAATAAACCACATTTGACAAATTTTCTTTTTGAGGCTAAGCTTGAAGAATGGCACCAGCATTTAATTTCAATGGTATTTTCTTACTAATTGGCATTAGTTGCAGATGGTATGTGAAATACTCATTTAGCAAGGAAAGTAAAATTCAGGCTGGAAAGGATGCAGTGCAAAATTGACAATGGGATTAAGTAAAGAAAGTCTCCATCATTGTAAACATTTTCATTCCATTTCTCAACTGACTCAAAAGACGAAAACAGTACCAGTGTAGAGAGTACATTAGTATCTTAAATTAATACACTATTTTAGAGCTTACAAAGTGCTTTCACATACTCTAGGCTCTTTGCTTATCACAAAGGCAGAATAATCTTTATTACCTCAGGTTTTATAGTTCAGAAAACAAGTTTAGAGATTCAGTAACTCGCCCAAGATGGTTACACAGCTAGGAAATGACAAAGCCTCAATTTTTTAAGTCAGGTCTCCCGACTCACAATCTAGATTTATTCCTGCTCTACAAAGTTGTCTCTAGGATATATGAGAATATAATACCCAAAGAATCACTTTACTGTTATTTTAAATGTGGCTATGATGAGAGGGTTGAGAGGAAGAATTTCTGTAAAAATACAAAAGCATAGCTAACAATGGAGTGATATGGGCGTGGGCTGCTGGGGGAAAACCTACTGTATTTCACCACATAAACATTGTAGATTTTATGCCAAATATTGTTGCAAAAAAGTGGAATACACCCATTATATGAAGCTTTTAAAAAAAATCTTTCAGGATTACTTAAAAATAATTTATTACTAAACTGTCTTTGGTATGATATTAGGATGTGTGAAATACTTGCGAATATGTTAAAATTGAATACTGACAGTGCATGTGCACTGAGAACTCTAGCTCAGACGTATATGTATGCTACTGGTGAATATATTGCTGCTCTGTTTACCATATAAACAGTGTGATGAACAGAATTATACCATGTGATGATTAAGTGATAAAAGGTTATAAACAAATTTTTGGACTGAAAAAACTGGATGTGCTGATTACGCAGTGACACCAATCATGCAGTGGTGCTGATCACGCAGTGACACCAATCATGCAGTGGTGCTGATTACGCAGTGAAATACGGATGGTGAAATACGCTATTCCTTTTATTCCCACCAAGGGGATCATAGGAATCAGGATTCGGTGGATCAAGCTATCCCCAAGGCACCCAACACCTCTCAGTTAGAATAGGCAGCATGACATAGTGGAGAGAGGCCTTAGTGACGACCATGGAAAACTGGGCTCAAATCCCATTATCAGACACTTACCAGCAATGAGAGTAAGGGCAAGTTGCTTGACTTCCCTCAACCTCAGATTCCTCATTTGTGAAATGGGAGTGATAGGAGCTCCTACCTTATGGGGTTGTTATGAGGATCAAAGAAGATAATACAAGTAAAGTGCTTTGCAAACCTTAGTTTCAATAGAAGTGTTAGCTATGATTATTCACCTCCTAATTGGTCTCCTTGATTCTAATTTTCCCCTTTTCTAAGCCTTCCTCCAGATAGCTGCCAAACTAATCTAAAATACAGGATTGATCATGTCGTTACCATTCTCAAAAACCCTCCTGATTGTGGGAATCAATGAAAAGCTCCTTATCCTGCTGGCATTTAAGGATTCTCCCCTGAATCAGCCTCTCTTTTCTACCCCATATTGTAATATTTTCCTTTACAAACTTGACATTTGAACCAAACTGATACATTTGCCATTCCCTGAGCCTAGAGTGGGCCTTCCATCTGATCCTGCCTCCTCGCCTTTGAACAAGCTATTCTCCCATGCCTGAAACGGGCCTTTCAGAATTCTCATTTTCCTTCAAGGTTCTGCTCAGTTTCTACTTCTCCCATGAAGATTTCTTTGACTCCAACTGTTGTTAAAGATCTCTCCTTCCTCAACCTTCTTTGTACTACACTTTTGTATACATGAGGTGCTGTATATAGAGAAAGATTATAGAGATAGACAGATAACTGCATTTCAATATTATTGATTTTCTTTGTAATTCTTTCCATTTTATTTTATCATTTAAAAACATTATTCCAAGAAGAGGCACATAGGCTTTACCAGATCACCAAAGAGGTCCACATTATTAAAAAGGTTAAGAACTGCTGACTTTGAGAATTGCCCGAGGGTACAGAGAAGTTAGGTGCTTTTACAGAGTCATATGATCAATATTTGCCAGGAGCTGGATTTGAACTCAGATCTTCTTGACCCTAAGGTTAGTTCTGTATCCACTATGCTGTGATGCCTTTCTAATTGTGTGTAACAAGTAGTGCAACAGAGTATTATCCCCATTTTTCAGATGAGAAAACTGAAGTTCAGGGAAAAAAACAATTTGTCCAAAGTCCTACAGTCTCAAGTGGCAGAGCTAGTATTGAAGCCAGCTGTTTGGACTCCCAGTCCAATGCTACCTCGCAGTAAAAGCAGAAACTCAATGCTGATTGACTTGGATGTAGAAAGAACTAATACTTCCTGGGAGGCAAGGTGGTGCAGTAGTCAGAATCTAGCATCAGACATATACTAGTTGTATAACCTGTGCAAATCGCTTAACCTCTGTTTGCCTCAGTTTCCTCAATGATAGAAAGGTTATGATAGGGGCAGCTAGGTGGCACAAGTGAATAGAGCACCAGCCCTGGAGTCAGGAGGACCTGAGTTCAAATTTGACCTCAAATATTCACTAGCTGTGTTACCTTGGGCAAGTCACTTAACCCTGATTGCCTCCCAAAAAAAGGTCCAGGGGCAAGGGGAGTGGAGGGAACAATAGCACCTACAAGAAATTACTTGTAAAACTTATGGTGCCTGGCAAAGAGCAGGTGTAATATAAGTACATAAATATGTTTTCCCTTCCCCCATATGTTTCTTTTCATTTCAGTGGAGGGAGGTACAGCAGGGATAGAGAGAGGGTGACCAGACCTGTGATTTCATCAGTGTGAGAGAATTTCCAGTATGGAACCTTCTTCAATTGGCCCAGCAGCTGTCTCACAGAGTTAAGTGCCTAGGGCACTGGGAAGTTAAGTCACTCACCCAGAAATGTGTAGCTACTAGTATGAGAGGCAGGATTTCAACTAGAGCTTTCCCGACTTTAAGGCCAGCCCCTCTATTCATGAAAGCATACTGCATCTTTTAAATGGTGGTGAGGAAACATTAAAATATGGGACAAGAGAGTCATCATTTTAGAGCTAGAAGGGTCCTCAAAGGTCATATGAGTAGCAACAATATCTTCCACAACGGAGACATAGAGATCAACTCATCCTTGGTTCTCTAAAGATAAAATGGAGCTTAAATCCAACTAGCACAATAACTGGTTGGAGACCCAGAAGACTTCAATTCTAGCCCAAGAGTTTGATCATTATCCATACACAACTAGGAGCAAGAAAGTTCGCCTACCTGGGTCTCAAGCTTCTCATCCAGGAGGCCAGAGATTCAGACTAGCTCTCTCCAAGGCGCCTTCCTCCAGCTGGTTCATTCTATGGCTGAATTAATAACACTTGACTTTGAAGTGGTAGTACTCTGATTCATGACCAGGGTCCACCTGGAGGTCCAAGTCAGCCATATTACAATGGAAAGGGAGACTGGGTGAATATGGGAAGGAATAGATTAATCCACCTTTACCACTGCAGGGAAACCAAGCCCAAGTTCCTGTTCAAATGGTAAATCAGTAGCATCATAGCATTAGCAGTAGAATCTGGCATTTATATAATGCTTCAAGTTTTGTAAAATGGCATCACATTCAATCCTGGTAACAACCCTGGGTTTTGTTGTTGTTGTTCAGCTGTTTTAATCATGCCTTACTCTTTACGACCCTATTTATGGCTTTCTTGTTAAAAAATACTGGAGCAGTTTGCCATTTCTTTCTCCAGATAATTTTACAGATGGGGAAACTGAGACAGCAGAAATTAAGTGACTTTCCAAGGTCACAGAGTAATGTCTGAGGAAAGACTTTTGATGATGTCCACAGTCCATACTCAGTTGGAAAAAAAATTTCTCAGCAACCTAAGTATTATCTACCATCAGTTTTTTAATTCTTTGTCATATTCACATACACATGTGAAACAGATTAAATGGGATAAATCCACAGTTTCATATGTTCTCTTTGTATTATCAAAGCATTAGTTTATTGGTGATAAAGTTCATTAATAAAAATTTTTTTTAGTTTTTTTTAAAGACTATGTTCTAAGGAGCATCATCAGGCCAGCAGGTAGCAAGTGCAGATACAAACTGAAGGCCATTTTTTACATCCCTAGTGTGGGACGGAATGGTAATCACTGCAAGTCACATCAGCTCTGAATGCAAAGTATGATAAGACAGCTTTATAACAAAATGCTAAATATAGGAATCAATTCAATAAAGGTAACTAGAGGACAATGATGATGCTTGCATGACAGAAGATGGACACAAACATGACTATTTCTGGATGGGCCATCTACTCACCAATTAATAGCATTAAAACTTTTAATAAACATATTACAGTTTATATACATACACAAAGTTATATTACAGGTGGATGTAAATAGCGTCCACTGAAAACGTTATTGGAAAATACACAAGCAATGGTCACAAAGAGTTCTATGGTAGAGACCCATTTCTCAGGGAGAACTATACAATGAAAACCCTATTTATCCCACTCCCTATTTCCCCCCCTCCCCCGCCCATCACACCCACACATCACCTTACCATGTTGGGCTTTAAGGGGGGAAAATGACAAGACTATACATTTGGAAACACTTTCAACTAAACGGGCCCATGGAGCCAAACTAACAACAGTGTTCGACTTATTGTTGGCTCAGTTTCTAAACAGGAACTCTGTATGCATCGTTTCCCTAAAGAAAGAAATCTAACTCAGAATAAAAGTTAAAGAAATACACCACCACTTGTATGCAAAATATCTGAATAAGGAAGGGAGGAAGGGAGGGAGGAAAGGAAGAAGCAAGCATTTATTACATACCTACTACATGACAAACAATCAATGTGCTAAGTACTGTAAAATATTAAATCCTGGGAGGTGGGTGTTACTATAATTCCCATTTTACAGTTGAGGAAACTGAGGCAGAAAGAAATTAAATGATTTGTTCACAGTCACAAAACTATTTAGTGTCTGAATTCAGGTCTTCCTGATTCCAGGGCACTCTATCCTACTTAGCTGCCCCTAAGAATGGATAGGAAAAGGTGCCTGTGTAAGTCCCTCAGTCCTTAAGTAACTAAAATCAATGACTATGTGCCTCAGCTTCAGACATATATTATGCACAGTTCTCTGAAACATATACATACATACATATATACACATACATATATATAGGCATACACACACACATATATATGTATATATGTATATGGGTGGTACAGAACATGAACAGGTATTCTCTGCCTCCATCTGACCAACCACATGTGTGACTTAGCATTTGGTCCCATACGAGAAGACGAAGTCCCTGGCTCCCTAACTACGTGGTTTAGTGCTGAAAGGACTTGGCATCTTGACATGATGGGACACACCCTGAGATTTGCCCAAGGTCACACAGGTAGTAAGTTTATTCCTTCTTTTTATCTATTGTTTTTCTTTTTAGGGTAATGGCAAGAACCATTGACTACATTTAATATTGGATGACATGGGTTCGAATCCCAGCTCTGTTACTTAGTTCCTTATAAATTTGAGCAAATCAGTTTTCTCAGGCTCTCAATTTCCTTCAGTATAAAATGAGGGAGTTGTTTTAGGTTCTTTGTAGTTTCCATGTTTCTTTCAAAATTCCATGGAGAAAAACACTCAAATTTGTAAAAAACAACAACAACAAAAAAAACCCCAAGATTATTTTTAACTAAAGAGATAGAATAACTGTCACTTCCAGGCTCACTGTAGCCAAGAAAGAATTGTTGTTCTTGTTGAGTCACTTCAGTTGTAGCCAACTCTCTGTGACCTCATTTGGGGTTTTCTTGGTAAAGATAGTGGAGTGGTTTGCCATTTCCTTCCCCAGCTCATTTTATAGATGAGGAAACTGAGGCAGAGTTAAGTGACTTGACCAAGGTCATACAGTTAGCTGGTAAGTATGAGAGGCTGAATTTGAACTAAGGTCCTCCTGACACTGGGGCCAGCATTCTATCTACTGTGCCATGAAAAGACGGAATATCCACCTACAAAACAAAACAAAAAACATTTGGTCTTTCATTTTCCTCACTGTGAACATCCTGTAGAAGCAGCCAACTGTGGATTTTCCTCTCCACAAGAGCATTTATCACATAAATGGAAGATGCCATTTGTACAATTAAGAGTGAATAAATTGGTGGGAAGAGAAACAAAAATAGTAGCAATGCTTCATTATCGAAAAGGAATGTTAACAAAATGCTACCCTAAACTTCCAAGCTTCTGCAGTGTTTCCATATTTATGCTTCCACTAATAAGGAAAAACCTTATTAGCACAAAATCATCTCATTTCTGATTAACAGGAAGCATGTAGCAATGGTAAATGCCTCTAATTCCTTCAGGGGGCAATTAATTCACCATAACCATTCTCAAATGTTACTAAATGTTATAAACTAGTTATGGAATTTTATTTCCTTCTTCTTTATCTCCATCCCTCTGAAATACATCTATCTGGTCCTTTTAACCTGCCCTCAATTAACTGCTTTAAAAGAACAATGGAGAGGGCAACTAGGTGGCACAGTGAATAGAGAGCACTGGCCCTGGAGTCAGGAGGACCTGAGTTCAAATCCAGCCTCAGACCCTTAACACTTACTAGCCATATGACCTTGTGCAAGTCACTTAACCCCAATTGCCCTGCCCTCCCCCATCCAAAAAGCAAAAAATAAAAAAATTTAAAAAAGAATTAAAAGAACAGTGATAGGCTTTATCCATTAAAATCTACAGAAAAATTCTGACTTTTACAAAGTGGTTCAACTGATAAGCTTGAGGTCAGCAGTGGTGACAGGCAACAGCTGGATTTCTGAAAAGGATTGCTTAGCGTTGGTTTAGTTGGCCTTTTGTGATCAATTTCACAAGAATTTCAGAAAGATCCCTTTTCTACACATGAAAGTATTTATTACTGAGAGGGTAGTTTTACAGTTTTACCAAAAATAAATTCTGAACTCCTTCTCTGTGTGGCATAAAATGGAATCAGAAAATATAACTTTGTCTCCATAATTCTTCCCTATCCCCACCTCTGTCACCCCTCTCTCCCCACCCTATCCTGTCCTCCTGTTCCTACCCACCCCTCCCCATTCCACCACTGCACAGCTCTTAGCATAGTGCCTGGGATATAAAAAGTACTTAATAAATGCGTGTTGTTTTCACCTGACTAGCACACGAAGGCCATTCCAGATATATTATAGAGCATATAGTCAGCAAACTACGGCAAGACATACTAGTAAGTCATCTATAGTGACTAATAACTAGGCATTCTAGGAACTCATCTGCCCTACTGTACTTGCAAGAATTCCTAGCTTAGACCAAGGAGTATTTTATTTACCTATAAGAGTCAATGCATTTTTAAGACACTAAATGAGGCAACAATATAGTATTTTCTTCAAGCTCCCTAAACTATGGAACTTCATAAGAAAATGCTTACAACCATAAAAAAGTATTAAAATTCTCCTTGGAAAAATTATCCATGATGGCAATCCATCTTCTTGGAGGCTCAAAATAGTTTACCTGGACACATAAGCAGATACTGATTCCCCAATACTGCAATAACCCATTTTCAGTCAGTGCTAATGTACATAGTATTCAAGTTCATCTAATACTAAAAACATTCATCAGAGAAGAACTTTCTCATCACTGAAGCCAGAGGGCAGGAAGACCTTCCCCATTAAGTTGATATGTCTCTATTGATTCCATGGACCTTTCATCCAAATACATTAAGAAAAGTATGAAGGAAAGATTCTTGTTCCCTTCATTATTCTTTATTTCATGACATAGATTAATACAGCCCATCCTTTTTCAGGTTCTGACATAAAAGGGCTTAGAGTAGATTAATGTACCTTTGCTATATGCATTTTTATTTTTGCACTTGACTTAAAGGAGGCAAAAATTATCATCAAACTCTTTTATGTGAAGCTGTGGGTTAAATGGGGCACCTAGATGGTACCAGGGATAGGATGTTGGGCCTGGAGGCAGGAAGACCTGAGTTCAAATCTGACCTCAGACATGTACTAGCTATGTGACCATGGAGAAATCACTTAATCTTGTTTGCCTCAGTTTCCTCATCTGTAAAATGACATGGAGAAGAAAGTGGCAAACCATACCAGTATCTTTGTCAGGAAAACCCTATATGGCAGTGGTTCTCAACCTTCCTAATGCCACGACCCTTTAATACTCACATGTGGGTGTATCTGCATGTGGGCAGACCCATCTGGAGATGGATAGAGGAGCGGTGTCTTGGTTCCTAAGACCATTAGAAATATGTGTTTTCCGATGGTCTTAGGACACCCCTGTGAAAGGGTCATTCGACCCCCAAAGTGGGTGCGACCCACAGGTTGAGAACCACTGCTATATGGGAACACAAAGAGTCGGACATGACTGAAAAACAACTGAACAACATTGTGGGTTAAGTATTACATAAGATTTAGGTACTTGGTATGACACATGCAATACTGTTGTATGTTTTACTATATTGTGTGCTATGTATATCAAGTGCTCATACTTACTGTATTGAATTATAATATGAGTAATATATACAAAGTATCTGTATGTCTACTGTGTATTTTTTAAACCCTAAAATTATATCGATGTTTTATCCTAAAGTATTAAGTTTTACATGGTGATAGAATTACTAGGCAAGAAGATTTTATTCTATGCTATAAGAAATGAGGAGGAGATGGACTTCATATTTACCTGGAGAGGCATATACAAACTGATGCTAAGTGAGAAGAGCAGAACCAGGAAAAATCTGTACACAATCACAGACACATCGCATGTGTGATGACCAACCGTGATAAACTGGACTCTTCTCAGCAATGCACAATTATAGGACAACTCTACAAGTCTCAGGATGGAAGGAGATGTCTACATTCAGAGAAAGATCTAGAAAGAACAGAGTTTAAATGGAGACTGAAGCAAACTACACGTTCTCTTTCTTTTCCATGTTTGGTTTTCTTTCTTTTTTCCCATTGTTCACTCCATCAGTTACAACCCTTCTATACAACCAGACTATTGTCCAATGTGAAATTATTTGCAGATCCTATACTTGTTTGCATGCGGCCCGGGCGGGGGGGGGATGGGGGAGAGGGAGGGGAGAAAATATG
>CM053589.1:75458235-75488235 GCA_028646515.1 Pseudochirops corinnae
ATGCTAAGTGAGAAGAGCAGAACCAGGAAAAATCTGTACACAATCACAGACACATCACATGTGTGACGACCAACCGTGATAAACTGGACTCTTCTCAGCAATGCACAGTTATAGGACAACTCTAAAAGTCTCAGGATGGAAGGAGATGTCTACATTCAGAGTAAGATCTAGAAAGAACAGAGTTTAAATGGAGACTGAAGCAATCTACATGCTGTCATTCTTTTCCATGTTTGGTTTTGTTTCTTCTTTCCCATTGTTCACTCCATTGGTTACAACCCTTCTATACAACCAGATTAATGTTCAATGTGAAAGTATTTGCAGATCCTATACTTGATTGCATGCCACCATGGCGGGAGGGGGGCGGGGCAGAGAAGGGAGGTGAGAAAATCTGAAACTCAAGGCAATGTGGAACTGAATCTGGTAAACTAAAAATAAATAAACAAATCAATTAATTAAAAAAAATTTTTTTAAACATCAAAAAAAACTAAAAAAAAAAAAAAACCCTCAAATCAAGCACTACTGTCTTCTGGAAGATCCTCCAAATTAGAATTTTTTCCCTTTGTATCTCTCATATACTTATGTTTTATTTTGTATTATGATTTTTACACACACACACACACACACACACACACCTCTCTTATTAGACTGTTAGCTACTCAAGGGCAAAGGACAACATCCTACTTATTTTGGGTTCTTCCTCAGAAGCAAAACAGAATGCTTACAGGTAATAAATTTGTTGCTTTTTCAATGAATTGATGTCTCTGGATTCTTCTGTCTTTACTCATTCATGATACAAAATTTACTTTTGAAAGGAGGTTTATAGTCAGAATTTGTTTGAAGCTAGTCATACTTTAGTGGCAAGGTATACCAACATTACCCATTTCCCTGCAAAGTACCAAGTGGACTTCTGTTGTCGTTGTTAGTCAGTTCTGTAGTCATGTCTGACTCTTTGTGATTCCATGGATTTTGTTCATTAGGTTTTGTTGGCAAGGATACTGAAGGGGTTTGCCATTTCTTTCTCCTGATCATTTTACAGATGAGGAACTAAGGCAAATAGGAGTTAAGTGACTTGCCCAGGGTCACACAGCTAGTAAGTGTCAAAGACCAGATTTAAACTCAGATCTTCCTTGTTCCAAGTCCAGTACCTACTATTTCGCCTAGCTGCTCTAACCCCCTATCTCCCTAAACCAGCACTCCTCCTTCTGTAAAGTATCATTTGGAATACCATGAGTCCTAGAAATACCATCCCCATGACATCATTTTGATGGAATCTCACATCTTACTATGGGGCATATTTTCATCACAGGACAGTTTCTACTGGGTTTCTTCCACCTTCATTCTATATTAATTAACATTATTTGCCTTAACTTAAGTTATAACACACTTTGAGGGGTGAGGCTAGATCAGCCATGCTAAGTACACAAAATTATTCATTAACCAGCTCACCTACCAGGTTTGTTTATTACTTCCTTATTTGACAGCAAGCAGAAACATCAAGGGGAAAGAAGGAAAGGATGACAACCTGAAAGAGCAGATGACTTTCACACTGAAGCAAAGCATGCCAATTTCCTATGTGCACAGAACATTCATTAACTCTATGAAAGCTTACATTCCTGAAATCTGGCAATCCCAGAACCCCTTCTGCGACATTTTAACAGGTATAATCTTAATACCATTTTAGTAATTCAAAGATTTTGAAAGTAAGGCGACAATAGCTCTCAAACACAAAGAACAGATTTCATACCACTGTCATTCATAGAGTGTCTAATCAGAATAAAGCAATTTCATTCCTGACAACTACCCAGATGCCCTAAATAGTACCTTCATTCTATTTTTCAGAACATCAGGTAAATCCATTCCCCTACACTACCTCAACCTAAAATATCTAAATTAATTAAACTCTTTCTGAGTTCCCGCAGGCATCTATCTTATGGTCTTATAAAAAAACCACCACAATAAAAGCAAACAGATTTTTAAGTGTAACAGCGGACTGGCCAAAGAGCCCATTCCTTAAGAGCATTCACAGTGTGCTGGGCTGATGTAATCCTCATGTGGACTGTGAAACAGATACAGATATTCTATAACTGGTTCTGGTCTGCTAACCATATGGGCAAGGAGCTGGACTGTTGATTGGCTGTGTACCTAGAATGAGAGTACACTAAAAATGGTACCAGTGCCAGTTTCTCAGCCAACTATGACAGATTAGGATGTGGACTTAGTATAATGTAGAAACTCTGTTAAGTCTGAGTCTACTCTCCCTAAGGAGAGTAGCACAGGGAATAGTGGTAGATGAAAATGTTTGTTAACTTTTGTGCTTGCTATAACTTTATAGTATCTCTTTGGAAAAGTTAATTGGTGTTAATTGGTTAATTGGAACCAGAGTATTAATCATTGGCAAATAACATGGCAGGACCAGATCAGAATGGGGGTTCAAGTCAATATTATTAAAGAAAACTAGCCCTGATTCCTCAGGGGTATCCCTAGAACTCTGAGAGGGTAATGTAGTTTAAAAGAATCAGACCAGAGTATCACTATATAACGCTTTTTAGGAAGAAAATATTTTTGCTTCCTTCAAACTGAAAAAACTATTAAAAAGTTAATCTGTCACAGAGGTAGAATAGAAAGGCATTATCCATCAATCAACAGTCAAAAAATATTTATTAAGCTTTTTCTATGTACTAGACTGGTAAGTCAATTACTAAATCAGTTAATAAACATTTACTAAGTACCTATTATGTGCCGTGCCTTGTGCTAAGCACCGAGGATATGAGAAGGTAAAAAACAATTCTTACTCTGGAGGAACTCACAGACTAATGGGGAAGACAACCTGCAAATAACTATGCTATTGTTCAGTCATGTCTCTCTTCATGCCCCCACTTGTGGTTTTCTTGCAAAGATCCTGGTTGACCATTTCTTTCATCAGATCATTTTACAGATGAGGAACTAAGCAAACAGGGGTAAGTGACTTGCTCAAGGTCAATGGACAGTAAATGTCCGAGGCTGAATTTGAACTCACAAAGGCAGACCTTCCTGACTCCAGGTCCAGTAATCTATCCACTGAGCCACCTAGCTACCCCCCAATCATTTTACAAATCAAGAATTGAGACAAACAAGGTTAAATGATTTGGCCACATAGAAAGTATCTAAAGCTGGATTTGAACTCACGAACATGAGTCTTCCTAGTGATACAGCACCACCTAGCTGCCCAAATAACTATGTACTAACAAGCTAGATACAGAATAAATTGAAAATACAACTAAAAAGGGGGGGAGGGAAGTGTCTGCTCTCAAGGAAGAGGACAACATGCTCATACATACACAATAGACACACAGAGTAGATTGAAAATAATCTTAATGGGAATGGCAATAGTAGCTGGAAGAACCAAGATAGGCCTCCTGGAGGAACTGACAATTAGGGCCAGTCTAGAAGGAAGCCAGGGATTCTAAGAAGCAGAGATGAGAATGGAAAACAATCCAGGCACAGAGGATAACCAGAGCAAAGAAAGGCTCAACTTAAATCACAACACACTGGGAGGGATGAGGCCAGATCAGCAATGCTAAGCACACAAAATTATTCATTAACTAGCTCACCTACCAGGTTCATTTATTACTGCCTTATTTGACAAGCAGAAACATCAAGGGGGAAAGATAAAAAGAATGACTAGGTGAGTGACATGATCTGACCTCCACTTCAGCAAAATTCCTTTAGCAGCTGTGTGGAAGATGGACTGGAATGGGAAGAGATTCAAAGGCACATCTGGAAGGCCACACTACACAGTTCTGTGTCACTGTCAAAAAGCTAGGAAAAAGGGATTTCAATTAAGCACGTACAGTTATCATAGCATAAAACCATAGAAAGAAAAACCACATTGGTTTAAGTCGACTGGATCATGATGAAATAAAAATAATTCTTAGAGATCTCAAGACTTTCCAAGAAAAAAAATGTTTTATTTAACCAACAGCAGCCAAATCCATCATTTGAAGGACCGAACATCTCCGGAAGTACCTTTTTTTTTTGGACAGTTTCTTCCTATTTTGCAAGGGCTGGAAATGCAATGGCCACGCATGGCCCAAACCTACTGCTGACCAGCACAAAAGCTTGAATCTTTCTGTTTCTTATCTGAGTCAATTTGACCCTCCTTAGACAGGTTAGTAGCCCCTCATTCCCAGGAAGGAGAGGCTGAGAAGGGAACGACTCATCATATTGATGTGAGAATTTAGCATGGTCATCCAACTGGCTTTCGCTCTGCCTCTACCTTCAGCTCAGACCTCCTGAACTCAAATATCTACCAGCATCAACCTCCCCAGCAGAAAGGAAGGCCACCATGCCCCACTATCCAGAAACAAGAGAAACCATGGGGATACAATTACCTCCCCCCCCCCCCCCGCTGGGCAAAGGGAGTATTCTCTAACACACTTTTCCTGTACTTTGCGGACTCCCCTCAATGACTGGATAAACATTGTTACTTTTAAGCCTCAGAAGTTCAGAAGAACTTTTGGAGCCCATTCATTAGACAATTAGTTACAAGGAAAAGAGAGGAGAAAACAAGAATAAAATGGGTTAATTTTAATTCAATTAGACTTAATTAATTTTAAACTGATGTTTTCTCTCAGCAATGTTAAACTCTGCCAGAAATGCATTCCTCACTCACCTCTGCTTCTTAGAATCCCTAGCTGCCTTCAAAGCTTAACTCAAGTCAGTCAGTCAGTCAGTATTTATTGAGTTCATATAATGTGCCTGTCACTGGACTAAGTGCTTGGGGTATGAAAAGAGACAAAGGACAGTCCCTATCCTCAAGAAGCTTACAATCTAATGGGGGAATCAACAAGCAAACAACAATGACAGAGGAAAAGTACTCAAATTGAGAGAGATTGGGAAAGGCTTCCGGTAAGAAGGTGGGATTTTAGCTGGGACTCAAAGGAAGACAAGTACTCCCTTCTACACCAGCAGTCGTCTGCTCTCCAACTACTGTAGGATGCTCCCTCCCAAAATGACTTTGTATTTATGTGACATTTACTTATATGTATATGTCTCTTAGGGGCAGCTTGATGGCTCAGCAGATAGAAGACTGGGTCTGGAGTCAAGAAGTAAAATCTGGCCTCAGACACGTACTAGCTGTGTGACCCTGGGTAAGTCACATAACCCTGTTTTTCTCAGTTTCCTCCTCTGTAAAATGATCTGGAGAAATAGCAAACCACTCCAGTATTATATCTGCCAAGAAAACCCCAAATGGGGTCACAAAGAGTAAGACATGACAGAAACAACTGAACAAGTATATCTCTCCCTAGAGATCTTTGAGGTCAGAGACTGTTTCATTTTTATTTTTGTATCTTTAATGCCTAGCATATAGCAAACATTTAATATATGCTGATTGACTGATCCCTCCTAACTACAGAATGCTAAAGTTGTGAGTTACTATGAAAGCCATCTAGTCCAACCCTCTAAGTTATGGATGAGTAAACTGAGGTCTAGAAAAGTCAAAAGCTGGGCTCAAGGGTACATATCTAATTAGTACTAAAGTCAGGAGGAGTATCCAAACCTCCTAATCTCCAGGCCTTTCTTTTTTCTCCCCCTCCACATACTCTCCCCTCTCCCCATGCTGCCCAGCCCAAATAATCAGCTATTTTACATTACTGAAATTTTAAAACCTCTGTCACCCATCAAGTGATGCTATCCACAGTAAGGGCTGTAGGAGTAATAGACTTCACACACACAAAAAAGAAAGTTAAAAGTTAACTGGGGGTGGAAGCAGAGGGATGATAACTACAGGGAGGGGATGGTTATAAGCAAAGCAAACTTCCTGATTCTGAAGGGACAACATGGGAAAAGGAGTAAAGGATTGGGAAGGGAAGGGGAAATGGAAGAGAGGGGAGAAAGAAACTGAGGGTGAGGAAGATGAAAAAATGAAACAAACTTAAGGGTTTACTCATTAGCTGATGAGTGGAGGAACAACTTTATGGTATATGAATGAAATAGAAGGGAATATAGTAAGAAATGACAGAAGAGATGACTGCAGAATCCTGGGAAGTAGGAACTGGTAGAATGAAGAGGGTTGAAATAAGAGGCTGATTTACACAACAACCACGTTATAAAGAAAGGCTGAAAAACTTAAGTATTATGATCGACACAGTGACCAACCATATCTCCAGAGGACTTGTGACAAAGCATGTTACGCATCTTCTGACAAAGAAGTGACAGACTGGGAGCAGCTAGGTGGCTCAGTGAATAGAGCACCAGTGCTGGAGTCAGGAGGACCCGAGTTCAAATCCCGCCTCAATCACTTAATACTTACTAGCCTTGTGACCTTGGGCAAGTCACTGAGCCCCAATTGCCCTGCCTTCCCCCTCAAAAAAAAGTGACAGACTCAGAGTGAGAATGGAGATGTACATTTTTGGATATGACAGATGCATAGATTTGTTTTGCTGAACTGTGCTTACTTGTTAAAAAGGATTTTTTTTCCCCTTTTTTTAAATGGAGTTGATGATTGGGGTGTGGTTGCCAAATTAAAAAAAAAAAGAGAAGACTCATCAAAACATTTTAAAAAGTGTTTAAAGGTGCATAAAATGGAATGCAGAAAGAAACACACAAACAGGATAGTTTTGAACACGAAGACTAACTTTTATTATTATGCTTTTATTTTTTAAAGTAAATAGTATAGACTCCAGATTTCATAACCAATCCTCTTTTTTTGTTCTATTTTTTATTTTAAAATGCTCTTTTTGGGTGTTGTAACCAGTTTATAACTGATTTTGCATAAAAGGGAAGCAAAGGGGGCAAATGGGTCAAGAGCTACTCCAGAAAACAGCAGGAGTGCTCTCCCTCAGCCGTTGAGGGGTGGCAAAGATTACCTCTAGAATCCTGAGGATGAGTTGTAGCTACATGGTCACAGCCAGTGGCCAGCCTTCCCTCTGATAAAACTCCCTAGGTCTTCAGAGTTCAAAGACTACATCATAAATTGACTAGCTGCTTGATTCTGGACAAGTCATTTAAGTCCTCCGAAATTCAGTTTCTTCATCCGTGAAATGGGTATAACGATAATAGCATCTAGCAATCTAGCATCTAGCTATTATTTCTTCCATGTAAGGAATGAGAATCATAGGATTACAGCTATAGAGTAGGAAGGGACTTAGAGGAGAAGCAGCAAAAATGATGGGAATGACAATGAGGAGAAGGAAAAGGACGAGGAGGAGGAGGACAAGGATAGCATTACATATTATATATAGATAGAATATATATATTCAATCATTATATAATGATTGAAGGTTTAGAAAGTGCTTTAAATGTACTATCTCATTTGATCCTCACAAAAACCCTCACAAAAAAGGTGGATATTATTATCACCTTCATTTTACAGATGAGGAAACTGAGGCAGGCAGGTTAAGTAGCTTCCCCAGAGTCACACAGCTAGTGTCTGAGGCTAGATTTGAACTTAGGTTTCCTAACTTCAGATTCAGCACTCTATCTATTGTATCACCTAGCTGCTTAGATAATCCATAAACTGAAGGTGTCACTCCTCTAAATAAATCAGCTAAACCAAAAGGAGTAAGGTTCTCCTGCTCAGTAACACTACAGACTCTTGGGTCCCTCAAGCTTCTCTGCACTTTGAAGTCTAGCATAGGTATCATATGACACTTTCTCTCATCCCCATTAATTGGAGATAATTTTTTAAATCTCTCAGAACACTATACATGTAAATGCATTCTTATGTTCTCATTTGCACCACAATTGTGAGTTCCTACCATATCTGGGAGGACAAGGACAATGAATTACTGAACTTTGTACTTTCCAGCATCTTGTACACAGGAGGCATTTAAATATACTTTTGCTGCATTCACTGAATTCTAAATTCTCCATAAGCAATTATGCATCATCATCATCATCATCCCTGTTTTATATACAGAGGGTTGGGAGTAAATGACATGAAGTAACTTGTCCAATGTGACAGTTCATTTTAAAGATGAGGAAACAGAGGCAAACAGGGTGAAGTGACTTGCCCAGGGTCACACCACTAATAACGGTCTGAGGCCAGATCTGAACTCAGAAAGATGAGTCTTCCTGACTCCAGGCCTGGCCCTCTATCTACTGTGACACCTAGCTTCCCCGATTAGATATTAGATCTTATCTAATTCAACCTATTCACTTTACAGATGAGAAAACTGTGGCCAGAGACGTAAAGTGATTTTCCAAAGAGTATGTGGCAGATTCAAAGCTAGGTCCATGCCTCCTATACTTCTTCCACTGGACCACAAGGCTTTGGGTCACCTCTTTTTTTTTCACTCATACATTTATACCAATTCTCCTTCAAAATTCCCTTTACCTTTTGAACCGCTTCATTACCTTTCAGGTGAAATTCTTTTGTAATTATTCAGACCATAGTATTCCAAGACTCAAAGCTATACAGAACTCCATGAGAATATTCATTAAAAAGCAGGCCTTTTGTTTCCCTGGCCAGTTTGGGGGGGAGTCATTAAAGGACCTTTGCAATTTACTGAATGAATCAAAAATCTTAAGCATCTACAGTGTGTCAGGCACTGGGGAGAATGCAAAGGGGTACATATGCAAAATATTCTAGTCCTTGCTCTAGAGGAGTATATATTCCAATAGACAGAAATATTATTTATAAGGGAGTGGCAGTCACAATGAGTGTTTTGTTCTGGAAAATCAAAGGAATAGTGAGGGAAGAAATAAGCATTTTTATAGCTCTGCTCTTTGCCAGGCACTGTGCTAAGCACTTAACAAAAGTTATCCCATTTGATCCTCACCTAAGGATGCTGAGAGGTAAGTGCCACTTTACAAATGAGGAAACTGAGACAAAAAGAAGTAAGAGTGACCTGCTTAGTCATACAGTAACAAGTACCTAGGTTAGATGTGAACTCAGGCCTCCTGACTCCAGGCCCAGGACTTTATCCACTGTACCACCTCAGTACCTTTAAAACAAGCAGAGCATGAGGGCATTTAATTGGCAATGGCCTTTCCAGGAACAATGGCAATATGATAGTATAGATTTGATTATCAAGCTCAGTTTGAAAAAAGGGGAATAAAAGGGTTAGGAATGAGAGATATGCACAAGGAAGCAGGATGGATGACAAAATAGCAAGATAGGGATAGTCAGGTCTGGCAGTCTGGAGTCCCCTAGATGGAACAGATTGGTTGAATTTGTATTTACTCATCAATCAAGTAAGGATGGTCCACCGCAAATGCTCAAAGCTGAATGGAGACACTTCCCCTAAGAAATGGCTGTTGGTCAATCATTTTCAGTCATGGCTGACTCTTTGTGACCCCTTTTGGGATTTTCTTGGTAAAAAAATACCAGAGTGGTTTGCCATTTCCTTCTCCAACTCATTTTACGAATAAGGAAATGGAGGCAAACAGAGTTAAGTGACTTGCCCAGGGTCACACAGCTAGTAAGTATCTGAGGCCAGCTTTGAACTCAGGTCTTCCTGACCCCAGGCCCTGCACTCTATCTGCTACACCACCTAGCTTTACCTTTTTTTATGGAGGCCTCGTCCAAAGGTAACATTTTAGGTTATGATTGAAGTAGAGTAACAGCAAGGTGGATTACAAGATGGCCAGGACAGGCACCTAGATAGGTGAAGCTATGGCAATTAGAAGGCAATTCAGCCTGCCGTTCTCCTGTTTAATTCTCTGCCTGACATCCATTTGTACTGCCTGTTCCACACATTGACAGCATACAGAGAGATAAACTCTGTACTATCAGCGGTGGCAAACCTGGGACTTTCTAAATCTTTAGATGCCATCTTTTGACTGAGTCCAAGTTTCACAGAACAAAGCCTTTTTTTAAGGGGATTTGTTCTGTCAAGTTTGGATTCTGTCAAAGGGCCATACTTGAGGACGTAGAGGGCCACATGTGGCCTCTAATTGCCTATCATGAGTCTCTGGCAATAGACATTTTTCATCCATCGTTTGATGCTATGTGAGTGGTTAGCTAAACTTTCTTGGATGGTAACAGAGATCAAAGAGATTCTACAATATTTCAAGCCTTGATACAAGTAGTATGATGTCATTCACAAACACAGGAACATTTGGAAACCTCACAATCCACAAGGCATCCCTCTTTAGCTTGGACTATGCGTTGAATCTCCCCCCCCAATGGCAAACATCTTCAGTAAGCACACAAACGCGTTGCCTGATACAATCAGAATCAAAGTTCTCTTTGGTATAGCCTACAGGCAATCTTAACCTCCATGCATGGAAGGCAGTCTTTATGGCAGTATTTTGCTATACTAAATAAAACTTTCTTAAAAATCAACAAACAACAAGTGTAGTGGGATCTTATATTATTTATAGCTTTCAGTTGTATGATACCAAAGATGTGCTTTACTATGGAATATTGCTTGTGGAACTCTGCCCATTCCCTACCCATCCCCTTATTGAGGATATCCTCAGTACAGCAGAGATGATTCTCATAAAAATTGTATATAGATGGAAAAGGAGAAATATAGGTCAACAGTTACTGAAGTTCCCTCAAGAACATTTTTTTATATTAATAAGGTCTAAAAGAAATTTTTCCCCAATATCTTTGGTAGCCTCACCTTATTTAGATATCTATCTAGTTAATCAACTCCCTAATGCCTTCACAATTATATTGCCTCCAGCATGGATCTTCTCTATGTACACTTGGCCTAATCCTAGTGTTTTTAATTATCTCTTTAATGTCATTTCTACCTTCTCTAAGCATGTCCAGGACTGCAATGTTAATGTTAAAATATAATGGCTCTACTTATTACCCTTGATGATAAAAAGAGCTTGTTTTTAAAATCTTGACAGATTTTTTTTCCACTGTCCCCACTCCATTACCCACCCAAAAGGCTCTCTGCATAGTTTTACTTAGTAGGATCTCTCACCAACCTTTCTAGTGGTCAAGGTAGAAAGATGTTTGGTTCAAATCCTGACATCTGAAGAATATGCTGGCTTGATATACCCCCCAAATAAAAATTTTTAAGATTTTTCACTATTCAAAAACACCAAAGTGATGAGACTTTTCTGCTGACAGATGTGCTTAATAAAGGTTGATACATGGGCTGCACAGAGGAAGAAAAATGACCTTAGTTTTTCAGCTTCCTTTTTTTTCTGGATTAAATTCATTCTCATGCTAAACTAAAGAGGACCTTGGAATGTCTAAACCTAGTTACCTCTAACAAAGGTCTCTAAAATCTCTGCCCAGAAGCAGAAAACAAAGAGGGGGGGAATCTTAGCCTGGGTATATCCAGCCTGGCTTTGGTTAGCTGGCTGTGGGGACTGCCTAAAAAGTTGCCAGCTTGCTCTCCAAGAGGTTCTAGCTTTTAATAGCCTTACCAGACTGGAGCTGAGAGGGTCTACAAGATAGCCTTGATGAAATGAAACCTGTACTACACTTCCTGGTGGAGTCAAAGGACATGGATTCAAATCCCACCTCTGAGGCTAGTGCAAGTCACTTAAACCCAATCTCAGCTTTCTCACTTAGAGAAGGCTGGACTAGAGATGGCCCCTAAAATTCTTTAAACTTTTATATTTACATACATTTTAATCTTCATGTCTATAATTTTATAATTTCTGGCCAGCAGAATATCCAGCAGAGGCTACCATGTCCAGCAGCCTCCACAAGCCCACTGTGGACCGGCAGAGCAGCCTTTTCCATTGAAGATGCCACACTCTGTAGGGAGCAAGTTCAGGAGGAGAACAGGATAATAGCATCACCAAGAGAATTAAGTGGTTTTGCAGCATCAAGGAAGGCATACTGGCCATACTTGTTCCCTGCATCAACATCCCAAATGTGTGAGCCCTATGTATACCAGGAGCATGTACACCCAGACTTACGAGAGGAAGTGTTTAATTAGGACTTTTCTTACTCTGCCATTTCATTCAATAGCTTTGCTTATATCTTCTGACTGACTGGAGAAAAAGCAAATATGAATGGCAGCCTCATAAGCTATAGTTTTGAGAGGCTGTGGACACATAGAGTTCCTTAAGTCTGGGCTTATTTTTTCTTGTGGTCTCACATATGAAAGGAGGGTATCAATATATGTGTGTATGTATATTATTTATACACATAAGTATATGTGTGCACTCTATACATGTGTATGTGTACATATACACACATTCATATACATTTATATATGTGGACACACATAGACATGAGCACCCTTCTCTCGTGTGTGTATATGTAAATCAAGGCAACTAGATGCGCTGTAGGGGAGACAGAAAGCCTTGCCTGGAGTCACCAAGACCTGAGTTCAAATGTGGCCTCAGATACTCACTCACTAGCTCCATGACCCTGGGCATGTCATTTAATCCTGTTTGCCTCCTTTTCCTCATCTGCAAGAAGAGCTGGAGAAGGAAATGGCAAACCAATCCTGTATCTTTGCTGAGAAAACCCCAAATAGGGTTACAAAGAGTCAGACAAGAATGAAACAACAACAATAAAATATATAAATCAATTAACCTATTTTTTTCTGAATTTATATTTTCTATTTTCACCTGAATCGATTTGGTGCTGAATCAATTTTTATGTATGAAATTGTGCTGTATAGTATATAGAGACTAAAAATTCTTCCTGGTTTGTTTGAAAACTTAAACACAGCAGCATTTGTGTATTGGGCACTGAAGAGGAAAAAAATATACTTAAAAATGTTTTTAAAAGTTATTTCAGCTCAAATAAACATTTATTAAGTGCCTGCTGCAAAGAAAACCTCAAGTCTCTCCCCACTCTGATCCATCTTCCACTCAGCTGACAAGTGATTTTCCTAAAGCACAGATTTGACCATATATCACTGCTCTTACTGAGTAAAGTCCATTGGCCTCCTATTACCTCCAGGATCACCTATCAAGTCTTATGGCATTAACAGCATTTCACAACCTGGCCCCTTCCCTCCTTTCCAATCTTCTGACACTTTGCTCCCCTCTACACTCTGTGATTCAACCACATAAACCTATTTGCTATTTTTTGTACATGACACTCTATCTCTCCGATTGGTGCTTTTGCCCTGACTCTTTCTTCTGCCTGGGATGCTCTCCTTCCTCCTCTGCCTCTTAGCTTTCCTGGCCTCCTTCAAGCCTCAGCTCAAACCTCATCTTCTTTAGGAAGCTTTTCCCAGTCCTCCCCAGCCCCCTAGTACTAGTGCCTCCTGCAAGATTACCTTCTGTATAATCTGTATTTATCTCCTTGGTACCTAGTTATTTACATGTTGTCTCTCCCAATAGAACGTGAGCTCCTCGAGGGCAGGATGGGTACTTTGGACTTTCTTTGAATTCCCAGCACTAAACACAGTGCTTTATACAAAGTTAGACACTTAATAAATGCCTTCTCACTTCACAGACTGTGCTAGCCTATAAAATTTTGATCCTCTATTTTTTGTTTTTTTTAAATTTATTTTATTTTGAACTTAAGAAATAAAACGAGTATTTCCATAACAGTAGAATAGAAAGGAAAATGATTACATATGAAACTGCAACTCTGTTATGTACAACTTGCTATTCCTTTTAAATATATAATAAAGTTATTGGGTTACTTTCTTTTTTTATCTTTTTTCCTTTTTTTCTTCTTTTTTCCTCCCCCCAAATGGCTACCATTATATACAAATATGTATATGTAAATATGCATTTATGTAAAATCATTCTATACAATAGTCCTCTATTTTGAAAGAAGATTAGTAATTTATAAATTATTCCCCACTTACAGTGCAGTGAAAAGAATTCTGAATTTGGATTCAGAACACTCAGGTTCAAATACCAGCTCTGCTAGTATCTGTGTGACCTTGGACAAGTCAGGCTACCTTTGTGAACTTTATTTCTTCATCTATATAATGGAGGTGGGTGGGATTAGAGATTATGTGAAGTCTAAATGTCTCCTTCATCGACATCCATGAATTACAAGTATTAGTTCATTGAAATACCCTATTCTGTTTCTCTGCAATGCACACGATGCTCCATTTTCTGTCTCCAGGCATTTGCTCTGACTGTGTCCCATGCCTGGAATGCTCTCTCCCTCTTCATCTCTACTTCCTGACTTCCCGGACTTCCCGGACTTCCTTCAGGTCTCAACTGAAAATCCATTTTCATCCAATATTCTTTCCAATTCTACTTAATTTTAGTGTCCTCCTACTGAGACTACCCCCAATATATCCTACATGTGTGTATACATATCTATGCATGTGTGTACATGTGTATGTATGTGTGTGTATGTATATCTTGACTAGTTTGTACATAGTTATTTGTATATTGTTTCCATCAATAAAAGGATTTGTTCTGCGAAATTTGGATTCAAAGGGGCACACTTGAGGACCTAGAAGGCCACATGTGGCCTCGGGGCTACAGGTTCCTCACCCCTACAGGTTTGTTAAGAGCAGTGATGATTATTCCACCCCACCCCACCCCCCCAGCACCTTTCTTTGTACATCCAGCATTTAGCACCAGCCTAGCACAGAGTAGGTGCTTAACAAATGCTTGCTGACTGACCCATATTCTACCTATTCTTTAGGGCCCAGCTCAAGTGTTGTGAAGTCTTCTCAGACCATTCAGGTCCACAAGCATCTCTTCCTTCTTCAAATTTATAGCTTATTGTCTATGCCACTCATTTCACAATTATATGTAGGCATATGCCACCATAAGGTTGCCTGAAATAATGTCATTTAGTATCCTACACACCAGTATAATGTCATTAGGCAGATTAGCCCAGCTTAGTTCTCTGCCAGTTTTAGTGCTATTCATGCCCTCCCTACTCTTGACCAGGTGTGCACTCCTGGACATCCCCACCAGGCTCCATTCATCACAACTTCACCAGATGGCTTCCTGTACCCTTCCCAATATGCTATGCTCAGTATCAATTCTATTTCTTCAATCCCCAGGCTTTGGAACTGCCTTCTACAGTCTCATTTCACATGACATTGTGTTTTCAAAGAACCAATTAAGAATAAGATGCCTTCTGACTTCTCCTGTACTGTTGTTTCATTTAATTTTTTTACATAATTGCTTTAATTTTCCTGTGTTTTAGTTCAGCTTCACTAACTAGCTTCTAAGGTTCTAGATGGCAGGGCTCATGTCATATGTGTGTCTGTGTCTCCCACAACAATTAGTTTGACTACTGGAAGATGAGAGTAAGGAAGAGTAGCAGAAGACAATTCTACAATGGGCACAATCTACACTGGAAGGGGATGACCCAGTCCCCAGAGAGTTCTGGCTCTAAAAAGTGAACCAGGAGAAAGACACCATAGACTGAAACAGTACAAGTGGAAGCAAAGGGGAGTTAGACCCCAAAATTCCATAGGACCATAAGGCAAAATTTGGGAGACGTCAGACACTAAGGAATGAATGTACCCAATTGCTCAAACACCAGAACCCTGGAACAAAGCCCTGTTCACTGGGTGTTAGATACAGTTCTGGCAGAGACTCAGACACCTGTGGACTGACTGTTATTCACTTCAAAATCATAGACTAAAATTGAGTGTTCAAAGTTTAGCATCCAAATCAAAGCAAGGGGGAAAAAAAACTATAAAATGATAATCACAAGACCTAAAGAAACCAAACAAATTCTACCACACTCTATCTTTCCAGTCTCAACTGCTCCCACCCATGAAGTGAAGAGGCCTCAACAAATCCACCTACTTCAAGAAATTAAGCAGACCAGAAGAAAGCCTTGGCCAAGCAGGGACTACATTTACCACACTAATGAATTTAATCGTTCCGTACTTAGATAATATGAAGAGGATTTCAAACTTCTCCACAGACCACAGGTAGTTATTGAAGTTCTATTGAAGCCATGTGAGGAGGTAAGCTAGAGAGTCTTTTCTGACACCAAGTTTGTTTTTTAAGCTTTGCTTCCTTTGATTAATACTAAGGGAAAAGGCTGAGAAATGCTTGGAATTAATGACTGGGAATTCAGTACCTTAAAAATTTTGGCACTCTGAAGTAGTGATGGGTAGATCAGAAGTAGATGAAGAAACAGCTGAAGAGGAAAGTAGTAGTATACTAGGGATAGGATTAGGATTAGGTATAGGGTAAGACCTGTAATTTCATAGATATAAGGAACTCCTGGAGTGGAAACTCCTTCCATTTGATGCAGATAGGGAAACCCATCTATGACATGTTCTTAGAGAGCACTGAGTTGTGACATGTCCGTGGTTCCATAGCAAGCTGAATGTCAGAAACAGAACCTGAACTCACGTCTTCCTAACTGAAAGGCTTTGTTCATTACACCATACTACATCTGTATAGATACTTGTTCATTTCAATCTTCCTGACTCAAGGCCCAATACTCTATCCACTGCACCCTCTAGCTATATATTTTTGTTGTTCAATTGTTTTTCAGTCTTGAATGACTCTTCATGATTCCATTTGGGGTTTTCTGGAGTGGTTTGCCATTTCTTTCTCCAGATCCTTTACAGATGAGGAAGCTGAGACAAACAGAGTTAAGTGACTTGCCCAGGGCCACATAGTAAGTGTCTGAGGGTGGATTTGGATTCAGGAAGATCAGTCTTCCTGATTTCATGCATGGTACTCTATCCACTATGCCACCCAGCTGCCCATAGCTACAGAGAGATGCACAGATACATACATATATACATGTACATACATATACACATATGCATATGTATGCATGTATAGCTGCATGTATATACATACACACATATATGCATATATATTTGTATATATAGCTATGTGGGTATAGGTATATATGCAATATATACAGAAAAACAGCTAATTGTTTAAGCTGTCTAAAATTCTCTAAAACTGTTTTTGTGAGTTATAGATACGTAAATAGATGGATGGATAGATGGATAGAGAGATATCTTTTACAACAAAAATGTAAATGTGGAATAGAATTGTAAAAAAAAGCATACAGACAAACACAAAAACAAAATGGTTCCAAAAACAGAAAAATGAAAAAAAAAAGATGTTTAAGACTAAGGAGTTCCTCAAATCATGGAGCCACTTTTTCTTCCACTGTGGATCTACTCATGACTACCTCAGAACACTGACTTATTTTTAAGGTACTGAATTCCAAGCCATTAGTTATATGAATTTCTCAGCCCTTTGGCACGACTCTGATCAAAGAAACAAAGTTTAAATGACAAGTAGAGGGATGGCTAGGTGGTGTAGTAAATAGAGCACCGGCCCTGGAGTCAGGAGGACCTGAATTCAAATAGGGCCTCAGACACTTAACATTACTGGCTGTGTGACCTTGGGCAAATCATTTAACCCCAATAGCCCTGCCCCTCCAAAAAGTAACAAATAAATAAATGAATGAATGAATGAATATTAAATGAATAAATGACAAGTCTCTAATACCACCCCAAGGGGGAGTTGTTGCATCTGTCTCTCTGTGACTCATCAACTATCTCTCTGCTAATCAGCAATTCTCCCTCTCTTGCAGAGCCAATACCCAATCTTCACATGCCAAAGGTGCATCTGACTTCCCCATTACTTTCTCTAAGTGCCCCTGTAGCAAGTCATCACTCCTTGGCTCTAAAGGGAAAAAAAACCCAAGCTTTCTTTAGGCACAATCTATATTTTCCTCTTTATGCTGCCGTCTGCATCATACGCAAGTTTTTTTTATTTGCTTGTTTTACCAAGATCTGGATGTGGCAAATGACAGCGTTGAAGACGTTTCTCATTTCCTGGACGGTGAGGCAAGGACAAGGGCTCCATTCCCCATTTTTCTTTTCTAACCACAAGGTGATTTTCCATATGGCACTTGGAAAGGGATGACAACGCTGATACAT
Source organism: Pseudochirops corinnae (assembly GCA_028646515.1). Classification (NCBI taxonomy): domain Eukaryota; kingdom Metazoa; phylum Chordata; class Mammalia; order Diprotodontia; family Pseudocheiridae; genus Pseudochirops; species Pseudochirops corinnae. The sequence goes on from CM053589.1 coordinate 75,475,953, forward strand.
ATCTCTGTGCATACTGCAGATTACAGTTTCATTGTGCCTTGGGCTCCTATTAGGACCTCTACTCATAGCCAAGAAAATGTCTATTTGAGTAAGACTGAAGACAAAAGGTGGCATCATGAATTTGGGGGGACACCTACTGCTTTTTCTCCCAGTCAAGTTATAGATACAAATTATCTTGTTCTTCCTTCCCATCTACCCCCGCCCCAACCTCTAAGGTAACTTCCCTTCAACAATACCAGAAAAAACACAACAGGCATTTATTCTGTTTTTAATTGACCAACCAGTACTTAATACTGGCAAAAATAAAATTAAAAATATAGCCTTATGCTGTATTTTTATATATTGCCACACTTTAGGTCCTTTCTGTTGCTTGTCCTTCACTCTCTAAAAGGACCATGACATCAGGTAGATGATGCCATGACTTGCAACTGAATTGAAGTGAGGAAGGGCTGTGTAAGGTCACAGCCTCATTTTCTCCTCCAGAGCCACCTCAGTCCAGTAGCAAGATATAGATCAGGACGAGTGGAGATGACCCTGTAGGTGCTTCCCAGCACCTAAAGAAAGAAGCATTCATTCAAAAAGCAATTATTGTTAGGAGGACTTGAAGGGCCAACTGATTTCCTCCTGAGGGTAGTTGAAGCCCTGCTCATTAAATACACACTTAGAACCCAAGAGATTAGTCTCACTCAGAAGCTTAAAAACATTTATCCTGTGGTTAAAATGAGTCTTCCTGCCAGAAGGAAAAGATAGATGGTCTACCACATGTGAAATCTGGGGCAGATCAACTCACCTCTCTGGCCCCAGTTTCCTTATCTATAAATGTGACAAGCGGAAGAGATAAGCTCAAAAGTTACCTTCCAGTTCTAACAGTCTACAAATAGAGACAATAAGGTTACATCCTGCACAACCCTCCAGCCGTAATCCTCACCTTCCCCCAAACAGAATCTGGGGATCACATAACTGAGACGGGCAGAGAAAACTTTGATAGGTAAACTTTCACCAACCCTTCTCCTCCACCTTAGAGTGTAGGTTCCTTTAGGACAGGAACTGCCTTTTATCTTTATAAGCTCTTAGCACAATGCTTGGCATATCTGTTGTCCTTCACTTGTTTCACCTGTGTCCAACTCTTAATGACCCCATTTGGGGTTTTCTTGGCAGAGATACTGGAGTGGTTTGCCATTTCCTTCTTCAGCTCATTTTACAGATGAGGAAATGGAGACAAATAGGGTTAAGTGACTTGTCCAAGATCACACAGCTAGTGAGTGTCTGAGGCCAGATTTTCCAGGCCCAGGCTTTATACTCACTGGGCCATCTAGCTACCCCTGGTATATAATAGGCATTTAATAAATGCTTGCTTACTCACTCTTATAGACATATAATCTTATAGATAGAATCTAAGAAATCTTTTCCCTTTAGAGAAAGGTTTACAAGAAAACCTTGTCTCCAAATTAAAGAGGAAAATGTGCCAGCACAAGTGATTCCCTGGTTATTTTCTCATGCCTTATATAGAGAAAATTCTTCTTAAGTCTTACTAAATAAGTTACAGTAACTTTGTATGGGGTGGCTATGTGGCACAGTGGACAGAGTACCAGGCCTGGAGTCAGGAAGATGAATCTTCCTGAATTCAAACTTGATCTCAGACACTTACTAGCTATGTGACCCTCGTCAAGTCATTTCACCGTTTGCCTCAGTTGCTTATCTGTAAAATGAGTTGAAGAAGAAAATGGCAAACCACTCCAGTATCTCTGCCAAGAAAACCCCAAATGGGGTCATGAAGAGTCAGAAAAAATTGAAACAACTAAACAACAGAAACAAAGCCTTGCATGAGTTGACCAGATAGAGAAAGGAGGCTTAAAGTTGATTTACTATTAGAAACCCCATCTTAATACACCAGTTAAAAATTTCCCAAGTCATACCCCTGTTTTCAATAAAGAATAAATCATTAATTCCAGTATTTGTGGTTTTCCTTGTAGAAATTCCACTAACTTTCAGACTAATTAAGTTATATCCCTATTCAATTTCTACAAGTAGAAGACTCAGCATCAGTTCCAAAGAGAAAATGAGGTAAGCACATGCTTTCTCCACAAATAACTACTGCAAATATGACATTACAATACCTTTTTGTTTCCCCTGTAGATTAGAAGATTTCTAAGGAAGAAGCTCCAATTTAATGTAGTTACACTTAGGAATTTTACTAACTACTGCCATTGTTAGTAGCTCTGCAGTAGATAGAACACTGGGTTTGGAATCAAGAAGATTCATCTTCCCGAGTTCAAACCCAGCCTGAGACACTCAGTGTGACCCTGGGCAAGTCACTTAACCCTGTTTGCCTCAGTTTCCTCATCTGTAAAATGAACTGGAGAAGGAAACGGCAAACCATTCCAGTATCTTTGTCAAGAAAACCCCAAAATGAGGTCATGAAGAGTTGTACATAAATGAAATGACTGAACAACAATAAATTGTTGATTTAGACAACTACCATTTAAGACATCATACTTTTACTACTACTTTCTACGCTAAGGGTAACTCATTGTGAGAAGATAACTAATATAAATTCACATTTATATAGCTCCTTACAATTTCCAAAGTAGTTAATTCACAATCAAAGGCAGATTATCCAAATGTGATCATCCCCCTTTTACAGCTAAAGAAAGACAACCAGGCTCAGATAGGTGGAGTAACTTTCCCACAGACACACAACTAATGTTAAAGTGGCAAAGCTGAGACAAGTTTGGAGCCAAAAGAACTAGATTCCCTTCTGTCTCCCAGTTCAGTGTCTTTTCTCCTTGCTTTAGTGAAATAAAGATAAATAATTATCCAATATATATGTCTTAGATCAGTAATAAACAACTATGAAACAATTTCTTGAGGCTGCAAGGAAAAAAAACAGTTGAAGTAGTCATTTACAGCAAACATTAAACCTAGGGAGTTAAATGAAAGAACAGTCTTCAAGCATTTGCTTTAGAAAAAAAATGCCAAAATTCTGTTAATTCAATCAGCCTCACTGCTGTCATTCAGCATGAGAAAGGCAATTTAAATCTAATCACATTTGTATAGTACAAAACTAAGAGACAAGAGACACTATTGATTGATTACCCTGATTTCCAGAGCAACCTTCCAACAGGCTGATGTGGCACAAAGAACATTAAATTAGGAATTAGAAGATCTAGGTTCCTCTCCCATCCTCATCATTCACCAGCTGTGTGACCTTGGGCAAGTCATTTCCCTTTCTGGAAGCTGTTTTCTCATCTGAGAAATAGGGGTCATCAGTCAGTCTCTATCAGGGAGGCAGTTATAAGGATCAAACAAGATCATAGCTATACAATGTTTCATAACAGCAAAGCAATAAATGTAAGCTATTAAACTTCAGGGAAAATATTTTCAGAGGGGAAAAAACCCTTTTCAATAGTATTTAAAGTATTCTAAAGGAATGAGATTTTTTTCCCCTAATCAGAAATACATATAGGATCATAGAATTCAGATGTAGAGGAAGATGTTAAAGATGATGTCATCCATCACCTTCAATGTATAAAGGAGGGAAATAAGTCCCCCCAAAAAGATCACTTGGCTAGTAGGTATTAGAGCCAGGAATTTCCTCAAACTCTTCTGACTTTCATTCTAATTCTCTTTCCATTATATGTCACACCTTTAAGAAAACAAACTTCTTCATGGGGAAATTCCCTATCAACCCTAAATCTGATAGTGAACTTTGTTTTATAACAGATGAGAAATTTTTATTCTCCCTGCAAATAAGCTCTACTACTGAACATAAAATTCTGCTTCACCAAAGCTAACCTGCCAGTAGTACTCTCGCAAGATATAAAGGAAAGAGCAGGATATTGGGAGTTGGGAGACTTGGATTTGAATCCTGGCTCTAACACTTGTCAGCTCTTTGACCTTGAACAAGTCACAGCTTCTCCACATCACTTTCCTTCTCTGTAAATGTGGTTAGACTAGATTATCTCTAAAGTTCCTTTCATTTCTAAATCCTCTGACATACTTTACAATAGTAAGAGATCACCTTTATGTGATTTTTTTTTTTTTTTTGCATTTTACAAAGCTCTTTCTTCACAACAATCCTGTGAAGTGTGTGGTAAAAGCATTACTTATCCCCTTTTTACTGAGAACTCAAAAATGAGGTTTAGAGAGGTTAAATGATTTGTTCAGAATCACACTGGCTATAAATGGCTGAGTTGGGACCCAAAGCTACATCTTCAGATTCCAAATCTATCATGAGACTACACTGTTTCTTAGTTCTGGTTACAAGGTTCTGAAACTTCATAGAGTAGGAATATTTCACCCCACAAACAATTAAATGTCTACATCACAACTCATGTTGAAGTTACATGCAGCCATCCTATTCCTACAGCATAAGAAGCATCATGCCTACTGTAATTATAAAAATGTCATGTCATAATAATGGTAGACACATAATAATGTATCCATTAGTGCCAGGAAGGATGAGAGCCAAACCCTCTCCCAGGTTCATAATTGTCCCAAACAAAGAAAATATGACTGGTTACCTAAGAAGAAAAATCTAATCTCAAACTGCAAACCTGAAAGCATTCCTTTACTTCCCCTCTATCCCTATTTATCCTTTGGATTAAAGGTAAGTACATGATACAAAGCTCCCAATTCATATCTTCTGATGTTTTATCTTTTTCCCAATCAAATTTTTCAGAAATTTCTAGGAGAAAATTCTGACTATAGGTGACAAAAACACAGAAGCAGAAGAAAAGCAGGAAGATTCTTAAAATGAATTATCCCATTTTGACATGAAAGTTTGTCCCTGGGGAATAAGACATCCAAAATTATAGGATGTCATTTTAGCCAAGTCTTATCCTGAGACTTTTTTCTTTTCCATGAAACATATGCCTCATTTTAATGTTTCTTTTATAAGACAGTTTATCCAGACAAAGGAAAAAAAGGAAGTCCATTCAGAAAGATTTCTACTAAAAAAGCCTTGTTGTAATTTTTTCATTTGATATGACAATTTGTCACTTCAAAGCAAAACCAGCAGTATTTTACTGACAATTCTAGGGATGTAACAGTTTCTTCAAGGAGATAATGCAGTTAATGATATACCATGTAACAAATTCTGTATTTTTTTTTAGGGGAAAGAAAGAAACACCATGATAGTCCTCTAATAAAACACATTACAATGACAGAAACACCTAGAATTTATAGACAGCAAAACATGAAGTATGCAGCAAGAGTCCATGCACATCATTTTTTTTCTACCAATAGGTTTCTGAGGCTATGTTGTTTATGCTGCAATTTGGTACGACACTAACATCCCATCAACTCCTCAACATAACTGATGATAGATGCTCTGTTCTATAAGCAAGTTGTGTCCTCCAAGCATGTATGTTCTGATAACCAATGTTTGTTTTTAATCTTATTCTCATCCTCAAATGGACAAAAAAAAGATATTCTCTTTGCAGAAATGACCAGTGTATAGTAAGAAAGCATAATTGGGTGCTCTTTAAGGAAGGAAAAAACTACCATATATGTGAAGATGCTTTTTTCCTACTTATCTTAGTCCTAGCCATCGCCTACCTTCCTTTGAAAAGTTGTTTGGGGATTTGTTCCATACATTAAAACTAAGATTATATCCTCAAATGTTCCAATTCGAGTCATATTCACAACTTTACTCTCTAGATCTCTCAAGACCATAATTCATCAAACTTAGAAGATTCATGAAATAGTATCTGTACAGAAATTATATGAACATTGCTTAAAAAAAACCCCAACACCACCAATGTAAATACAAAGTTCAGAGCACTGTTATTATCACATAAGCTTTTTTTTTTTTTTACTACTGCTCATTCCTTTGAGTGTAGCAGGCACTCCAGAGACCTGTAAACAGTTTCTAAATCATGTCACTTTCAAATCTTGATTCTTATTCTCTTCACCCCCTGCCCATGACAACACTGTGGATAGAGGGAGGGGAATAGTTTCCAATGTTGTGGTTTATCTGGTTCTGCTTATTTCTTAAATTTTACTTATTAAAGACCCCTGCATTTTTATTCATAAAAACCTACTGTTTTATAAAACTACCTGCTAATCTAGTTCCTAGACTCTAGGACATTCCAGGAAAGATTCAACAACAACAACAACACTTTGTTTACATTGCTTGGGAAATGCCACTACATGGTCCTCCAGACAAACTTCTTCCCCTGTCCTACTCAATTAAAAGCAAGATACTGCAGCTTTTCATTCAGAGCAAAATTACATTTTCTGGGTCACTTTCTTAGTCTCACAGGGCCACTTTCTGTACAGCCTGACAGAAACAGTAAAGGTAGATGTTTAAACGCAACTGGTTTCAATGTCATTGTTGCAAAAAGCAAGATGATTTTGGGTTTTTCCCTCCTGGCAGTTTCCAAACAAATATACCTCCGTAGACACTTTGGTCTACACCTTCCTCCGCAAGGGAAAAGACTCCTTTTGCTTTGTCCAAATCCCAAAGGAGAAAAGACCCACTATGGGGGAAGAAGGGCGGAATTTGATGAATCCCTGTTTCTTATTACAAGTTTCTACAATTTCATCTCACGTTTAAAAGACTGAAAATAATAACAGAAAGTGTCTTCACTCAACATTTATGGTAAAATATTCATATTCTCTCTGTGTATAGTATATAGATAGATAATTCTCTCCACATATAGAGATATCTAAATATATATAATAGCGACTGTATTACTTATATATATATATATATACACATAAATAAAATGAGTGTGTGTGCGTGTATCCATACACACATTTATGTATATATAGGGAGATCCACACAAGACAGACATGCAAGCCACCCTAGCCACATCACACATGCTTTCCTCCTGGCACACATATGGCTTGCATGCATTTCCAAACTAGGCACAGACAAATCTTTGAACATTCATAACATACATATGCCCATACACAGAAGCTGAAAAGATAAGCATGAACGCGAGGGGAGAGAGGGAACGCAGTTCTTAAGCACCTTTCCCCCACGTTTCTTACACATTTTTTTTTGTCCCAACTACAATTACCTTAGCAACCAAAGAATTGTCTTTTATTTTCCCTTCTGCTTTAAAAGAAAAAAATGTTATTCTCCTCGGGGACCAGCTCGAGCCTGGTTCATGGCAACAACAACAACAACAAAAAAGGAGAAAGCAAAAGAACCAAAGACTCCCGCAGCTTCTTTTTCCTTGGGGACAAGCACAGGCTTGTTTCCGGGCTCTTCCCCAGATTTCTTTGCTCTTCTTAGTTTCCTCGGACCCGGCTCCGGGACATCCCTCAGAGGAAAAGCCAAGAGGGCAAAAGCTGCTGAGAAGCAGCTCCGGCTAACGTGGTCCTCCGAGCCCTGGGGCACAACTGAGTGCTCCAAGCCCTTGTTTTGTTTTGCTCCCCTCGGCTCCCAGCCCTCTTTCCTCCGGTGCAGGTCAATGCTTCTCGGCAGCCCCCCCAGAAGCACAGGGGTAGTGCGCCTCCGCCTCCGCCTCCGCCCCCGCCGGGCGCTCGCGCGGCCGCCTCCTTCTTCTCCTCTTCTACCTCCTCCTCCTCCTCCTCCTCCTCCTCCTCCTCCTCCTCCTCCTCCTCCTCCTCCTCCTCCTCCTCCTCCTCCTCCTTCTTCTCCTCTCCCTTCGTCTCTCCTCTCAGTGGTGGGAGCCGGGCACTGAAGGGAAACAGGCAGTCCGCAGCCACTGCCGCCGCTGCTAGGGAGGAGGCAGCAGAAGTAGCTGCCTTAACTCTCCAAGAATTGTTCCCAGTGCCCTCCGCGAGCTGCAACAGCGGCGCCCGCTGTTGGGTGCGGAGAAGAGCTGCAGCCCAGACGCCTACACCTGTGGAGGGAGCACCTGCGACGGGAACGACGGGAACAGAGCCAGCCGCTGAAGAGTGGGGTGGGGAAGGGTGGGGAAGGGTGGGGAGGGCTGGGGAGGGGTGGAGAAGCTCGGGGCAGGGCGGGGCAGGACTACCCTAGCGAGAAGGGTCCACAGGGGCGGTGGGGTGAGAGAAAGCATTACATTTTCAGTTGCTGGGAAATAGGCAAACGTTACAAAAAATCAGGACTAGATTTTTTGTTTTGCTTTGTTTTATTTTGTCTAGACTTAAGAAAGTAATAGAGAAAATGTTAATGATTCCGCTTAAACCAAAGTGTGTCCTGTGTGCTTTTCTCTTAACTCCTCTCCCCTCCCCCCCAGAGCTGGTTGTTAAACGTTTATCAGCCGACCACCACCAGGGGAACCGCCCAAGAAAGGCCTCCATTCTACAGAAGGTGGGATTTGAGCTGATTCTTGAAGGAAGCTGAAAGGGAGAAAGCATTCCAGGTAAGGGGAGAGGGGGGAGAAGAAAGGCATGGAGATGGGAGATGGACTCCGTGATCCCTGCGAGGGCAGAGGACCATGATTTACTCTTGCAAAAGAGGGAAGATGAAACTTTCTGATCTCCCAGTTGTTCCACCAGTCTAGAGCTTTGCTGAAAGTTTTGGACATCTCTTCCCTTTCAGGGTGTTACTTTCTTGTCATCAATCTTTTTTAATTGTTTCCAGGTTGCCCCTAAGTAGCCCCTGGCTCTGCTTTACTTTGCATTGTACCAATTGATGGTGCTACTAGCTTTATCTTAGTTCAAGTCAATCAACAAGCATTTAACAAATTATGTGGTGGGCACTGAGCTGGGGAGACCAAGACAACCAAAGCCTTCAGGAAATTTACATTGTTGGGGAGGAGAGAATGTGTTCATCTCAAATCCACCAGTCTTAAGTACCTGCCAAGTGCCAAGCAGTGTGCTAAGCGAGGGATACAAAAAAAAAACCCAAAATAAGGCAGTCCTTGCTCTCAGAGATCTCTCGGTCTGGTGGTGTGGTAGGCGGGGAGACAGCACTCAAACAACCACATACAAACAAGGTAAGTATATACACAATAATAATCTCAGAGGCAGGGCTCCAGCATTAAGAAGGGCAGGTAAGGGTGGCTTGCTGAAAGTGGGATTTTACCTCTGCATATATGTGTGTCCACAATCATTTATTGTGCACCTACTATGTTCCAGGCACTGTGCTAAAGATACAAAGAAAGGCAAAAAAAAAATAGTCCCCACTCTCAAGAAATCTATAAAGATCATGAAGGGGAATTATATATACTAAGCCTGGAAATGTAAATTGGGGTCAGGTGATGAAGGGCCTTTAAATGCTAAAGAGAGGTGTTTGGTATTTTTCTCCCAGAAACCACAGGAATTTATTGAGTCATTAAGAACCGCTGGAGTTCTTGGAGCAGTCAATTTAACAAACATTGATTAAGTTCCTACAGGACTGTGTATGTAAGTGCCGGGTAAGCTCTGGATTTGGGTGTGGGATATATAGATATGACAGTCCCTGCTCTTAGTGAGTATACATTCTACTAGGAAGACACAGTTTTTGTACAATACAAATATAAATACATGAATGTAATATGTAATGGGAGGACCCAGTCCTTAGAGCATGCAGAGATTTTAGATTTGCCCTTGAAAGTGGGTTATACAGTACATGCAAGATTATATATACCTTGTCTGAATTCAGTTCAATACCAGGAACTTCAAAGAGCCTACCTCTAGCCATGAATGACCCAGGAGTCCATATATTGTCACAAAAAGATTGAAATGGGAATAAGTATTTTATTAAGTACCTACTATATACTAGACACTGTGCCAGGCACTTTACAAATATTATTTTATTTGATCTTCCCCAGATATTATAATCCCATTTTACAGTTAAGGAAACTGAGAACAATAGATATTAAGTTACTTGCCCACAGTCACATTGCTAGTAAGTATCTGAGTTCACATTGCCTGACTCTAGAATCTAGATAATACTGTAGTTCTCAAGTGCTCATAGGAAAAGTTTGAGAAAATTACCTCTTGTTCTCTCCTCCCTTTCAATTTCTGAGTAAAGAGAAATGCTGTGAACACCCAGCAGGTTAAAGCAGGGACATCAGCTGACATCTTCCCATCCAACCACCATGTATCCCTGAGTGCATGGTGTCTATTTCTTGTGTTTATTTTTTTTCCTTATCTTAGATGAATTCATGTCTGAAAATAGAATAAACCAAGTTAAAACTTGGAAGATGAGGAGGTTGAAGCATAACTGGTAAATGTTTTGGGGGGAAGATGTATGCATTTACTTTTAAGTTTATTTTTAACACTTTGTATTATTAACATTTCTAAAATCTAGACAACCAACAAAACAATAAATTGAGCTCTGATTTATATCAGTTTGAGAGGTATAGCTGCTCACATTGAAAATGTAGCAATTGACTCTCTCTAGCACACCCTGTTTTTGAGTTGATAAGTTCAGAAAAGCCATCAAGGTTCTCTCAGCCACCAAAGTCGGTAGCAGAAACCAGCTTGGGCCAGTAGCAGCAGAAAGTTAAGCCTATGAGGAGCTAACACTCAGGAGCAACCTACTTGACCAAGTTCAGCAGTTGATTAATCCATCAATCAATTAATTGCCTGTGTCCTATAAGGAGCTAGCCCACTTGAGCAAGTGAGAGGCTAGTCTGCTTTGCTAGATACTGGGGATACAAAGACTAAGCTAAAACAGTCCCTGCCCTCAAGGAACTTACATTCCAATGAAGGATATAACATGTGCGAATGTAGGTATGGACAAAACATTTGAGTAGACACAAAGTTACCTGATGGGGTGTGGGAAGCCATTAACTATTGAGGAGGAGAGGGAGATGAACAGGAAGGTAGCCCTTAGGCTGAGACTTAAAAGAAACCAGAGGATCATTTCCATTTGTCCTGATCTGTATCTTGCCACTGGACCCAGATGGCTCTGGAGAAAAAAATGAGGCTGGTGACTTTGCACAGTTCTCCCAAACTCAAATCCAATTCACTTGCAAGTCATGGCATCGCCTTCCTGATGTCATGGTCCTCTTTAAGAAGAAAGGACAAACAACAACAAAAGAAACCATGAATTGCAAGAGATGAAGGTGAGGAGGGAGTACATTCTAGGCCTGGGGGACAGCCAGTATTATATAAAACACAAATAATTATTAATATTATTTTGTTATTCATATCATTGTTATATATTCAACATCTAAGTAACATTTTGTGAAGCATTTATCATTTTGAATGACTTATATTTTGATGGATTTATTATTTCAAACCTCTACCTCAAACTTCATGTAGCATTTTGCTTGGTATTTACAATGTATCATTATGTATTATAGTTAATAATGGCATGTATCTTATTACCATACCAGAAGGAAAACTACATGAGGGCAAGAGGTTGTATCTTTTCTCAAGTTTGTATCCCTGCCAACATATTGCATAAGTTCTTAATATATTTAGTTGGAATTAAGTTGAATCCTCACATAATTTCATGATCTTAAACAATTCTTGTCCAAAAAGTATCTACCTAACAAAGTAGAGGCCTCCCTCTACTTCTTTTAATATTGTGAGATTACCAATGTAGGATCTGAGCTGCCCATCTGTTGTGTCATGAGTGACACTATAAAAGAATTGTCAGAAAGTGTGAAATATGACTATTAAGGAAAACAAATAATCTTTAAAAGAGAAAAGGGAAGAAAATTGAAGACTGGAGATGGGGACAAGCTAGGGAGACAGATTTACACAATCTTTAATGCTGGAGGTTTGAAAATTGACAATTAAAGTGGATGGAAATTTATCCAATTTGGTAGAAATGAGTTGAATTCAAGATGGGTTGGATTTTTTAGCTGTTTTAAATAATTGTACAATATGGATGTGCCAGTTCAGAAACAATAAGCAAACTGAGGGGATGAATGCATTTTAATGGACCCTATTCTTCTTATGTAGACCCAGAAAGCTATTTAAAGATCCTCCCACTTCTCTATACTCCTTCTTCCAATCAACCTACACTTGATTTTCCAGGGCTCCCACGTAAGGAAGCTGAAATTCAGAACTACACACATACTATTCTTCCATTTCCCTCTTTAAAATGTAGCATAGTCTTTTCATAACACAAATTTGGTGCTGACACCTAAGCCAGAGAAATAAAACTATAGACCTACTTACCTAATGAATATTGATGCAGAATTTTAAAATAAAAACTAGCAAGGAGATTACAGCAATATGTCACCAAGATCGTATGTTATGACCAGGTGAAATTTATGCCAGGAAGGCAGGACTGGTTCAACATTAGGAAAACTATCAATGTAATTGACCATAGCAATAACAAAAACAACAAAAATCATATGATTATCTCAACATACAGAAAAAATTTTGATAAAACATTCAATCCTGTTTTAAAAAAAACACACCAGAAAGCATAGGAATAAATGGAGCTTTTCTT
>CM053589.1:75498992-75515519 GCA_028646515.1 Pseudochirops corinnae
GCTGTTTTGGGGCGGTGGGTAGGGGGAAGAGGGGGAGAAAATATGTAATTCAAAATCTTGTGGAAATGAATGATGCAAACTATAATAAAATTAAAAAAAAAAAAAGAAATGAAACTTAGCAACTCACCGAGAAAAAAAAAAAAATTTGATATCTTGTACTCAAAAATTTTTTAATATGTAACTTAAAAATGAGCATTTAGGTCTCTAAAATGAAGGAAAAATGTGACTGTATTAAAATTTCAACCCTAGAAAAGATTTCTTACCTTGTATCATTACACAGAATTTCTAACAATAAAATAAAATAAAATAAAATAAAAAAATTAAAAAAAATAAAAAAAAAAATAAAAAAGCTTTTCAGGGTATAAACTTAGTAGTGGCATGGCTGGGTTAAAGAGTATGAATAGTTTTATACCCCTTTGGCATAGCTCCAAATTATTCTCCAGAATGGTTGGATCAGTTCTCTACTCTACCAACAGTGTATTAGTGTCCCACATTTTCCACATCAAATTAGGCTTTCTTCTAGGAGGAATTGTTCAGAAGAGAATACTAAGAGGGAAACTGGAAGTCAGAAGTCATAAAATAACAGATGTAAGAGCTCGAGGGGACTTTGCAGATCACTGAGTCATTTCACAGAGTTAACTTATTACAGATCAGAAATAGAACTCAGGTCTCCTGCTTTCCAAGCCAGTACTCTTCCTACTACACTTTTTCCTCCACCCCTCAAAACTGCTACTTAGTACTTGTTGATTGGTCTGGAATAAATCAGATGATTCAATGCTCCAATTTCTCATTTGTAAATTGTTAGCGTATTTTTTAAAGACAGAAGAGATCAGTGTCAAAGTCCAAGACTGTATCAGGAGATACAGAACTATGATATCCACACCTTGGGGTTCCAGATCAAGATTATGTAGAGAGGACAATGTTGAGAAGCTAATTCTCTGCCAAGGGTACTGGATGCCCTGAGGACTGAGCTTATTTTGGCTGAATCCTCTCTACTAATAACCTAGGTCCTGCTCTGAAGGTCTAGAGTGACTTAAAAAAAATTATAGAGCCAAGTGTACCTCCAAAGATATTGCAAGGAGAATGAGAGATTCTTTGGTCAATCAACCCGAGCAGATAGACTGAAGAAATGAGCAAGGAAAAGAAATAAAATGGGTTAAGCAAACCCCAAGATAAAACTCCAGAAAAAGAAAATATTTCTCTATTAATTACAAGTAGAATTTCAAAAAGTAGTTTGGCCAGAAGGAATCCAAGAGGAGTTGATAGCCTACTAAAAGAAATAAAGGAAGAAATAAAGAATTACATTAAAGCTCTTGTGGGGAAAACTTACAAAGAGAATAAATAGCTTGGAAGAAAAGCTGGAAAAGCATGCTTAATTCAATATTTATTAAGTACCTAGTATGTGCCAGACATTGTGTAAGCACTGAAGATAGTCTCTCCCCTCAAGGAGCTTATAATTTAATAGGGGAAGATAACATGCAGAAGAAAGTCAAAGGGTAGGAGGGGATATCTGTGGAGTCCAAACCAGGAAGAACTGCTGATGGAAAGTGGAGAGTTACCTGGAAAGTTCAGATCCCAGGAAGGTTTTGGGAAGAGTTTGGTGCACAACTCTCCCTTCCAATTAGAGAGGGAGAGAGGTTAAGGTGTGGAGAAGGTATTGATTATCAAAAAGGGAGACAATCTTCATGATGATGAGATTTCAGGTGACCAGGTTATCTTGAGGAAAGGATAAACTAAGCTATAAACTACCCAATTAGTTTATAACTTAAAACTAAGATTGGCTAAAGCAGACTCAAAAATTCAATGATATTACAAGAAATATTAGAACACTATCAAAAGACTAAAAATTAAAAGAGCACATGAAGTATCTAACTGAACTGAAAAACAGATCAAGGAGAAATTACTTAAGAATCATTGGTCTCTCTAAAAACCATGATGAAATGGATACCATATTTTAATAAATCACAAAATAAAACTGCTCAGAACTGTTGGGACCCTACAGCAAAATAAAAATAGACAGAATCCACAAGTCAGCACTGCATAGGCTTTCCAAACTTAACATATCCAGAGATGTGACATATGTAACTCCAGAGCTTTGAAGTAAGAAAAAAAAATACTCCAAGCTTCCAGGGAGAAAAAGACCAAAGAACTACAGTTAGAATCACATAATACTATTCAACAAATATGAGAACGGAAAGAAAAATGTGAAAATATGATATATGAAAAATAAAAATAAAATTATTTATAATCAAGAATAATATCTTACAAAACTGAGTATAACTTTTAGAAGTCTCTCCCCACTCTAGTCAACCCTCTCAAATTAATCTTCTGAAAATGCAAGTCTGAGCCTGTCACTCCATCCCTGAATTCAATAAATTCCAATGGCTCCCTATCAATTCCATGATCAAATATAAATCTTCTATGTGATATTCAAAGTCCTTCACAACCTGCCCCCCTCCTATCTTTCCAGGCTACTTACACCTTACTCCCACCCTACTTGCCTTGTGCATTGTCATCCAATTATACTGGCCTGTTTAATTGTTCCTCAACCAAGACACACTCTCTCCAAACTCGGTGTTTTCATTGGCCATTCCCCATGCTTGGACTACTCTCTCTTCTCATCTCCACCTCCTGACTTTCCTGATTCCCCTCAAGTCCCAGCTAAACTCCCATATTCTCCAAGAAGTTCTTCCTGATTCCCCTTAATACTAGTTTCTTCCCTCTGTTGAATATCTCCAATCCTGTACATATCTTGTTTGTACAGTTATCTACATGTTATCTCCTCCACTAGACTGTGTACTTCTCTAGAACGTGGACTATCTTTTGCTTCTTTTTGGTATCACCAGTATTTAGCACAGTGCATGGTACATAATAGGTACTTTAGATGTTTATCAACTGATTTTTCATAGACAAATATGGATCCTTGATAGAATTTATGACTTCCAAATATTCACATTAAATAAACCAGAGTTGGGCAAAATCTCTGAAAAACAAATATATGAGACAAGAGAGATAAGAAAGAAAAAACAAGTTTGAGTAAATTGAAAAAACACTTACATCCTAATAGAGAAGAGACAATTATACCTTTAGATCACCAACATATTAAAGTGTCAAAAAGGGAATAAAAAAAAAGACAAACATCCTAGGTGTTTTTTGTTACTCTTGTGTTTTTTAAAAGAGAAAAGCCTAAAAGGATTAGTTTAGGGAAGAAATAAGGAGGAAAAGAGAGGACTCTATTTCTTGTCATTGGAACATGACAAGAGATTATATAGGTATCAGGAGTAGCATTCATGAACCTCACTCTTATCTGATATGAGCAAGGAAAGTATGAAATAGGGAAAAGTATAGTTGCAGAAATTCTAGCAAGCGAACAGAGAACTGGACAGATCCAGGGAGAAAAATCTGGATCTGAGCAAGGTGATGAAATGGATAGAGGGTAGGGAAGGAAGTAAGCATCTTAAAAGATCAGAAAGGGAACAAGAGAGAAAAATTTGTGCAGAGCACTTTGTTTTTTGTTGTTGCAAATATTATCTCATTTGATCCTCACAACAACTCTATGAGGCAGGTGCCAGGAAGAAAAGAGAATGAGGATCAGATAGATCCAAACAACTAATCAGTCAACAAACATTCGTAAGTACTTACTATATGCCCAACATGTGCTAAACACTGGGGATACAAGCACAATGAATTAAACAATCCCTACTCATAAGGAGTTGTAGTAGTAATGGAATATGAAGATCTTCCATGCTCCTTGTATTGGCAAGCAAACAGGTACTTAGCACCTTGTTCCAAGTTCATGATTGTGTCAAGTATTAAGATCTAAAACTTGTGAATCCTACAGATGAACTTGTTGACGTAACTAGAAGGGGCAGAATAGGGAGGAGCTAACACTATATATATAAGAAAAAGCCCAAGCTGAGAGAGGCCAGAACTCCTGGGAGCCAGAACTTCTGGGAGCAAGAAGCATGGAGACTGAGGAGCAGAGTCCCAGGCTGGAGAGGGAAGAATTGAGAACAGATTGAGAACTGAGAACTGAAAAGAGAACTGAGAAGTAAACTGAGAATTGAGAAGAAACGAGAAAGGAGAAGAGAGTAGAACTGGGAAGAAGCATGACTGTGATGCCAGTACTTTGTCTGTCTGTTCTGATGTTACTTTGTCAGATTCATCTGCTTATAGAGGATGGTGCTGTTGTTACAGAAGCCCTGGGAGCTTACTGCTGGTTCAGAAGCCCTGAAAGAGGATTTTCTGGTTGTATATTTACAGAAATCTTAGAGGAGGGTCTTGCTGATGTTTTCAGAGGTCCTGGGACTACACTGATGATTTGTGCTGATTCCTCAGACTTTGTTGTTGGGTCTATGTTGATTTCACAGGCAGAAAGTGAATTGATGATGGTGCCAGCAATGTGCATGAATGTTATTGTGGCTTTGTTAAGCTTTGTCTTCCCAGGAACAGAAACTGTGAAGGACCTGAGGTGGACTAGACACTGTGAGCTTCAGTATGGAATAGGAACTGGACAAGGAGCTGAGCAACAAGGAGCTGGACAACAAGGAGCTGGCAGGAGCTGGAACCATGGAAGAGGAACTATGGAAGCTGAGAGCCTGCCTTGAATCAAGATGAAAAGACCTCTCCTTGGGTATTTAATGCAAACTGAGAAGGTCATGATTTACTGTTGCCTAGGGGCAGAGAACTTTGATCTTTATGTTTAGATGATTGAGTTAAGGACTTACTAATTAAAGATGATTGGAAACTAATCTCCAATTAAGAAGAAAGAAGACTTTTTGATTGAAGAGATTAAGACAATCTGACCGAGGGGGAAGAACTTTTGACCTTTGTAATTTATGATTGAATTAAAGACTTACTAAATGATTGAGTTACTAAATGAATATACTTTGTTTAAAACTATGTGACCACTTTGGTGAAAACTATATGGCCATTTTAGTGATAAGTAGTTATGCCATAACATTATGAATACTATACTTTGATTTCTGTGAATGTTTTGTCTTAGTTTGTTACTGAGTAAATGGATAGTTCACTATACTGTGTAATCATAACCTTGAAAGTTGTTCACAGCAGCAGTCCTCTGGAAAGCTACTTGTGCTTGGCTTTAGAGGAGTTTATAGTCTAATGGGGAAAACCATAAACTTATACATATATATATATATGTATATATACTTATACATATATATGCATATATACAGGACAAATATAAAAAAGAATACATACAACATACTTTGGGTATGAGGACACTAGCAGTTAGAAGGGTAAAGGAGAATCAGGAAGGCTTTATGTAAAATGTGCTTTAGCTGTGTCTTGAAAGGAGAGAGGAATTCTGTACATCAGAAATGAGGAGGAAATACATTCCAGGAATGAGAGACAGCCAGTACCAAAGTACAGAAACAAGAAATAGAGTGTTATTTGTGAAGAAGAGAGAAAAGACCAGGATGCTGGAGGGAGAATCACTGTCCAATCAGACTGGAAATATAGGTTGAGCATTGGAAATGTAGGTTGAGGCCAGTTTTTAAAAGCTAAACAGAGAAGTTTCCATTTTAATTTAGAGGCAATAGGAGTGACTTAGTTGAGTAGGCAAGTGACATGGTCAGACCTCTCTCTTTAAGGAAAACCTCAATGGCAGAAGAGTGCAGGATTGACCTGAATGATGAGAAACTTGAAGCAGACAGAACGCTGCAACAATCTAGGTGAGAGTTGATAAGGGCCTGATATAAAGTGGTAGCTGTGTGAGTAAAAGGAATAGTTCAGCTGCAAAATAAATAAATAAATAAAATGGGGGCAGCTAGGTGGCACAGTGAATAGAGTACCAGCCCTAGAGTCAGGAGGACCTGAGTTCAAATCCGACCTCAGACACTTGATGCGTACTAGCTGTGTGACCTTGGACAAATCACTTAACCCCAACTGCCTTGTCTTCCCCCCTCAAAAAAAAAAGATGTTGTGGGGTAGAAATTGAAAGCAAGTAACTAGGTGGTGTAGGGGATTGAGTGTGACGGAAGACCTGAGTTCAAATTCAGTCTTAGACACTATCTAGCAGTGCGACTCTAGACAAGTCACTTAATCTGTTTCCTCAACTATAAAATGGTGAAAATAGCAGCACTTACTTCCCAGGGTCATTGTGAGGATCAGATGAGAAAATTCATAAAGCTCTTAGTACAGTGTCTAACACAGAGTAGGTGCTGTATAAATACTAGCTATAATTATCATTATTAGACATTATTGTTATTAGACAACTAATTGAAAATGTGGCATGAGAGAAAGAAATCCTGAATAATGTCAAGGTTACAAACCTGGAAAACAGCTATAGTTACTAATGTGGATTTAATTCCCTTTCTTCCCATGGTTTTTTCCTTGTGAATCAGAGAGAGGACTTGGAGACAAAGAGAAGAAACATGATGGGATGAAAGGGAAAGTAAACCTAACAGTTATCATACTGAATGTGAATGGAGGAGGGTAGAAAAGGTAGCAGTAAGCAAAACCCAACATGCTGGTTATAAGAAACACACTTAAAACATCAAATTCACACAATTTTAAATGAGCAGTTGGAGCAGAATTTATCATATCTCAGATGGACCCAAAAAGCAGGGGTGGCAATCACAACAATAAAAATAGACACGGCTAAAAGAAATAAACCAGAGGAGCGGGAATCTGTTTCATGAGGCAGCAGGCAGGCAGGAGGATGGGTAGACATTAGATCTTCATCCAGGCTACTGTAGACCAAACTGGTCATCACTTGTTTGAAAAGTGTCCTGCTAACTTATACCTTCATTTTCTAATAGATGTGGTCCCCATTACAGTTGACATTCATGGCAAGATGAACCTAGCGGTGCAGTTCTCCCTTTTAAATAAAAAAGTCACAAATGTCCCTAATGTGCTCCTTGGGATGGGCATCATCATTATCCTCGTGGGTTTCTTTGGCTGTTTTGCTACCTGCAAGGCTTCTGAATGGATTCTAAAACAGCAATCCACGTTCTGGATCCTCATTTTTTTTGTGGAGCTGGTGGCCGCTATTGCTGGGTTTGTTTTTAGTCATGAGATTAAAAATAGCTTTAAGACAAAGTATGAAGCTACAACGATATTGTAGTTCACAGAAGTGACACAGTGGAAACCACTGCACTGCTTTGGTGTCTAGAATACTAAAGACTGGGAAAAATATTGACTACTTATTTCACAGAGACAGGATTCCCCTAGAGATGCTGTCTACTACTTAGGAAATGTATTCAGGATTGTATGAAAGATCTGGAGAAGATGTATTCAGGAGGGTTATTTTACAATGGTAACAAATGGTACCCAATGGGAAATGGTTTTTTTTGTGGTGGAGATTTCCTTTGGAGTTGCTTGTTTCTAGCTGATTGCTAGAAGATTGCTGTCTTTCTTGTTCCATCATAAATAACCAGCATAAGATACTGTAAACTGGTGGTTGGCAGTCTTGTACTTCTCTCACCAAGGACACTATTCATCTCATCTTTCTTCCACAGAAAGGGAGAACACCTCTTGGCCTTCAATATTTAAACTGCTGCATAAATGTATGAATATACTGATCCAATCAAGAAATGGTGTATGCAGTTATGGGCCCAACACTTGCTTCCTTTAGCTCAGATTTTTGCAGGTAGAGAATGTTCTGAGTAATATTAATCTAACTCTAGAGGGGATGGTATGAATTCCTTTTTTTTTCCTGACTTTCTTTTAATATGTTTTTTTCAGAAAGTGCTATGAAGTCCCCTTATTTCTTTTCTGTTGCCGTTCAGTCATGTCTGGCTCTCTGGATTCTAGAGATATTGGAGTAGTTGGCCATTTCCTTCTCTAGTCCATTTTACAGATGAGGAAACTGAGGTAAACAGGGTTAAGTTATTTGCCCAGGGTCACACAGCTCTTAAGTGTCTGAGGCCAGATTTCAACTCACTGATTAAGCCCAGGACTCTATCTACTGTGCCATCTAGCTGCCCCCACTTGCTTCTTCATGTTGCTTAAATATATGGCCAATTCTCACTTTACCTAAGAGGACCATTTGGCAGACCTCTCTGTAGAGTGATTTTTATGTAATACCAAAGACCTGGGGAAGGGAAAGGAGGAAGGGGGCCCACACCATCAAGAGAGGGGGCAACATGTGGTTTAAGAACTCATTAGTGGGGCATCTAGGTGGCACAATGAATAGAGCATGTGCCCTAGAGTCAAGAGGACCTGAGTTCAGATCTGGCCTCAGACACTTAACACACACACACACACACACACACAAACTAGCCGTGTGACATTGGACAGGTCACTTAACCCCAATTGCCCTACCCTCCCCCCTGCTAAAAAAAAAAAACTCATTAGCGTTGGGGACAGAGAAGCTAAAGCAGGAGGAGGAACATGTGATTTAACCAAGAGGAAGAAGGCAAGTAAGGCAGATGTGTGGGGGCCAGACAGGGACACAGACAGGAGAGGACCAGCAATAAACCAGGGTGGGGAACCCAAGGATTGGAGAGACAAACAGGGCCAGATACAGGGTAGGTGGGCAGAATGGGCAAAGGAATCCTGTTTGGCAACAGAGGTCTCAAGCCAAGTCACTTAGCCAGCAGCTATGGCACATTAGTTCTGCTTTCACCTGAAGGTGGGGATTCTAATGAATTTTCTTTTCAGGGGGAGACCACATAACCCCAACCAAGGAGCAAGAGTGGAGAGAGAAAGGGGGGGGGAAGGGAGAGAGGGAGAGTGCACAATACTTCCTATACAGTAAAGTTAATATAGGTGTTTTTTGTTTTTTTTTTTAGAAAAGTGGATTTCTTTCAGAATTCTTTACATAGACCTAGCAATACCACTTCTAGGGTTATATCCCAAAGAGATCAGAGAAATGGGAAGAGGACCCGTATGTACAAAAATATTTATAGTGGCTCTTTTTGTGGTAGCAAAGAATTGGAAATCAAGGGGATGCCCATCAATTGGGGAATGGCTGAACAAGTTGTGGTACATGAATGTAATGGAATACTACTGTGCTATAAGAAATGAGGAGCGGACGGACTTCGTAATAACCTGGAGAGACTTGTATGAACTGATGCTGAGAGAGAAGAGCAGAACCAGGAGAAATTTGTACACAATCACAGACACAATGTATCTGTGACGACTAACTTCAATAGACTGGGCTTCTCTCAGCAATATAAGGTTATAAGACAACTCCAAAAGACTCATGATTGAGAGAAATATCCACATCCAGAGAAAGAGATGCAGAATCTGAATGCAGATTGAAACAAACTACTTACTCTGTTTCTTTTTCTTGTTTTGTTTTGTTTCCTCTTTCCCACTGATCAGTCCATCAGTTATAATCCTTCTTTACAACCTAATGATTAATGAGAAGATATTTGTAGATCCTGTATCCAAGTGCATGCCACCATGATGTGGTGGGGGGGGGGGGAAGAGAGAGGGGGAGAAAATCTGAAACTCAAGGGACTGTGGAACTGAATGTGGAAAAACTAAAAGTAAATAAACCAATTTAATTTTAAAATTAAAAAAAAGAATTCTTTATGTAAAGTCAAATTTGCATAATACAAATTTACATAAAGGGAGAACCATAATCCTCTTATTTTTTTCAGCTTTAGAGTGTCTTCTAGTGGCTTGGGAAGGTGAACCTTGTCCATTGGCATTGCCCATCAGAGTTTCTCTTATCTGACTATGCGGGGTAGGAGCAGTGAGCTCCTATGTTTCCTGGGCTCTGTTATGCTTATGAACATAGAGGTCACATTGTGCATCTCATAAACTGTCACAGCTGTCAAGTGGTGCTTAAAGGTCTCTGAACCAATATGCTGACACCAAAAGACACAAATGTTCTGTGTTTTCCCAGAGTTCAGGGGACTGAATGTTTCTTTCTTTTACCTCTTAAATCAAAAGTTTTATGTCCATTTTTACAGGTTTCTTTTTTCTCCATTTTGTTTTTGTTTTTAGGAAGGCCTTAATTATTTCTTAATTATGCTATAGTGATTTGGTTTTCTTTAAGGGAGTTGTAGGTGGTATTGTTTCCATTAGCCTTAGGAGCTGCTATTTCCCAACCAGTTTGGGAATTGACTTGTTAGTATTATATACTACTTTGCCTTGTATTCTTGTGTGTTGATTTGTGTTTGGGGCCAATAAACCCAACAAACAGTTGAATATTGTCTTTTAAAGAAAGAGATAAGCAGGGAAGCTACAGAGAAAGCTTAAAAACACTATAGATAACTAAACAATATCAATATTAAAATACATACATCAAATGGTATGGTATATGAGTACTTAAAGGAAAAGCTAACTGACCCACCAGGAGAACTAGACATTAATACAGTAACTTCTGGGGACTTCAACATTACTCTTGTAGACCTACTCAATCTAACAAAAACAGATAAGAAAAAAAAAAGCTAAAATGAGAATGGAATTTTGAGGGGGAAAAATCAGATAGGATAGTTCTTTGGTGATTATGTGATGATAATTATGACATGCATGATAGACTAATAAAAACAATAAAAATCATATTATTATATTAATAGATGATTTAAAAGCCTTCAACAAAATGTTATGGAAGACAGTCCCTTGAGCAATCACAGTCTGCTCTGCCTGGTACCCACTCATGTGAATATTTTGTGCCTTTGTTTCTAGAGATGAATGATATGTGTTATGGAGGACCCAGTTAATCTACTTTGGAGCATGTGCAAATAGTCTCTGATTATTTCATTTCCACTTACTACACAATGATGAAAGCCCTTCTAATTGGCTGTGAGCTAGGATTAAGTGTGTGAACACGAGGTTCAAATAGAGGTTCTCACTCCCTGGAGCCTTTCAAATAAAGAATTGCTCTAAATCTGGGCTGGGGGAAGGGACAGTCACTGCCTGCCATATCTCACTACCAGGGCCACAAAGTAGCCAGTGAATACATGGCTCTGTTGTTCTTGATCTTAGGTGAATGAATACTGGAGAAGGAATGACCTTGTGAGCTTTGAAAGGTCCAGAGACCTCCTAAGACTGGGGCCCCTGGCAGCCCTGAGGAGCAACCTGTATGACATAATCCAGCAATGAATCAAACCAGCAGCTGAGACACTGTGTCCTAGAAGCAAGGGAAAGCCTAATCCAGTAGCTGTTCCTCAGCTGAAGTGAACTTAATGGGGCAAATGTAGAGGTGTGCTAGACACTTCTGGAATAAAGCCAAATATTAAATTTTTAGTAGGAGCATTTACAGCTCAGAAATCAGCAAACACTACAAATCAGACATGGCATCTAAAGGATGTGTTTATTATTTCTGCCTTTTACATTTATTTATGAGTTCTCTTTTCCCTAGTACATGGTCTACTTTTGTAAAAGTCCTTTGTAATGCTAAGAATATGTACAGTTTTTGATAGTCTCATTCAGAAAATGCCATAAGTCTTTAAAATCTAACTTCTCTGAAAGTCTTTTCATTTCAATTTTTTTCTTTTTTCTTTACCTTTTCTCTAGTTATTTAGCTCTGAAAAAGGAACATTAAAGCCTGTATATATGTATATGTATATATGTATATATATGTACATGTATATATACATACATATATACACACATACATACATACATATGTGTGTATACATATACATATATATATATATATATATCCTTTTGTAACTCGGTAAACTTTTCCTTTATGAACTTAGATGCTATACCATTGGTATATAAACATTTAATGTGTTTTCATTATCTTTGATATCTTTAAGCATCATGTAATTTCCCATTTTATCTCTCTTGACATTAATTTTTTCTGACAGCATGATTGAAACTCTTACTCTTTTGGAATCATCTAATGAATAGTAAATTATGTTTGAGGATCTCATTTTCATTGTGTATATGCCTTTATTTTTTAGGTATGTTTCTCATATCCAGTAAATTTTTTGGTTCCATTTTCTTGCCCATTCTGCCATTGTTTTTTGTTTTGTATTATTCAACACATTTACATTTAAGGTTATAATGGTTAGGTTTGTATTTTCCTTAATTTATTTGTTTCTGTATTGATTTTATTGCCTTTTTTTAAAGTAAGAAATTTTTCCCTGTGCTTAGTTTTGCTTACCCTAATTTAAAACTAATTTATTCCTAGAAGATTCCTCACCCACCTACTCCTTTTTTTTACCATATATACTCCTTTTTACCTTATATACTCCAAATTTATTGAATTCAGTTAAATTGTTTATCTACCATCTATGTGTTTACTTATCTATCTTCTATCACCTCCCTCTGTTGAGTCTTCTTTCCCCCACCCTCAAGAGAACTTTGTATCTCAAACTACTTCTTGTCTGCACCCCATACCTCTTAGCTTAGGTAATAATTCTTTTGCGACACACTATTCAAGAGATGTTTACATTTCTTTTATTTTCCTCATTATTTTTATCCATTTTTAGGACTTTTTGAAGCCTGTTCTCTTACTCATGGTTAAAACTCTTACATATTTCCCCTTTATCTCTCTCCATGTCTTTCATGAGATATAGAGGTTTTAGAGTCCCAGATTGGAAATCCCCCCTCTATACCATTTGTAGATCTTACCCCATCCTCTCTTTACCTTGTAAATTTATTTAGTTTATTCTCAGATGTTTTATGAATTTTGTAGTTATTTGGAATGAATTTCCCTTTCTATTATTGCTTCTTGTGTTATGTTATTGTTTGGAAATGCTATTGATTTTGAGGATTTATTTTGTAGCCTGAAACTTTACTGAAACTATTAATTATGTATCTTTGCTGATTTCCTGTGGTTTTCCAAATAAACCTTTATATAATCAGCAAACAGAGAATGTGTTATGTCTTCTTTACCTATCATTATTCCTTTCACTGCTTTCTTTTTTTCTTATTGCTATTGCCAGCATTTTCAGAACAATATTAAATAATATTGGGGGAGGGGGAATGGAATTCCTTACTTTACTTTGTATTTATTGGAAAAAGTTCTGGTGTATCCCCATTGCATATGATACTTCCTTTTGGTTTTAGATAAATGCTTTTTAAAGTGATATTTTAAAGGTTTCTTTGTACCTATACTTTTTAGAGTTTTTTTAATAACGTAAAAGTTTGTACTTGATCAAAGGCATTTTTCTGCAGCTAATGAGTTGATCATGTGATTTTGAATATTTTGGTTTTTAATATGATTATGTTGACTGTTCTCCTAATGTTGAACCACCATCCCTGGCATAAATCCCGCTTGACCAAAAAGAATGATTTCTTGGATAAATCTCTGTAATCTGTTTGAAAGGATTTAGTTTAAAATTTTTTAATCCATGTTCCTTAACATAGTGATCTATGGTTTTCTTTTCGCATTTTATCTTTCCTGGTTTAGATACTAGGTCTATATTTGTCTCATAAAAAGATTTTTGTAGGGTTCTTCCTCAGTTGTTGAGAATAATTTGTGAAGTGTATATGTTAACTTATTTAAAAGTTTGATAGGGTTATTCTATGAATCCTTCAGGTTCAAGAGTTTTTACCTTTGGTAGTTCCTTTACAACTAGACCTGCTTCCTTTTCTGAGTGTGGGTTATTTAAGATCTCTAACTGGTCTTATGAAAGCTTGGGTATTTTATATTTTTGCAGATATTCCTCTATTTCTTTTGTGTTCTCCATTTTGTCAACATATAACTGTATCCTGAATGTATCTTGAATATTATTTTTACTTCTTCTGGTTTGCTGTGATTTCACCTTGCTCATTTGCTATTTTGTTGATTTCATTTTCTCTTTTTAAAAAAAATATTATTTATTTACTTTTAGTTTATAACATTCAGTTCCACAAACCCTTGAGTACCAAATTTTCTCCCCCTCCCCCTATTTTCTTCTCTCTTTAATCAGGTTACCTAAAGGTTTGTCCATTTTTTAGTCTTTTCATAGGACCAACTTTTAGTTTTATTTTTCATTTCTATTAGGTTTTTTATTTCTAATTTGTCTATTTTCCTTCTAATTTTAATGTCTCCTCTTTTGAACTTCTTTTAGGCTTGTTTATTTGTTGATTTTCTAGCTTTAAAAATGCATGTTCAGTTCACTAATCATCTCTTTTTCTACTTTGTTAATGTATGATTGTAAGATATGATTTCCCCCCAAAAGACTGCCTCCCAGAAATTTTGGTATGTTATTTCATTATTATCATTTTATCTAACAGCATTACTTATTGTTTCTATGTTTCATTCTTTGACTCATTCATTATTATTTGTGAGTTGATTGTTAAATCTCCATTTGATTCTGTATCTTTTTTGTTTGTGGTCTCTAAACCAGTTTCTATTCTTATTGCATTATGGTCTATAAAGAATTTTTTTTTAATATTTCTAAGTACTAATTGCCCTAACATGGTCAATATTTGAAACAGTTCCATGTGGCACGAGAAATATGTACTATTTAAAAGATGCCATAAATCTTTTTTTTTTTTTTTTTTTTTTGCTTTTTGGAGAGCAGTTGGGGTTAAGGGACTTGCCCAAGGTCTTACAGCTAGTAAGAGCCATAAATCTTTTAACTTTAGTTTCTCCAAAAGTTTATTTAGCTCCATATTTTCCCGTTCAGAGAGAAGAGTCAACCTTGAATGACACCAGGGTTATGAGCTTAGGTGACTAGGAAGGTAGTGGTGCCCTCAATATAATAGGGCTATGTAAAACACAGGAGAATTAAAAAGGGAAAAATAATAATGAATTTAGTTGAAGACATTGAATTTGAGATGTCTATGAGATATCCAATTTGAGATATTTGATAGATAGTTGGTGATCTGAGTACAGAGCTGGATATAGAAATCTGGAAATCATATGCATACAATGATTGGCATTTGAACCCATGGGAGCTGGTGAAATTATAAAGTGAGATACTATAAAACAGTGGTTCTCAACCTGTGGGTCGCGACCCCTTTGGGGGTTGAACAGGGTCACCTAAGACCATTGGAAAACACATATTTCTGATAGTCTTAAGGAACCAAGACACCACTCCTCTAGCCATCTCCAGGCAGGTCTACCCACATGCAGATATGCCCATGTATGAGTATTAAAGGGTCTTGGCATTAGGAAGGTTGAGAACCACTGCTATAAAAGGATAAGGGAAAAGGGTCAAAGACAAAGCCTTGGTGGTGGTGGTGGGGTGCTGTGGTTAGTGGATGTGACCTTGATGAAGATCCAGCAAAGGATACTGAAGAGTGGTCAGACAAGTGGGAGAAGAATCAAGAGAGAGTAGTGTCATGAAAACCTTGAGAAAAGAGATTATCAAGGAGAAGAGGGTGATCAATAATACTGAAGGCTACAGAGAGGTCAAGAAAAATAAGGACTGAGAAAAGGCCATTATACTTCACAACTAAGAGATAATTAGATACTTTGGAGGAAACAGTTTCAGTTGAATGATGAGGACAGAACCCCAATTACAGAGGGCTTAGAATCTAGTTGGAGGAAAGGAATTAGAGGCATTCTAATTAGAGGAGAGTTTTTTCAAGGAGTTGAGTTTCAAGGGATTTCAAGGATGATAGCTAGTGAGGATAGTCAGATCAAGTGAGGTTTTTAAAGGATAGCTAAGTTATGGACATGTTTGTAGGCTGCAGGGAAGCAGCCCCTAGATAGCGAAAGACTGGAGATTAATGAGAGTGTGGGTGATAATGGATGAAATCGGCTGGAGAAAATAACATAGAATAAGATCAAGGCATGTAGAGGGGTTTGGTGAGGGGCTACTTCTTTAAATGAGGTTGGAATGAAAGAGGAGATAGTGGCAGAAGAGGTGCTCTTGAAAAACATACTAAATTTTTTGGGAGGAGGGGGAAGAATGAGGGATGATCCTCTTTGAAGAGGATGGTGGCAGAGTCCCTTGGGAGGCTTGAGGAGGAATAAAAAGGGTTCAAATAGCTGCTGTAGCAAATGAGATAGCAGATAGATTAAAAGATGTATGAAAGGCTGGTGTTGCTACAGTGGGAATCCATTTGAAATTATATAATATAAATTTGTAGTAGACCTAGTCATCATGCTTTCATCACTTTCTCAAGCTCCATTCAGCAACATGTAAATAAGAACTATGGTGCCAGATAATGGGAATAATATAAGACTGAAGTTTGCAAGACATTATCAACAATAGAACAAGGAGCTGAGGGACTCGGGTCTAGAGATACAAAATTGCAATAATTATCCAAGACCTTAAGATAAGGATTGGCTAAAATAGGGAAGGGTGCTAGAGTTTAGGGGTGATGGCCTAGAAAGAAACTGAGGAGTAGAAGGTTTGGAGATCGTGATCAAGATGAAGAACAGAGTTAGGGATGATGAAGCAGAGTAAAGGGGAAATGCTAAAAGATTATAACCACATTAGAATTTTCAGAGTTCATTAAAATGGTCATGGAACACTTGTGAGTGATAGCAAGATCAGGGGCATGACCATCTCTGTAACTGAAGTGGAATGGAGGAATAGTCATGGATACTGAATCTATGAAGGAAGTAAGAAATTTAGGTACTTGTGAAATATATATACATATATATGTATATGTATAAATATATATATGTGTGTGTGTGTGTGTGTGTGTGTATATATATATATATATATATATATATATATATATATATATATATATATATATATATAT
>CM053589.1:75516019-75538206 GCA_028646515.1 Pseudochirops corinnae
AAGGAAAATGGGTATGCATTGATTGGGGAATGACGGAACAAATTTGGTATATCAGGTAATAGATTATTACTGTCTAACCAATGACAAATATGAAGAATTCAGAGCAACTTGGGAATATTTGTATAAACTTATACGGACTGAAGTAAGCAGAACCAGGACAATAATTTCCACAATGCCTACAATAATGTAAAGGAAAACAAAATGGAAAGAAAAATTCAGAACTCTCTTCACCAATATGAGAGAGTAGAGACAGTTCTCAAAGTGTACGTAGTTCAGGGATGCCTGAGAGTCTCTGACATCCTTTCCAGGGATCCTTGAATTTCAGTACTCTGCTTTTCAACCACTGCCTACTCAGTCAAATCTTGTAGTATAGGTCTCAAGTTGTGGGAGAGGTTTCCAAACTGGAAACAACATTTAATACTAAAAATGCAATCTTCTAGGATATCGAGAGGCTTGCTGACACATGTTAAATTCCTTGAAGGAAAGCCAAACATCAGTCAAGGATGCTTTGTTTTGTCTCTTTTTCCCCAGTTAGCAATATGACTTTCTTCCATGTGGCTCTGTCTGCCACAAAATAAATTCAGTCTTATAATTTAATTCAAGTGGGACAATGAAATTTAAATTGGCTTGTTTCTGTGTCTTGTCAGTTTTTAAGTAGCGATTCTCAATTCCCTGTACTATATTTGTTTAGTTACTAAACAAGGGGATCCCCTGAAAAGCATAGCCCAGTTTGAGGAGGCCTTCAGTGTTTAAATAGATGCATAATCATACACATATCCTAAAGACTGTGACTTTTATATGGATATAAAGGCTTTAGGTGTTTCTATTTTCAACCACTACTAGGCCTATACCTCAAAGAGATCAAAAAAAGGAAAGAGTACGAAGATATTTTTAGCAACTTTCCTTGTGATGTCAAAGAACTGAAAACTAAAGGAGTGCCCATCATTTGGGGAATGGCTAAACAAATTATGGTATAAGGAATGTGATGGGATACTATTGTGCCATAAGAAATGATCAAAGGAATAGTTTCAGTGAAACCTAGAAATTCATATATGAACAGAATGAAGTGAGAATAACCAGGAGAATAATTTATACCTTAACAAAAATATTAGAAATACAAATAAAACTTTAAAAATTTAAGAATGGGGAGTGGCCAAGAGGCACAGTGAATAGAGTACCACCCTGGAGTCAGAAAAACCTGAGTTCAAATTAGACCTCAGACACTTAACATGTACTAGCCGTGTGACCTTGGGCAAGTCACTTAACCCCAATTGCCCTGCCTTCCCCACTCCAAAAGGAAAAAAAAAAGGTTTAAGAATGCAGAGCAATGTAATAACCAACTATAATTGCAGAACACCAGTGATGAAGCATGTTCTCTGCTGCCAGATAGAAAGAGGATAGATGCAACATAGAAAAGGTAACATGCATTTTTGGATAGAGTCGATGTGGATATTTTGTTTTGCTTGCCCAAGATTATTTGTTCTATCAATTTTGTTTTTCTTTTTTTTCTTTCTCAGTAGGTACAGGTGTAGGAGGGAGAGGAAGTAAGTGTGTCAAGGGGAAAAAAAAGAATGTATTTCCAAATTCATAAGTAGTATATGCAAACATAGACAAGGTAGTATAGCAGAGAGAAAGAATTGGACACATACTGGTGGGAGAGCTTAGGCAAATCCTTTGGCAACTTGATGCTCTAGGCAACTCATTTAGACTAAATTTGCAGAGAAAGTGCATGTTGGAAGAAGAAGTTACAAACCAGTTCCAACTCTAACCCTAATTTCAACTCTAACTCTAACCATAATCTTAATTCTAAACCTAATTTATTTCTAACCCTAACCTAAATTTTAATTAATTGCTAACCCTAAACCTACATTTCATTTGTATCACTAACTTTGACTCTGCCTTCACCTCTGATTCTAGCCCTAACCCCTAAAGTTATTTTTACACTGATGAAATCACAGATCTGTCCAGAAAGGGGTGGGGCAGGGGGGAAATCAATGCAAAGATGTTGGGTAAAATACAATAGAAAAATTAGATGATCTGAGTTGAATGGGGACATATGATAACACTGTAGAAGGTTTGAGCTAGAAGGGACATTCAAGATCATCTAATTTAACCCCATAATTTTATAGATGGGGAATCTAATATTTGATAAACACAAAGACCCAAGTTTTGGGGTCAAGAACTCACTATTTGACAAAAAAACTGCTGGGGAATCTGGAAAATATTCTTGTAAAAACTAGGTATAAACCAACATTTTATACCATATACCAAGATAAGGTTAAAATTGGTACAAGATTTAGACATAAAGGGTAATACCATATGCATTTAGGGGACCATGGAATAGTTTACCTGTCATATCTATGAATAAGAGAAGAATTTAGGAACAAACAAGAGATAGAGAGCATTATGAGATGTAAGATGGAGAATTTTGATCATATTAAATTAAAAAGGTTTTGCACAAACAAAATCAATACAACTAAGATTAGAAGGAAAACAGAAAGTTGGGGAGAAATTTTATAGCAAGTATCTCACAAATAAGACCTCATTTCTCTAACATGTAGAGAATTGAGTCAAATTTATAAGAATGCAAGTCATTCCCCAATTGATAAATGGTCAAAGGATATGAACAGACAGATTTCAGAAGAAGAAATCAAAGTTACCTACAGTCATAAATCACTATCGATTAGAGAAATGTAAATTAAAGGGGCACCTAGATGGCTCAGCAAATACAGCACCGGCCCTGAAGTCAGGAGGACCTGAGTTCAAATTTGACCTCAGACACTTGACACAGTTACTAGCTGTGTGACCTTGGGCAAGTCACTTAACCCCAATTGACTTGCCTTCCCCCCTCCAAATAAAAAAGAAATGTAAATTAAAACAACTCTTAGGTACCACCTCCCACCCATCAGATTGGTAAATATGACCAAAAAAAGGGAGGAAATGATAAATTTTGAAGGGGATTGAGAAAATTGGGTCACTAATGGATTGTTGGTGGAGTTATGAATGGATCCAACCATTCTGTAGAGCAATTTGGAACTATGCCCAAAAGGCTATAAAACCATACATGCCTTTTGACCCAGCAATACCACTACTTGGTCTATAATCTGATTAAAAAGGGGAAAGGGAATGACCTATTTGTACAAAAATATTTATAGCAGCTTTTTTGTGGTAGCAAAGAATTGGAAATTGAGGAGATGTCTATTAATTGGGTAATGGCTGAATAAGTGTGGTATATGACTGTAATGGGATACTATTGTGCTAAAAGAAAAGACAAAGAAAATTATTTCAGAAAAACCTAGAAAGACCTACATGAATTGATGCAAAGCAAAGTGGGTAGAACCAGGAGAACATTATATACAATAACAGTGACATTGTACAATGATCAACTGTGAATGACTTAACTATTCTCAGCAATACAATGAGCTAAGACGATTCCAAAGGACTCATGATGAAAAGTGCTGTCCACCTCCAGAGAAAAAATTGATGGAGTCTGAACACAGATGGAAGTATACTATTTCTCACTTTTTAAAATTTTTTCAGAGTTTGTTTTTAATCTGTGTTTTCTTTCATAGCATGACTAATATGGAAATATGTTTTGCATGATTGTACATGCAGAACCTATATCAAATTGCTTACCATTTGTGGGGGGGGGAGTAGGATAGAGGGAGAGAATTTGGAACTCAATTTTAAGTGAATGTTAAAAATTGTTTTTACATGTAATTGGGAAAAACAAAATATCAGAAGATTTTTTAAAAGAAATCTAACCTTTCATTTATACTTTAGTTGTTCAAATACTTGACCCCTTGCATCTATATTCAACTTATGCCTTTCTAATAGAAATTCCCATACTTTCTTTGCCATACCCTAACATGATCCAATGACTTTTGAGCTTGAGTTTGACATTAACTGTATGAAGTTGAGTAAATCAGTTATCTTCTCTACATATTAGACCTTGGATTCCCATCTATAAATTGAATCAGTTATTTTGAATTGAATTATTTTGAATTAATTGAATGGGTCCATTATCTCCAAGGTCCCCTCTAACCCTATGTCCATTGAGAATCCTGGATCTCCTTATCAAAAACTATTATAATAGCTTCCTAGCTAATTGGTCTTGTTGCTTCCAGTGTCTTTTCCTCCCCAGTTCATACCCTGTCCCCACAAAAGGTCTCCCTAGTATATATTACTCCCATACTCAAAAATCTTTAATGATCCTCTAATGCTTAGTAAGATAAAAGATAAATACCTGGGGCAGCTAGGTGTCACAGTGAATAGAGCACTGGCTCTGGAGCCAGGAGGACCTGAGTTCAAATTAGGCCTCAGACACATGGCACTTAACTAGCTGTGTGACCTTGGGCAAGTCATGTATCCCAATTGCCCTGCCTTACCCCCCTCCAAAAAAAAAGACAAAAAAACCCAAACAGATAAATTCCTGAAGCTGTCCCTCCACAGTCGGCCTCCAATCTACTTTTCCAGCCTTGTTTCAGTCTATTCACCTCATATACTATACATTTTAGCCACGTTATATTACTGGCCCTCCCCCCGTCTTGTCCAACCCCTTTCTTTTGTGAATTTTCACAGGTTGTGTCCACTCAGAGAACACACTATATTCACATCTTTACCCACTGAGGTATTTTTCCTCCTTTAAGACTCTTCTCAAAAGTCAGTTCTCCTTTGAAGCTTTTCCTAATCACCCCAAATTAAAATGATCTTTTATTTTTCTCATATCTCCTAATGATATCAAATCCTGTTTTCTATTTCGTTCATTTCTGAACAAGCTTTGATCTTCCTTATTAGATTGCAAGATTTCTAAGGTCAGGGACTACATTGTTTCTGGTCTTCAGTTAAGTGGCACAGTAGATAGTCTTGGAGCTGGAGCAAGGAAAAACTGAGTTCAAATCTGGGATTTTTGTGACTACGTGACTCTGGGTAAGTAACTTAATCTCTGTTTGCCCCAACTTCCTCATCTGTAAAATGGGGATGATAATAATGAATAGACAGGTGAGTCCTAGTGTCCTGAAAGAATTAACTCAGACCATCTCTAAGTTACAAGGCTTTTATTGGAATAATGTACTCAGTGGGCCTTGCTTCCACGTGGGAGAGATAGAGTAGGTCCTGCTCACCTACGGGAGGCAGTATGACCCTGCTTCCTGTAGGAGGCAGAGCAATTGGTGAGGTTAGGTGTCTGGTCTAAATAGTTTGATGGGATGGGAGGAAGGGGAGCAGGAGAAGAGAGGAGGAGCAAGCACGACTCTGTAATACCTGGGATATCAGGTAGTATGGATGTGTCTTTGTCATACAAAAAAGCAAGAAGAATATGGAAGGGGAAGGGAAGAGCTGCTTCCAGATGTCATGTAAGTCCACAGTGGGGGAATCAATGCGTAATCAACCTATGACTGGTCACATCCTCCATCTTATCTCATTTCTCGCATCCTGCATCCCGTGTGCTCCATCTGCCTCAAGCACTCCTTTCTACCTCATCATTAATAATAGCAACTACCCCCCAACTTGTTGTGAAGATCAAATGAGATAATAAATGTGAAGTGCTTAGCACGGTGCTCGGCACATAGGAAGTGCCATATAAATATTATTGTTATTATTATCTGTCAATATCATCGTGAGAATCGAGTGAGATATTTACAAAGTGCTTTGCAGACCTGAAGTTACTATAGAAACGCCAGCTATTATCAGTATTAGTGTTATTTTTGTATCCACAGTACCTAGCGTAATTAGTCACACACAGGCAATTAATAGAGGTTCGAATGTTGAATTCAGTTGAGTTAGGAAATGGGATAGATCAAAAGATTAGAAGTTGTAGAGAGAAGGGAGTTTCCCCTTTCCGTGTATTGAAGGTGGAGGAATTCTGAGTGGTGAGGCTTGTCATAAAGCCTTATTCAGAGCAGAGGTGAGTCACCACGATTGAGGTGTTTGAGCCCCAGGCTATTTTAAGGACTAATGACATTCTTTGTTGACTTCACCGAGGACAAAGACAGGACTTAAAGGGAAGAAGTCCCAGAAAATTGTAACTTCCTGCACTCTCTAGTCTATAAGGCATGTGTGAACTTGTCAGCTTCTCTGTTATTCACTCTAGCTATCACGTTCCATAAGGCAGCTAGGTGGCGCCATAGTGCACAGAGCACTGGGCTTCGAGTCTGGCCTCAGACACTTACTGGCTGTGTGACCCTGGGCTAGTCACTTTAAATCTGTTTGCCTCAGTTTCACATCTATAAAATGAGATGAAGAAGGAAATGGCAAACCTCTCCAGTATCTTTGCCAAGAAAACCCTAAATGGCATCAAGAAGAGTCAGACATGAGTGAGCAACAATAACAAATCCAGTTCCCACTGTTCTTTTTGCCATTGACATCATTAAATTTTGTATCAACCCTGGAACCCTGCCTAGAAGTTGTTGATTCCAAAAGCTAATATGGAATTTTTTTTAAACTGGGTCTCCCTATGTCACCCTGGCTGGTAGTACAGTGATCACTCATGGACCCAATCTCACCAGTAATTGGCAGAAGAGCTTTGCTCTGCTTTGATTTGTCCTTCCTTAGACAGCCTGGTGCTCCACCCACTTATTCTCTCGTAAGGATTAAAAATTTCAGAGAAACATGGTTTCTGGGTAATTTAATCATTTTTGTTAATAAGGACAGCACATTTATTAGTAAAAAGATGGGGGGTGGCTAGATGTTGCAGTAAATAGAGCACTGGCCCTGGAGTCAGGAGGACCTAAGTTCAAATCTGGCCTCAGATATTTAACACTTACTAGCCATGTGACCTTGGGCAAGTAACTTAACCCCAACTACCCTGCCTTCCCCCCTCTAAAAAAAAAAAAAAAAAAGATGGTCAATTGGCTGTCTCTTTTAGACCAAAGACCCCTTGTGGTGGGCTCACAGTTTATATGCCCTTCAAAGAGTAGGTGTCCCTGAGGGGTACCAGTCAATTATGATTGGTTAACACAATGGGAAGTAGGCTATATTAAAATGAGAGTCTTGGGGTACATGCCTTGGGTCCCTCAAATCTTGGTCAAAGAGACTTCAATTTCCGTATCACCTATCTTGACAAAATGGAAAAATCAACACTTCTCCAGACCTGTCTGAGCAAACATGATGAACAGAAATACACCCATTAGCCCAAATTTAGAATTTCTTTTACTGTTTTATTAGATCTTTGCCTGGGTAAATCTTTAAGAGAGATTTCTCACACTAGTTGGCTTCTGGATGAGGAAGTAAAAAAAGGGGAAAAAATCATGGTCTAGATTCAATAATTAGGTATTAAATACAAGAGAGAAGTATTAATTTCTCAAACTCTTTCGTTGTCAGGGGTTCACCATGTTGGTGTACAGACTTAAGATCAGCTCTAACCTACAAAAGCTCATCACTTCTGAGCTCAAGCAATCCACCAGCCTCAGCCTCCCTGCCAGCAGGCATCACAGACATGTGCCACCTACTACAGAACTTAGCAGTAGGAACTCACCAGGTAGAATGGTCTAAGTCTACATAATGTTACCCAAGATGAAACCTTTGATTCCTGAACCTCTGATTCTGATGCTTTCTCCTCCTACTCTTCTCCCCCCAGGTTTGTACCTCTGGTTTTGACCCTTTGAGCCCTTTTGATCCTTTGAACATGCTTTGCTTCCAATTTTTAGACAATTTCAGTTCTAAGAACCATATCCCTGAATGTCAGAGTCATATAGCCACTGACTGCAAAGGTCCTCTAACTTCTTATAGACACACCTAAGATAATAAGGAAAAACAATATAAAAGTTAGGTTGCTCTCTCTGAATATTTCAAATTCATTTTCAAAACACAAAATAATACTTCCTGCCTTGTTCTTATTGTAATCAAATTTACTTTCACCAAATACATATGAATAAATGAATATGTATTTAATTTTCTGAATTCTTCCAACCGAATTTTTCTCTTTCCAGCTTGCATGTAGTCAGTCAGTAAATAAGCATTTATGAAATGTTTGCTGTGTGCTGGGAACTTTGCTAAGCACTAGGATTACAAAAACAAGCAAGCAAGATAGTCCTTTACATTCTAAAGGGACAATAACAAATAAAGAGGAATTAGAGGTAAAACAAAACAAAACAGGATGGGGAAAGCAGGCTGGAGTCAGCCCAGTGGACATGGCATGGGTTTAATGGGCCTCCTAAGCCTACTGGGCTAGCAAAGGGGAAGACTTACCAATCAGAACCCAAAACCCCAGGGTAGGAAACTTGAGTTCAAGTGGGAAGAGAAGCCCAGAATGCAGATGACATGTTTTGGTGATATCCAGCAATTGGGTTGTGGGCTGGGGTCTGGGCTAGATAAAGTGAAATTAGAATCCAAAGCTCCATGTGCGGAGGTACAAATTTTGGTGAAGGAGAAGGTCAAAGAGCAGGAAGCACTGATGCAGGCAGCTACTGGAGACAGCAGTGCAATTTCTATCCTTGCTGCAATTATTTTTTCCTTAATTGTCCATAGGGGAACATTCTTTTTTTTAGTATAAGGTGGGAAAGAAAAAGGGAGTAAATATTTATTAAAGTCCTATCTACTGTGTGCTAGGCACTCTGTTAAGTACTTTACAAATATTGTCTTATCTGATCCTCACAACAATCCTAAGAGGTACGTACTGTTATTATCACCATTTTACATTTGAGGAAACTGAGGAAGACAGAGGTTAAAAAACTCGCCCAGGTCACACAACTAGTAAGTGTCCGAGGCCAGATTTTGATTCGGATCTTTCTGACTCCAGGTCCTAGGCAATGTCTCATGTAGCTGCCTTTAATAGGGTAAAGAGCAATGATGAAAACATCCAGCCTCTGAACACCCATACCATGT
Source organism: Pseudochirops corinnae (assembly GCA_028646515.1). Lineage (NCBI taxonomy): Eukaryota > Metazoa > Chordata > Mammalia > Diprotodontia > Pseudocheiridae > Pseudochirops > Pseudochirops corinnae. The sequence goes on from CM053589.1 coordinate 75,524,843, forward strand.
ACTCCTCTCAGCAATGGCAAGAAGGACAAGAAGGACATGACTGTTCCCTAGAAAACTCACCTCTGGACTGTCCAACCACCAGCTCAGCAGGATATGAATTGTCTTGACTTGCCGGGAAGAAATAGCAACACTGCCTGCCCATGTATTCATAGCTTGTGGTATCGCAGAACCTTTCAAATGTTCTCTGTCATGGTTAGGTTCCATCCTCTCTTCTTCCTTATCACCCCTGATAGTAGTTCAGTAATCATAGGCCCATACTATTTGCAGTGACCTGTGTCTTAAGTTTTGCCTTCTTCGAGAAGTTCATGGGATCATAACTTTATTACTGAAAGAGACCTCAGAAGCCACATAGGGGGCCAAATGACCCCTTCATTTTACAGATGAGGAAACTGAGGCCTGTGGAGATTAAGTGACTTGCCCAAGATGGTCAACATTGGAGGTGAGATTTGGACCTGAATACCTTTACTACAGAGCTTATTCTCATTCCATATTCTGTACTGGAGCCTTCCAAAGTAACTGTCCAGTTCCTGAATTCCATTAAGTCAGTTTCTACAAGGTACAAAAGGAAATATGACTAACACACTCTATTAAAGAGAACCTTCCCAGAAGGATATGACATTGTGGAGCAACTTGACTTCTTTCCTCTCTTCTGCTGGAGCTTATTTTGCACCCGAGAGGTCCTCCTGTTACTCATGTCACCTCTCTAAGTCCTGGGATATAGCACAGTTGGTCTGCCAGAATAATGGCTAAATTTGAGAGACAAGTCATTTCTAACCATCACTCATGTTAGAGAAGAAGAAATTACACAGTATCCCCAGACCACATGGCCATACTACTGCATTGTTCCCCTGAATCCTATCTGATCCCTGCTTTTTGTAGTCCCTTCATAAAGTTCTCTCTCACAATCAGTGAACAAGTATTTATTAAACACCTACTATGTGCCGAGTGCTGTGCTACACATTGAAGATACAAAGGCAAAGATGGAATAATCTCTGCCCTCAAGTAATTTACATTGTATAGGGGAGAGAGCACATAGGAAGATGTGCAATAGAGATGTTTATACAATCAGCACATATCACCAAAAATAAGTAGAAATAAATATAGAAATGTAGCCTGGTATAGTGACTAGAGAGCTACCTTCTCAATCAAGAAGACCTGGGTTCAAGTCGTGCCTCTAATACACACTGACTGTGTGACCTTGGGCAAGTCACTTAACCTCTAAGTGCCCCCATTTCTAAGACTAAACGTTTCCAAAAAAATTGCCAGTTTTCATTAGTAAAGGAAATTCCTCCCTGAAAATTCCTCACCCTGCACCAATTAAATTATAAATATAGAAGAAGGAAGGAAGGAAGGAAGGAAGGAAGGAAGGAAGGAAGGAAGGAAGGAAGGAAGGAAAGAAGGAAGGAAAGAAGAAAAGAAAGAAAGAAAAGAGAGAAAGATATGAACACATATTGAAGAATATGTGCACAAATTAGTTACCAGCTCTTGTTTCAACTAGAAATCTTAATAGCTACCACCAAAGAACCAGCAGAGATAATCAGGAGAATTTCCCACCTAGAATTTTCACTATACCTAGCTGCTCCATGTGAATATTCACTGTCCACTTGCCCTGGTTTCCTGCTTTATCCCATATTTATTCCAGGATGGCCTCTAGGCCACATATGGCTGCAGGTTCCTCACCCCTGCTTTATGCAGGCCTCTTTGAACTGACTAGTTCTCTTGTATCTGTTCCTTCTCCTCTTTCTCTTCCTCTCTACTAAGTCTAAAATCCTGGATACAGCAGCTGAACCCAATGAATTCCAGACTATTGCAGTTGGTTATTTACTCTCCTATGCTTCAAGCCCATCTCAAGTTTCTCAGAGAATTAACAGCTGATTTTATATTCTATCCTCTGCTTTTGTCTACTTGACCTCTCCCCTACTCTGTTCTCTAAATTTTTTCATATTCACTTTCTTAGTGTAAAATATTCTATGTAGGAAAAGAGCCAGGGTTGGTGGTAGAGGGTAGGGTGGTGTTTGAATTCTGCTTATGTGTTTTGAGATCACAAACAAGCTATTTTCTGTCTTTCAGTATAAACTCTTCTGATTTCCAAGCAAGCTCCTCTGAGGGGAAGGCACCCAAATGAACTTTGCACTGCCTTTCTCGATTATTAAATTTGCAGTGAAAAAACCTAATACATCATTTCTTCTCATTAGGTAAAATTATTTTTTCAGTGTGACTCAATCCAGATGAAAGCTATTAAGTGGTAGCATACCATAGAGGAGATTGTAGAGGAGGGAGAGCAAGGGAGAAGTAATAAGCTGCTGGATCAATGCTTCAGGTTATCTGATCCCAGAGGAAAGGAGAGCTGAGAAGTGGGGCTCCATAGTGAAGGGAAAGGAACAGATTTCAAGGTGTAGAATTTTCTTCCTCAACCATCTTACCAGTGCTTCAAAAACTCACAGAATTTAAGAGTTGGAAGGGACTTTGGTGATCACTCTAGTCCAACACATCCAGGAAAGGAATCCCCACTATAGCATACCTAACAAGTGATAATTCAGTCTCTACTTAAAAGCCTCCAATTAGGGGAAGCCACCACCTCCTTGAGGCATTTTTCAACAGATTTAGCATCCACAGTTGTATATTTATCCCCTGGTTAAGGTAAAACCATCTCTGGTCAGTTACTGGTGTGTACTGGGGAACAGGGGAACTTAATTTCAAGTGAGAATCAGGAATTAGAAAGTTTACCTTCACAGGTAAATGTGAGGCAGGGTGGAGACAAGGAGGAGGATCATAAACAGTACCAAGTGAGAGTAGCATCAGAGCATTACCAAGTCTGGCAAGGTCTTTTGCAAGGATTCAGGCCATTCATCTTAGGAGGGATAACATGGGTCAGATATCCCAAGGGAGTAAGACCAAAATCATTATCTATATTGCCAAGCTGGCGTCACAGCCACGCTTGCTGAGGTAGTATGTCATGGGAGATGAAGAGCTGGATGTTAGAATCCTGTCTCAGACACATTAACTGTGTGATCACTGACAAAGTCACTTAGTCTGTCTTAGTCTCAGTTTCCTGATCTATAATGTGGTGAGAATAACAGCACTTTGCTCACAAAGATCACATAAGAGACAGTGTAATTTAAACACTTCATTTACCTTAAAGTACACAATGCCTGACAAATAGTAAGCACTTAGTAAGTCACTGTGCTTTTGGACTGATTGACTGATTAAAAGTGCTCAATGAGGACATGCCTCAAAGCCTCTCTGAGCCTCTGTTCAGTCTTTCAGTTGTGTCTGACTCTTCATGACCCCATTTGGGGTTTTCTCAGCAGAGATACTGGAGTGGCTTGATATCTCCTCGAGCTTATTTTACAGATGAGGAAACTGAGGCAAACAGGATTAAGTGACTTGCTCAAGGTCGCACAGCTAGTAAGTGTCAGAGGCCAGATTTGGTCTCAGGTCTTCCTGACTTCTGACCTAGTGCTCTATCCATTTTACCACCTAGCCGAAAATATAACTAAAGAAGAAGAAACTTGCTTGCTAAACTTAAAAGTTGCTTCCATGACTTTTTTTTCACCCACTTACCTATATGGAAAACTAAAAAAGACACAGGGTTCAAAAATAGGGAACTCTGAGTACCAGTTTGGTTTGGTAAAATAACCATTGAACTAATAACCATTATCGGTCTAATAATCTCACCTTCAGAGATTAAAATTTGGAGCTATATGAAATGTTAACTATAAGCTAGGATTGAATATCTGGCAGAGGGACCCAAGTTCCCAGACCAGGGAGAGTATCTCAAAGAGAAGCCTGAAATTATTCATTAGGGTAAGCCCTGTTCTGAGACTCTTCTGTTCTGGAGACAGGAAACTAAAGTAGACAAAACTCTGATGGAATAAGCCAAGAGAACCCAATGGGGAAGCTTTGTTAGCCCTTAGCAAAGATTTCTGCCTTTTTTGTAATGAAGAAAAAAAGAACTATTGCAAGAAAAAATCAGGGCCTTGTGCTGAGAGTATGTTTGCTCTTCCTTGGAGGAGAAGATAAGTAAGGTCTTCAGCTGTGCCAGAAACTGGAACCATTGCTCAGCATCCATCTGACCCCTGTCCAGAATTCAGTGGTGTTGACTATGTGTCTGGTTGAGCAGCACGTAGCATGAGACCAACAGGGTCTAGCAAGAAGAGAAACCCTTTACAACCTGGGCCCTTCCTACAATTCTAGTCTTCTATTCATTTGACACTCCTCTACCTGTTCTGTGTTCCAGCTACATTTGCCTCCTTGCTATTCCTCACAGAGGGCAACTAAGTGGTATCACAGTGCATAGTGCTGAACCTGGAGTCAGGAAGACTTCTTCCTGAGTTCAAATGTAGCCTCAGATACTGATTAGCTGTATGACCCTGGACAAGTCAATTGATCTTGTTTTGCCTAAATTTCCTTATCTGCAAAATGAGTTGGAGAAAGGAATGGCAAGCTACTCTAGTATCATTGCCAAGAAAACCCAAATGGGGTCCTGATGAATCGGACATGTTTGAAAAAATCCTGAAAAACAGCATTCCCCACACAAGGCAATCCATCTCTCATCTCAGTTCCTTTGAACTGGCTGTCCAGGCCTGGAATGCTCTCCCTCACCTCCACCTCTTAGTTTTCCTGGCTTCCTTCAGGATTCAGTTCAAATCCCATATTCTACAGATCTCTTTCAGTCCCCTCTACTATTAGTACCTTCACGTTGAGAATGGCTTCCATTTACCCTCTAAATATAAATATAAATCTTAATCTTATATGTACAGAGCTATTGTAAGGGGTTTACTGGAACCAGCTCAGACCTACTCAGGCAAATAATCACTAAACTTTCAGATTGAACTTAATCTACATCAAACAGGGCATGCATGTTGTTATTCAGTAATTTTTCTATCATGTCTGACTCTTTGTGACCTCATTTGGGGTTTTCTTGGCAGAGATACTGGAGTGGTTAGCTATTTCCTTCTCTAGCTCTTTTTACACATGAGGAAACTAAGGCAAACAGGGTTAAATGACTTGCCCAGGGCCACACAGATGGCAAGGCAAGATTCAAACTCAGGAAGATGAATTTGCTGACTCCAGACCTGATACTTTTTTCACTATATCACCTAGTTGCCCCCTGGCATGCATATGTGTCTTTTTTTCTCCAGAAAGCCCATTGTTAAATATTTACCAGTGTACTCATGGTTATTTGCACATATTCTTTGTAACCTCAGGGCTTAGCACAGTTCCTGGCACATAGTAAATGCTTTAACAAATGTCTGGTGACAGGTTGAGATCACTAGAAGGTAGTAGCCCTGTAGCATTGGAGCTACATGTATCTGGATTACCTCTCCATTCATGAGCCCTGATCACATGTGTTCTGTTTATGTATGTGTTCCTCAATGTATATTTCCTATATACTCATTCTTCCCATCTATGCATGCATTTGTGGGAGATTTTAGCCTAGGTTTACAGGGAAATGCTCTACTGCTCCTTTGTTTTACTATGCCGTTTTATTAAATACCTTGCTTTAAATTAATAACATCCTCTACTTGGCTATTAAAGGTGAATGTATTAGTGGAGAATTGTGAGCAAAATTTTTTAGAAGATATACAGAGTGCCTTGAACTTGAGGAATCCACTCTGGAGGGTGGGGGAGGAAGTACCACCACATAATACATATATAAATATAATTATTATCCTCATCATTATTATTTATCATTATTATCAATAATTATAATTGTTATGAGAGTTGCAGTAGTGTCAGATAGCATCAATAGATTCTGATAAGAATGCCTATTTGCTCAAGAATTTCTGGGCATTATGTATTTTCAAAGCCTGCGTTTGGCCTACATGGGCTGACAAACCCTAGTTGTCACTATAGTTTCAATGTGGGGATTGTTCTCTGAAGTCTAGGAACACCTTAGTAGGGATCCAAGAGCCTTTTCTGCAGGATATAGGTCCTATATGATTTGATTTTCGCCTGGTTCCTCCACTCCATTATATCCCTTCTAACATCATTACCTTCTCCTCCTAATGCTAATCTATTTATCTAAGCCCATTTCCTCCTGCTAGCTTCTTCTAAACATGGCTTCAGAAAACCACCAGAGGAATGGGCAAATATGTAGAGAATTCATGCCACATCTATATTACAGTACAGTTCGGTGCCATGGTAATTGTCTCATTTGCACATAGAAAATCCAGCCCCCAGACAGAGTTGAATCAGCCATGCAAATAAATGCACAAGTATTTATTTACCAGACACCCACCTCTGCTCAGTCTCATCTTCTCATGGGTTAAAGATGCAAAGATCAGAAGCAGAAATGCCTACTTCCTTCCCCCAAACCCCGTAGTCATTTTTATGGCTTACTAGACCACCTATATGCCTGAAGGGCTTGGTGCCTCAGTATCCCAAGGACCAATTTCTTTCCTAATTTAGTGGCATACAGGATAAAAGACTTTGGAAGTCTACAACCCAGCTACTAACAAATGAGTTATTATTGTTGCATTCCTGAATTTTATCTGGTGTATTTTAAACAGTGCTTACCACAAGCACACAGAAGTTCATGAGAAGGCTTTAAACAGTGGGAAATTTATCTGCTGGTTGTGTGACAGCTGGACCAACTTCCACATACCAAATATTTTTGGGTAGGGTCAGATTAAGGCTTCAAGTGGTTTCAAGCAGAGGGCAATACTATTTTGGGGGCACAGGCCATGGGAAAGGTTTATATTTCAGAATAAGTTTTCATACTTGTCCCAGAATTTCTTATTCATAACTAAACACTACAGTTATCGATAAGTGTGTCATGGATTAACATAATATCTTGGTTTTAAGACCCTATCATTCTGCTATTCCTCTGGGTAGGGACATGGTGTGGACCCAAGAAGGGCTTTACCAGGACAGGATCCATTCTGCTACATTGGGGAGAATGGGGAAAAGGCAAGATTTGGAATGGTTTGTAGTTATCCAATTCATAATCATATATTATATGCCTGCTCTGTAGTGGGCACGGTACTGCATGTTGGGGATTTTTGAAAAAGCAGGGGGCAGGGTGGAGGGGAGACAGTTAACGACCTCATGACCCATATCTTTTGTAAATTAAAAAAATTGTTATTCTGAATGTGACAAACACAAACATAAATATTTTCATATATAGAAATGAACATAAAAAAGTATATGAAACTTCAAACCTTATTAAATATGGTTTATTTTTAAAATGTACTCAATTCTTTCAATAGTTCCAAAGCTGGTTGGCAGGCCTGCAAGCCCTTTGAGGTTCCTTATCTCTTCTGTGCATTTTCTTTAAATTCTTCATTGACATTCTTTTCTTTTGTCCTTTAAAAACCTGGTATTTGAGGGGTGGCTAGGTGGCGCAGGGAATAGAGCACCAGCCCTGGAGTCAGGAGGACCTGAGTTCAAATCCTGCCTCAGACACTTAACACTTACTAGCCATGTGACGTTGGCCAAGTCACTTAACCCCAACTGCCCTGCCTTCTCCCCTCCAAAAAGCAAAAAATAAATAAAATTAAATAAAATAAAAACCTGGTATTCAGACTTTCCCTGTGGACAAAGAAAAGTTCTGGGACCTGGTCTCATGGGTTTCTGGGAATTGTAGTTCTGATGAACCCTGTGAGTTCACACTCATTCACTTGGAGAAGGCATTTACATTCCTTCAGGTAAACAACTATCCATACAAATACAGACAAAATATATGCAAATAAATGCAAGGTGATTTCCAGAGACAGAGGGCACCAGAATTTGGAAGGATCAAGAAAGGTCTCGTGTTGGAACTAGTACTTGATTTAAGATTCTTTCACAAATAAGAATCAGAAAGGTAATGGAAAGATCAGTAACAATTAATAACTGATTTTATATTAGCACTTCTCAATTTACAAATAATTTCCATTATCTCATTATCAAAACTACTCTGTCACCTACATGCCCCCTCCACTTTACAGATAAGAAGTTTAATGACTTCTCCATGATCAAGTCAATAAATACTTATTAAGCACTTACATAGTTAGTAAGTGGCAGAAGCCAGATTGAACTCAAGTGTTTCTGCTTTCAGGTTCATCACCCCACAGAGTAATTAAGTAAATTAGTTGATCACCTGGGAGGGCCAAAGCAGTTTTCTGAAAAAGAAAGAGAATGAGAAGTCAGGACAAGGGTTCAGACTACAGTAGTTTGCTATTAAGCAAATAGCAGGATGTCAAACTGGACAAGGAGTGGTCTCCATTTGTGACTCAGTCCAGGAGCATTTATCTCACACACAGGTGTTCCCACCATCCAAGGTCTTCTGAAGTTCCCTCAGGGGGAGAGGCCAGGCCTGCCACTGCTACTATTGCCTTCTTTATTCTCCATGCTAACAATAATTGACCCCACACCATCATGTTTTGTCTAAACACATTTTTAAAATGTTAAGTTCTGATACCAGGTAGATTTTAGCAACCCCAAGTCCTCTTAAAGGAATAGGATCTGTGCCAACCCAAGGCCATGTGGTAAAAACTGCAGGAGATCTATCATTGTTTAATAAAGGAACAAATTCTATGTCAACATCATTGATTTTTAAAAAATAGCAGCATTGGTTTCAAGAGACAGAGCTACAATTTGAGAAAATAGTAAGATGTTTTGTGGTAGCAAAGAATTGGAAATTGAGAGGATGCCTATCAATTGGGCAATAACTGAACAAACTGTGGTATATGAATGTAATGGAATACTAGTGTGCTATAAGAAATAATGAACAAGCATATTTCAGAAAGACCTGGAAAGACTTACATGAACTGATGCTAAGTGAAGTGAGCAGAACCAGGAGAACGTTATATACAGTAACAGCAACATTGTTCAATGATCAGTTATGATAGATTTGGCTCTTCTCAGCAATACAATGATCTAAGGCAATTCCAAAAGACTTGTGATAAAAAATGCTATCCACATCGAGAGAAAGAACTAATGAGTCTGAAAGCAGATCAAAGCAGACTATTTTCACTTTATTTTTGCTTTTTCTTTCTCAAGGTTTTTCCTTTTTATTCTGATTCTTCTTTCACAACATGACTAATATGGAAATATGTTTAATATGCCTGTACATGTATAACCTATATCAGATTGCTTGGATCTTGAGGAGGGAGAAGGGAATTAAAATCTAGCTTCAGATAGTTACTGGGTATATAGGCTAAGTAAATCACTTAACTTCTGTTAGCCTCAGTCTTCTCATCTGTAAAATGGGAATTGTAGGGTTGTTGTAAGGATCAAATGAGATAATAATTATAAAACACTTAGCACAATGCCTGGCATATAGTGCTATATAAATGTTAATTAAGATTATTATTATTATTATTATTTATCATCTGTCTGCCTTAGTTTCCTCATCTGTAAAATGGGAATAATAACAGCACCTACCTCCCAGAGTTGTTGAGGGGATCAGATGAGATAGTATTTATAAAGTGCTTACACAGTGTTTAGCACACAATAGGCATTATATAAATGTTAGCTGTTGTTATTGTTATATTATTAAATTACCCTGTATCAGTTGCAAAGTTCTACTAATTTTACCTTCTTGGCATCTCTTCCCTTCATTCTGTTTACCATGCTAGTTTAGGTTCCTATTATTTCTCACCTATTTTGTGACAATAGCCTTGGTCTTCCTACCTCATCTCTCCCCTATCCAATTCAGCCTTCATACAGCTACCGAAGTGGTTTTGCTAAAGCATGGGTCTGAACATTACTTCTCTACTCAATAAATTCCATAGTTCCCTATAGTCTCCAGGATCAAATACAGACTCCAACCTACCTTTCCAACTATATTATATACATGTAACTGAGATATTGGCGGTTCTGCTCCAGAGCATTGCAATAAAGTAAATATTGCAATAAAGAGAGTCATGTGAATTTTTTTGGTTTCCCAGTTCATCTAAAACTTCATGTTTACACTACACTGTTGTCTATTAAGTGTCTATTATCTGAGCCTTCAGTGACTCATAATCTTTTTGCTGGTGGAGGGTCTTGCTTTGATGTTGATGGCTGCTGACAGATCAGGGGTGAAGATTGGGGTGGCTGAGGCAATTTCTTAAATTTACTTTGTTGTGCTTCATAGATATTGTATTTTTTACAAATTGAAGGTTTGTGGCAATGAAGTTTGCCTTATGGATTTACTCTTCTTTTCACTTGAATGATTAGAGGGTAGTGTAGGGTTATTAACTGACCTAACTTCAAAATTGTTGTGTCTCAGGGAATAGAGAAGCCGAAGGAGAGGGAGAGAAATGGGGGATGGTCAGTCATGAAACGGTCAGAACACACACAACTTTTATCAATTAAGTTAACTATCTTATATGGGCAAAACAATTACAATAGCAATATCAAAGATCACTGATCACAGATCATCATAACAGATATAATAAAAATGAAAAAGTCTGAAATCCTGTGAGAATTACAAAAAAGTCATACAAAAATATGTGAGCATATGCTTTTGGAAAAATGGCACCAATAGACTTGCTTGATGCAGGGTTGCCACAAACCTTCAATTTGTAAAAAAAAAAAAAAAAGTACAATATCTAGGATGCATAATAAAGCAAAGAGCAACAAAACGAGTATGCCCATACACTCCTCACCTTCATACACTCCTCAGTCCAGCCTAACTGGCCTGTTTACTTTTCCTCACACATGCCACTCCATCTCCCAAGTCCATTCCTTTCTCAAGCTGTCCTCTATGCCTGGAATGCTTTCTCCTCACTTCCACCTCCCAAATCCCTTGTTTCCTTCAAAGCTCAACTCAAACATTACTTTTCGTGTGAGGCTCTTCCTGATGTTCTCCTGCTACTACTTCCTACTCTGCCCCACCCCCCACTTCCACATAAACTTATTTTGTATATATTTTGTTTGTTCCCCTTTCTATTCTTATACTAATGATTAATCTATTCAGACAGTAAGTAGCATTGTACCTAAGAACAAATGTGGCTCCCAAATGTATTCCCAGAGGCTTGGGAACAGCAGTGTCCATGCCATGGGCTTTTCTAAGAAGTATACACCACTACAAGACATTCCTAAAAGCGCTTTTATGAAGTACTTGGGAAACACATATCCAATGGCAGTGGTGGTGGTGGTGGTGGTGGTGGTGGTGGTGGTGGTGGTGGTGGTGGTGGAGGTGGTGGAGGTGGAGGTGGTGGAGGTGGTGGAGGTGGTGGTGGTAGAGGTAATTGGTGCTGACAGCTCTTGGAATGAGTATGATTCAAGCAGGGAATACCCCAACTGGGATAGTATCAAGGCATTCCACCCTTGCAGTTTTTTTAATGGGGATCTTTGCTTCCAAGGACAAGGGGAGGAATAGTTGCTTGTATCCTAGACTTGGAGTACAAAGACCTACGTTCAAATCGTTAGCAGACATTATCTGTCCAAAAACCAGAAGAAATCATCTCATTTTTCCAAGCCGCTGTTTCTTTCTCATCTATAAAATGAAGATGAAGCCCATAGTGGGTTACTTCACAAGCATGTTTTAATATTATCTTCACTTTAATCCCATTTCCATCCAAGGCTCCACAAAGTCTTTTCCAAAAATCTGTTAGATTTAAATTGTGGTGGATGGTATCATCTTCTTTCCCAGGATGGAAATACTGAGGCAAAGGAGAGAGATGCCAAGGTCTGTGCAATGAGTCAGTAAACTCAGACTGTCAGTAATATCAGAAAAGACTGAGGATCAAAGGATTCTTTTTTACTTTAATGTCTCTGAACATCAATATTCATTGTAAAGTGTTGTTGTTGTTCAGTCATTCTTTAGTTACAATCCTTTGTGACCCCATTTGGGATTTGCTTGGCAAAGATATCAGAATGGTTGGCCATTTCCTTCTCTAGCTCATTTGATGGATGATGAAATGGAGGCTAACAGGATTAAGTGACTTGTCCAGGGTCACACAGCTAGTAAGTGTCTGAGACTAGATTTGAACTCCAGAAAATGAGTCTTCCTGACTCCCATCATTCTACCCACTGCAGCACCTAGCTATCCTCATTCCAATGTAAAGATTGCTAAATAGACCCACATGCATATTCATCCATCAGGCCCAACCTGATGCCCTGAAATGGGCTAAAGCAATATGTACCCAATGGTAGATTGTATGTTTCATTAAGATTTCTATTCATCTCTTTCTTGTTTACCCTAAGAGAAGGATTGATCCATCCTTAAATAAATACCACATAATATTTTACTTTCAGAAAACAAATAAGTCTATACTTGATTTATTCCCTGGTCATGAGTTGGTCTGGTTGCAGCATTGTTTTTTTTTTTCTTTCTTACTAAATATATTGACTTGCCAGTATTAGCTGTTAAGAGAATTTTCCTTGCTACCTTGCTCCAAGATGGCACCTGTAATTTTCCTCACCAAGAACCTTTTTTTCATCTAACAAGTTTTATACCTCTCCCAGGAACACACCTTAAAAATAACACAAACATTGTATCTGAGCATTCGGACTTTTAAAAACCCTCCTAACAAAATGTTGACCCCAAGTGGGATCTGATCTGAAAAACTGAAAAATGACTAAACAACAAAATGGTAGAGTCACCAAAAGTATTTGGAAGCCTTTTGGAGGCGTATAAGGCTCCCAGGGTAACAAGAACATTTTTTTCCTTTTATATCTAATATGCCTTGTAGTTACTTAAGTGACTATGAGAGATGAGAATTGCTAAACCCAGGACGTGGATCAATTTTTTCTAGCACCAGAATAACTAGCAACTGAAGTTTCCTCCTTGTATTTGTCATCCTGAAGCAAAGGAAGAATGTGTAGGAGGAAAAAAGATATGCCCAGTTTCCATAATCAGATAAGGATGGTCCTATAGCAGGCATTCTTAACTTTCTGTGTGTAATGGACCCCTTTCACAGTCTAGTAAAGCCTATTTTCACTAAATGAGAAATAAATAATAAACCTCTATAGATTCCTACTGAGATTTAAAGTGCACAAATACATAAAAACACAGAATTACAAAGGAAATCAAATATATCAAAGTATAGTTACCTGTATCTTCTAAAACATTCACAGCAGCTGTCTTTGTGGTGGCAAAGAACTAGAAATTACAGGAATGCCTATATATTGAGGAATGGCTAAACAAGTTGTGGTATATGATTGTGATGGAATACTATTGTGCTATAAGAAATGATGAGATCAATGATCTTAGAAAAACATGGAAAGACTTGCACAAAATAAGGAAGAGTGAAATGAGCACAACCAAGAGAACATTGTATAGAGTAACAGCCATGCTGTTTTTAAAATGTCTCTGAGTGAATAAGTTATTTTGATGATTATAAATACCCAAGTTAACCACAGAGGACATATGAAGAAAGATGTGATCTGCATCCAGAGAAAGAGCTGATAAAGAGAATGTGTGGAGAATAATTTTACATGCATGT
>CM053589.1:75538706-75555490 GCA_028646515.1 Pseudochirops corinnae
TTTAGGGTGTTGATTTCTTCAGTCAGATTGCTGACTCTCTTTTCATGATTTTCTTGCAACATTCTTATTTCTCTTCCCAATTTTTCTTCCACTTGTCTTATTTGGTTTTCAAACTCCTTCTTCAGCTCATCTCTAGCTTTAAGGCAATCTTCATGTTTATTGGAAGCCCCTGGTGGGGGAGCTCTGGCTGCGCTCTCCTCCTCCCTCTCTTTGCATGATCTTTCTTTTCTTCAAAGAAGGAATCTAGGGTTTGGTTGCTGTTCTTACTTTGCTTCTTATGCTTATTCTTACTCATAGTTGGTCAGTCCATGGTATTATTTTTTAATCTCTGTGGGGCTCTGCTTCCAGAAGGGAAAGCTTTGTCCCAAATCACTGGGGTCCTCCCAGCTGCTGTAGCTCTCAGGAAGGTGCTGGGTCCCTTTCCCACTTCTGGCTCACTGGATAAAGAGGACTCACAGGACCAAAGCCCAAGACCGCGATCTGGATCCAGGCCGCTCAACGCGATAGCATTTGGCCTTTGAATGATCGCTTAGTCCCCCTGCAGTCTGCAGGCCAAGGGTGCGGAAGCTGCAATGTGGAGGTGTGTGCAAAACCTATGCCTTTCACTTTCCCGCCCTGGAGGCATTTCGGCCAGACCACTTTTCTCCCAAGACCTCGCAAGTCCTACTTACCTAGTTCTGAACACTGCCGCAGCTGCCACCAATCCGCTCACCTGAGGCTCCTCGGCTCCTCTCGTCCAGCCGTCCCCGGGGCTCAGCCAAGGCTTCAGGCCAGGCTGGTTTTGGTTCACTGATATGGTTCCTCATAGCCAAGCTGACTTTAGTGGAAAGTATATTTGTGTGCGTTAATCCTTATAAAAGGATTTAACACACAATTTCTTTTAAAATATCTCTTCCCTCATGCTTTTAAAATATGATTAGATATACAAAAATTTCCTTTAGACACAAATAAACAAAAATATACCTACCACATAAAGTGAGGTGCCTCTAATCCAAATGCCTATAGCCTACAAACATTTGGACCTTCTTTCTCTTCTAGGAATAATCTCCTCATTCTTAGTCTTTAGAACATTTGTTCATAAAGAGAGATCAAATCTTCTCACACTTCATATCCAGTGCTCACAGATGCTGTCAAAGCATAACTTCAATAATTTTATAAAAGAAGCATGTTGGCTTTGAGTCCCTGGCAGCTCCTGAGAGAAAGGTTTTATGAAAACAGTGGCATAAGAAAGAGTGCATACATTTAATGGTATAACTCAAGGCTAATGAAAAGCAACTGGGTAGAGTAGGGGAGGGGGAAGAATCATAAAATCTCAAAGTTTAAAGGGGCTTCACAATCCATCTAGTTCAACCTATTCCTGAACAAGATTCCCCTTATAATATAACCAGCTAGTTGTTATCCAGCCTGTGTTTAAATACCTCCAGAGAAGTTGTCTACTTTTGGAAGCAGCAAATTCCACTTTTGGATAGCTCTAATTAGCATGAAAAACACTTACACACATATTATCTGGAAGAATTATAGAGAAATAATATCTGTAGAGATATATATATATATATATATGGATATGGATGTATATATCTACACCTACTCTATCTATGGACATATGCACACACACACACACACACACACAATCTGCTTCTCTCTTCAACCTACACTATTGCTCCTACTTCAGTCGTCTGGGGCCAAATAGAACAAGACAAATTCCTCTTACATGACAGCTTTTCAAATGCTTAGAGAAAACTATTATATTCTCAGTAACTGAGACATCTCTTTCTCCATGCTGTATGTTCCTAGTTCTTTTTGTGAAAAATTGTTATTTCTCTTATATTAATAACTAATTATTGTATTAGGACCAAGATTTTTCACTTTTTCTAATTCCTCATCCAGAAACCAACCAGTGTGGGAAATCTCTCTTAAAGATTTACCTAGGTCAATATCCTGGGTAATCAGACAGTAAAAGAAATCCTGAGTTTGGGCTAACGGATGCATTCCTGCTCATTGAGTTTGCTCAGACAGGTCTGGGAAAGTATTGATTCTCCCTTTTGTCAGACAGGAGATATGAAATTGATCATTCTCTTTGACCAAGATTTGGATGACCTAAGTCACATACCCCAAAACCCTCATTGTAAGATAGCCTGCCTTCTCATTGTAATATTCATTTTCTCATTAATTATTAACCAATCAGAGTTGATTGCCACCGTGAGGAATACCTACTCTTCCAAGAGCAAATCACCTGTGAGCCCACCATCATGAGGGGTCTTTGGTCTAAAAGAGATGGCCAAATGACCATCTTTTTATTAATAAATATGCTGGCCTTATTTATTTAATAGCTATAAAGCTATTAAATTACCCAGAAATTGTGTCTCTCAAACTCTTTTTAAATGACACACTTCAGCTGATTTAGTTGATCTCATATGGCCATTCTCCAACTTATCAATGACCTTCCTACTATGTGCTACCCCAAATGAATACCCTTCCAGACAGGGTCTGCCCTGAGCAGAACACAGAGGGGCTATTGCATCCCAAGTTCTGAACATTATGTAATGACTTCTTATCTAACTTTCCCTCTCTTTAACCAACGGGACATAAAAACAGATAACATGTCCCCATCACCTCAAAAATAGAATGTTCCATTCTATTGTGCATTGTACAAAAAAAAAGTTCATCCGTGACAGTTGACTCTTAGCTTAAGGCAACCCCATTGTATGAGGAGTCACAACATGTAGATCCTATATGAGCTCTGCCGGAAGCTATATGTATGACTTTAAACAAACCACTTAAAATTTATGTGTGTCAATTTCCTCATTTGAAATGATGAGGGATTTAGTTAATGTCATCTTTAAGATCCTCTTTAGCTCATCATCCCGTGGCCTTAATGAGGTCAAATACATGCAAAGATACAATCTCTTTCCCAGAAAAGAGGCTCTTCTCACTCTAGTCACCTGTTTCCAAAATCTACGCTATTGGTTAAAAGTAGACCAGGACTGGAGGGTTTGGGTGAATCAGTCAAAATATAATCCTGCTTCTGACTGGAAAATAACTCAAGATACAGAATTTGTTGGTGAGTCAGTAGCCCAACTTTTCTAGGGCAAAACTCTAACAGAAGTAATGTCTTCAATACTCTCCACAGTACCTTACTGCTCCCTCTTTTCTCCTTTCATTGTATGTTCCAACCATTCTCTTGGTCAGATATGTGCCTACTTCTGCAATTCACAAATTTCACAAACAATATTTCAAAGCAGATCTCACACTATGTCATTGTTCTTATTGTTTATTGGTTGTTTTTTTAAGTATTTAATTTGTTAAAGTTAAATGGTACCTTAAAAATTCTCCCCAAACCAGATGTTTCCAGGTATGTGTCAATATCATATGAGATTCCTTGAAAACATGGTAATAGAGATAACTTTTACAACTCTATGATTCTTAATATCAAGTAAGATATAAAACATGAAGACTTAAGCTTGCTGAAACAATTTACCACCATCATGGTGAATGTATTGCATCCTCTTATGGGAAGATGTATAGCATTTTCCTATAGATAGTAAAGCCCCCCAGATGCAATTTGTGGATGATATTGTTCTGATTATATCAAGTCCAGGGACATTGCAGAACCTCCAAAATGTTGCCCATAGTCACTTGTAAAAGTTTGGTTTAACTAGACACTCAGGAAAAACCAAATAGATGAAAATTGTCTATAATGTGACATACAGGTGGGTGGATAACCCATAGAGTTCATCCATCAGTACATACATAGTAAATAGACATAACAGGTGTTCAATGAACTGAAGATAAAGAGAAGGGCAAGTTGGATTGGCTTTGGGAAATTGTGCAGTCCTTTAATGACCTCAAGTTCCTTCCTGAAACAGGGATCTGCCTTTTTAACAATGCTATTCTTCCAATAACGCAAGGCACATATGCCTAAAGGGAAAACATTCTATGTGTAATTCAGGAGAATTTGGAGGAATAGCCTTGGAGCTACATAGAAAAAGCAGTTAAGAACACTTGATTTCTCCTCACAGGGGAAGGAACAAAATAGATGCTATCAGGAAACAGTCTCAGACTATGGCTCCTGTTGCCCTTGTCAAGGGCAGCACACAATGGTGTGAATTTCAGAGATGGAATTTGGCAATAGCTTTTGCACTTGATTCAAAAGCCCAGAGCCTCTCAAAGCTCAAGCTTCCATGGGGGTTTAAACAAAAAGACAGCTAGAATTGATAGAAGACTGCCATGTCATCCATAGATGAAGATAGCATAGTCAGGGCTGGTAAACAGAGTATTTTCTAAATTGCCTAATAAGGAATGAAGAATAAAGAGCCAGAGTGCAGGAAGGTTAATTCTAATTGTGCCATCCAGCAAGAGACTGGGAGCTGAGGAAAGAGAGGTAATGCAGTCTCTAGGTTTATTTTTCTTTAACATACATGCATCATGGAGGGCTGGGGTCATACCAATCCAACCAGTTTTCACCATTTCACAGTGTGCTTATATGGTGTAGTGAATATAGAACTAGAAGACCAGGAAAACTCAGGTTCAAATCCCAGGTCAGAAATATACAAGCTATGTGATCCTAGGCAAGTCATTTAATCTCTCTCTATCTCATATGCAAAATAAGGAGGTTGGTCACATTTTGTTCTAAGTCAGTGGTCCTATGAAAACACTAAATTTCCAAGAAAGTTATCACTAAAAGTCCAAGGTATATCCTATTCCTTACACCATTGATAGTGTTCCTGTCTTCAGGCATATTCTATTTCTCAAAAGTCCATCCATAATGAACAGAGCCTATTGTATTTGACCCCAGTGCTCTATATAACTTATGACTAGAGTTTAATCATACACAAGAATTCTCCTGTATCCCCAAGACTAAGGAGGAAAGATTATGGGGAGGTATGGAAATAGGTCTAAAGTTTCTTTTGGTCAAACTGTGCCCATCTGACTGAAAATTATTGGCTATAATCCAGTTTTGAAAGCTGGAGAGAATCTATTTCTGTGAGGTTGTTTGGTAGCTAATTGTTCAAGAATTTTTAGACAGAACACAATTACTCAGCTGTTGAAATAGCTCTCAAGAGATTTGCTCTTTAAATGTGTTCACATTTCAACAGAGGCAGCATGGTTTTAATGGAAAGAATGTTGAGCTTTCGAGTCACCAGACCTGAGTTCTCACCTCAGCTCTGGCACTTGAATGACTGGGCAAGTCATTTAACTTGTCCAGCTCTTAGTTCCATCATCTGTAAAGTGAAGGTATTTGACAATATAGCCTCAAAGGTCCCTTCTGACTCTAAGCTACATACCTGTGGTCCACTATCAATTTCTCCAAGGAAGCATCTCAATTCTTCACCATCCTGGATTTAGTATCTTGCACACAGTTGGCGCTTATGAAATATTTGCTAATTGAATGAATGTCATCTATTGCAAATGGATAGGATTTGGAAGATATTTTTGTTTTACAGCAATTTTCAGAGTAATAGTGATTGTTACAGTGGCATTTGTAATATATACTAAGATACTTTGATGGATCCATGATTTTATCTATTTGAGTGTTTTCTCCACTTGTGCAGAACACAACTTCTCTGTGTCTTCTTATCATATGCAATTCTTGTACATGTTATTCCATAAATCTCTTTAGAGAAGTAATATACAGTTCAATTAGAAACTGATCCCTGTAGACCACCTATTGAATTAGAAAAGCACAAATTAACATTCTCTATGTTTTGTTGTATTCCTATTTATGTTATTAACCATTTCCCAATTACATTTTATCTGTCTCTTGTGCACTTGTGGCCCATGACAGAGAGTTGACATCTCTGCTTAGATAATCCAACCAATGTGTTGAAGGCCTTTCTCTCATAATTTTAATATTTCAGGGTTAATAATGCACTAGTTGGGCCCTTCATGTTTTGTTTCTCATTTTCACTGCACAGCCAGTCTACCTCATTTTCTGATCAGACAAATCTTTTATGCCATTCTTCTCACTCTCCAGAACTTCTCCTTGTCTTTATTCCTCCTTTACACCTTCTTCCAAAGTGAAGCAAGGTAGAAAGAAAAGACTTTGCTCCCTCCTTTTCCCCATTTCAGGAATAGTAATGGTGATTTACAACAAAAGCACATGGCAATGTGCTTCCATGTGGCCTGAGAAGGGAGTTCTAGGACATTGTTCATGAATCTAAATCTCCTCTATCACAGAAGAGGTGCTTGTGGATTCCACAACTAGCAGGATGCCAGAATCTAGCTTCTAGCCAGAGAAAGGAGATTTTTCTGGGCAGAATAAGCTTTAGGCCTATTTTGGTTTATGGAGTACCCCAAGTTTGTTACGTCCTAATTTTAAGATTTAGGGAATCAGACTTTCTAGAAAGAAAAGATTCCCCAATGCAGCATACTCCTTGGAGGAAGAAGGAGAGAGTCCACATTGTTGTTAATCAGCTACCTAGTGAGCAAAGCTAGTGAGTTACTCAGACTGGAAGGATTTGCTTGCTCAGTAAGTTTTGAATTGTGTTTACCTTCTCTAGTAAGCCAGATCCGAGCAAGCTAAGAACAGTTCCTCAGATTCAACACTGGAATGTAATGAGGCATAAGGGAACTTGAAAAGGAGACTAATCCCACTCATATGGTAAGTGGAACACTTAGGGAGCAAGGTGTCTTCATGTTAGTCAACTTGGACATTATCCTCTATGGAGACATTTGTAGAAGAGGTGGCTGTTAACAAAAGGAGGTTTATTTAGCCATAGCTGGGGAAAGACATTCAGATACTCAGTGAGAATACAACCTTTATTCAGCTGAGTGGCAACTCCCTGCTTCTGTGCTGTCCATGGTCGAAACTCAAAAAATAGCTAGAGTTTCTCAAGACTTTTTTTTTTAATATTCAAGCTTAGTCAGTGGCTGAGTCTTAGTGCTCTATATCAATAAAGCATTGATTTCAATGATTTCATTGTTTTTCAAGGAAAAACCTAGCCTGGCCCACATGGTAGGCAGTGGGAGTATGAAAAGGGATATTTTAGTAGATAGTAGATAGGAGAGTCTACAGCAAAGGGCACCAACACAAGTCTTGGAGGAACTCTTGGAATGGATTCACCAGAATGACAGATGGTTGTCCCCAGAGCACCCCCCCAAATTTAGTTCTCTTCCAGGAAGAACTAATAGATTATTTGAATGGTTTATGTTTCTGTATTTGTTCATTAATTCCTCTGATCCTTCACACCCATATTTCTGTGGGATGAAAGACAGGTTGTCCTACACCCAGTACCCAATACATGTTGTACACTGAGTGCCTGTGTTAGTGTAGGAGAGACACTGTTACCATACATAGGAAAACCTATATCAGGGTTCAGGAACCTAAGGACTTGAGACCACATGTGGCCTTTTAGGTCCTCAAGTGTGACCTTTTGACTGAGTTCAAGTTTTACAGAATAAATCCTTTTATTAAAGAATTTGTTGTGTGAAGTTTGGATTCAGTCAAAGGATTGCACTTGAGGACCTAGGTGCCCACATATGACCTTGAGGCCACAGGTTCCCCATCCCTGACCTAGACACTAGCTTTATTTTAGAGATAATCCTGGATTAACTACAGGTGAGGACAATAAATCTAAGAGAGAAACTCACCCTCTTGGAGAATTAGCCCTCAAGATAATATCTGATCCATATGTGACTGGGGTCCTTAAGTTGGGAGTAGGATTCCTGGGCCATGTCTTGCTAATACAAGCTCCATATGCTCTTAAAACCTTTCATAACCTGTGGCAGCTAGGTGGCACAGTGAATAGAGCAACCATCCTGGAGTCAAGAGGACCTGAGTTCAAATCCGGCCTCAGACACTTGACACATACTAGCTGTGAGACCTTGGGCAAGTCACTTAACCCCTTTGCCCTGCCTTCCCCCTTCCAAAATAAAAAAAAGCAAAGAAAAAACCCCAGCCTTTCATAACCTGACTCCAATCTACCTCTCCAGATATATTGCACATTATTCTCTTTAATGCATTCTATCTGCTCCCTATTTCTTATAAGGAACATTCCATTTCCCATCTCTGATCTCCTGGCATTTGAACAAGCTGTTCCCCATGCCTGGAATCTTCTTCTTTACCTCTGCTTCATAGCCTCCCTAGATTCCTCCACAAACCTCAGCTGAAGAGCATCTCATATTCAACATGTCTAAAGCAGAGCTCATTATCTCTGTCCCCCCCCAAAAAAACTCTCCCATTTTCCAAATTTTCTTAGATCCTCCACAATCTTCCCTTTTACCCAGGCTCTCAACTCCAGTGTTATCCTAGACTCCTCACTCTCATTCACCCCACATAGCCATTCCATTGTACCATTTTTGCCTCTAAAACATCTCTCCAACCATACAAACACAACCCTATTTCAGGCCCTCATCACCTCTTGAAGGCACTATTTCAATAGCCTCCTGGGAGGTGTCGGTGCCTCAAATTTCTCTCTGATCCAATTCATCTTCCATTCAGCTGCCAAAGTGATTTTTTTTTCTAAATCACTGGTTTGACCATGCCATCTCCTACTCAAAAAACTCCTGTGACTCCTATTGCCCCTATGGTCAACTATCAAGTCTGCTATTTGGCATTTAAAGTTCTTCATAAACTCTCCTCTTCCTACCTTTCCAGTCTTCTTATACTTTAGTCTCCTCTAAAGAGGAGTCTCCCTGCCAATCAGCAACACCGACCTATTTGCTGTTCCTTATACCTGACAGCCCATCGCCATCTCTGTGCCTCTCTGTTGACTGTTGTCCATGTCTTGAATGCTCTCTTCCTCGTTTCTGCCTCTTAGCTTCCCTAGATTGTTTTAGAGCTCAGCTCAAATGCCACCTTCTGCAGGAAACCTTTCCCAGTTTCCACTGCTGTTCTTGCTCTCTCCTGAGATTACCTTCCACCCACTCTTTGTGTATCATATACGGCATGTACCTAGTTGTTTACATATATCTCCCGCATTAGAATGTGAGCTTCTTCTGGATAGGAATTAATTGTTCTTGCCTTGCCTTGAATTCCCAACTCTTAGCACAGAGTGAGCTCTTAATAAATGCTCATTAACTAACTTTCACAGGAAATCTGTACTTATTTCCCCAGTAGTGAAGGCCCTCATCCCCCTTACTCTGGAAATTATTTTGTTCATATTTTGTATTTAAATACACACACAAGCCTCCAGTGAACAATAAAATGTAAGCCTCTTGAAGACAGGGATTGTTCCATTTTTTTCATCTTGATATCCCTAACACTTAGCATGGTTCCTGGTGTGTCATAGGCAACCAAAGAATTCATTTTGAATGAATGTAATCATAGGTAGCACGCTATAGTCTACTTACACCCACCAATTAATTTCCTTTTGCCATTTCAGTGGCAAATTATGCTGAAATTATGCTGCTCCATGATTTGCAGCCATTTAGTTTTGCTTATGAGAATATTAGTGTCCGTTAATTATTTCCTATCTGTCCTGTATATAGCTCCCTTGTACATATTTGTTTGCTTGTTGTATCCTCTATTCAACTATAAGCTCCCTAAGGACAGGGACTGTCTTGTGCCTCTTTTTGTCTCCAGAACTTAGCACAGTGTCTAGCATTTAGTAGATGCTTAATTAACATTGATTGATTGTTTGAGCAATCAAAGAAATGGGCTTTGGCAGCAGTAGGAGACTTTAGATAATTGAAAGCATCAAGCAGCTTTCCAGATGTAATGTAGCCTAATGTCCCCACTCCCCTTCCCATTCAATTCTGGACCCAGATTACTGTGCATCTCTAGTGTCTATATAAACTGTAGGTATTGACAAACTAACCCAATGGAACACTTGGCCAAATACATGTCATAGTCAGGTAAATAGGTGATTTTCATATACTTTTTTTCTGGAAGGTTTAATTAATGTTTTGAATAGATATGGATCTCATCAATATGGAAACATATATCAAAAATTTTATCATATTAGCCATTCTACAAAAAGCTCTTATGAGCACATATAAGTGAAGCCACATACCACATATTTTGGATTCTCAGGGAACTTCAAAAAATTAGCAAATAACTATTAATTGCCTACCATACCTCCATGATGAAATTGTACTAACCAAGGCTTAAATATAAGACATTGATCCCATGTCCCTGCCCTCAAGGAGATAATGTTCTAGTATGGAGAAAGACCTGTAACACAGATGACTATGATGGACTTATTATATGATAAATGCATCAGAGTTACAAAACACAATGCACTTTGAGGTCAGCTGGAAAAGAATCAAGGGAGGTTTTATGGAGAAAGTGACATTGGAGTTAGCCTTTAAAACCTTCCATAAGAATGAGCCAGTTGGTCAGGGGGAGATCCAGTTTGGAAGTTGAAAGTTGGAAGTTGAAATTCAACAGTTAAGGAAGGAAGAGGGAGAGGAAAAGCAGAATATTCCAGGCAAAGGTAATAGTAAGAGCATAGCAATTTTTCAAGGTCTGAGAGTAGTGTGTTTTGATTAAAGTAGAAATCTTTTGTGTGTAGACTCAACCTCACTAATTCTATGTCTACACATGCAGCATTTTGGGCCCAAAGCACAGCCAATCTGTTTCTTCTTCCATATTAAGCAATGATTAAGACCACTGCCTGCCCAACTTAATTTACAATGATCAGGATGAAGAGTTCAGATGATTGTGATGATCAGATCAACCAAGCCATGTGTAGCGAGGCATAAAACAGTGAGGGTTACAATTACGTGGTACAACCCCCCTCCTGGAAATACAAGTGAATCTGGATATATTTCAGTCAAAATGGGGTAGTGAATGTTGTATATATTAAATTTTTAAAGAATTTACAAAGCAAAAATTATTTGAAAAGTAGAGGCTGGAGATCAGGGGTGTAGATGTATGAGTACAGTTGGAGGGTGAGGGGACAAGGATGAAGAGAAAAAGGAAGCTTCTAGAGAGACTGAATCAGCCTGTAGGATGATCTGATATAGATGAGCATTACAGGGACAGCCAAGAGTACCTTAACTGACCAGGAGTGAGTCAGCTGGAAGACTTGTAAGCAAATAGTAGATACTTACAGTAATTTGTTCAAGTGAGCAGATTTAATATATAGACACTGGGCAGAATCCAGGGGAGGACTGAAACACTAAATTAGGTTTCTGGGGATTTCAATTTACACCTGAAATTGAGAGATGGACTTGAAGCTGAGAACAGAAAGGCTGAATAACCTGACAGGTTATTCCATAAGAATGAGTCAGCTGGTCTGGGGGAGATCCAGTTTGGAAGTGTTAAGAGCAAGACAAACATGATGAACCCCATTAATCTCTTTGAAGTAATAAATCTGTATACCTTTAACTTATTCACCCATATGTAATTTGTGCTCTGAGGTCTTAGATTTAGCCCTGGAAGTGATGTTAGTAGCCATCAGAATCAAGACCCCTTTTATTTTTTCAAATGAGGATATTGAGTCATAGAACTTGTTCAGGGTCACACACCTAGTAAGCGTCTGAGGCAGGATTTGTACTCAAGTATTCCTGGCTTTATGTCCAGGGAACTACTCACTGTATTACCCAGCTAACTCCTACACACTATGAATAGCTCTGGTACTAACAATAACTAACTGAGCACAGTACTATGGAAGAACGGTACTAGAGAGAAGGAAAAAGACATTTTTGTTGTTCCATCATTCAGAGTCATGTTCAACTTTGTCCATGGAATTTTCTTGGCAAAGATACTTGAGTATCCATTTTCTTCTCCAATGTGTCTCCATTTTATAGATGAAGAACTGAGGCAAATAGGGGCTAAGTGACTAGCCCAGGGTCACACAACCAGTAAGTGTTTGAGACAAGATTTCAACTCAGATCTTCCTGACTCTGGGCCCTGGGTCCTATCCCTTGTACCATCTAACTGCTGCTGAAAAAGACATAAAAACAGAATTTAAAGTTAGAAGGGACTTTGAAGATCAACTAATTCCGCAGTTTTCACACTTTTTGGTCTCAGAATTTCTTTACACTCTAAAAAATCAACAAGGATCCCCGCCACAAAGAATTTTTCTTTATGTAGGTTACTATTGTTTAGTCATTTTTTCAGTCTTGTCTGACTCTTTGTGACCCCATTTGGGGTTTTCTTGGCAGAGATACTAGAGTAGTTTGCCATTTCCTTCTTGGGGTCATTTTACAGATGAGGAAACTGAGGCAAATAGGGTGAAGTGACTTACACAGGATCACACAACTAGTGTGTGTCTGAGGCCAGATTTGAACTCAAAGAGCTGTGTCTTCCTGACTCCAGACCCAACATTCTAGCCATTATGCCAGCTAGCTAGGGGCTATATCTTTCTATATTTAACATTATAGAAATTAAAACATCTTAACATTATTATGAGAAGAGTTTTGACCTTGTGAACCCTCCCCGCATTGAGAACTACTGATCTAACCTAACCTTCTCATTCTACAGATGAGGAACCTGAGGTTCAGGGAGAGGAAATGCCTTGCTCAAGGTCACACAGGTAGCAGGGACTCAAACTTTCAAATCAAGCATGCCTTCTGCTACACTATGAGGGTTGCCAAGCATGCAGGGTCTTTGGAAGAAAATCACCCTAGGTAATTTGTGGAAGCCAGATTCCAGCATGAGCAATGCCACTTTTTAACATCAATATTCCAAGGAGATGTACAGCCCCAGGCAGGCATCAAGAAACTCAAAGCATATTTACATATACATTATTCATTATATATTTACATATATAATTTTCCTCTCCCCAACCTAGAAAAGGCTAAGATTAAACACAGATATATCTATTTGCATGTGTGTATGTATATATATATATATATATATATATATATATATACATATCTATATCTATATATCTGTGTTTAATTGTAAGTATTTAACTCTAAGTAGGTAATTAACTCTAGGGCAGAGTGGGGAGGGAGGGAGAAAAAATAATAAAAAGTGCACAGCAGAGAACAAAAAAAATACTTAAAAGGAAGCACAGAAAAGCAGGGTAGCTTTGAAAACAATGTATAGTATTTATTTAAAAATTTTTTTAAAATGAAGTAAACAGCCTGAAATGGAAACTCATGGTTTTATATCGAATGCTCTTTCTGTGTTATCTTGTGTATGTGGAAATATTCTCCTTTTTTGTCTTTTTGTATTTAAATTCAAAATTAATTTTAAAAATAAAGAAAAAGAAACTCTAAGTATCAAAAGGGGGTTAGGGCCATAACAATAATGGAAAGTAATCTGTCTGCCTTGAGTTATACTCTCTTTTATAATGATATATTTCTGCCTTGGACTCACAGCTCTGAATCTTTATACTAGGGCTGATTTTCAGGAATTAGTACTCTCCTATGACTAGTACCTTGTCTCTACCACAAAAATCTCTCCATCCTTTGGGAACCCTTTGACACAAGAGACAGTGTGACACCATACATGACTCCATATTTATAGTACTACCCAATGAATGAGGTCCTACCAGAGGAAAAATACTTAGGGTTGTTAGAGTCAAGCAACCCACCCTTACAATACTCCTAATTACTCTGAGGACATATATAATTCTTTAGCATTAAAGTACTATCCTAAGGTTGAGGCTTCCTTGCAAGGGAAAAATACCTTAGAGTCAGTAAGGAGCTGACATCTTAAGTCCTAGACCTTCCCAGTCCACAGAACTCACAGTACCAAGGAACTATAAGATCCACATTGGTTTCTTCATCTTGTGGCTCTAACCCTTGCTACTCACTGGCTCTGAGTCCAGATCGAGGCAGCCAAGTGACTAGAGTCAGGGTCTGGAGTCAGGAAGACATAAGTTTGAATCCAGCTTTAAATACTTATTAGCTGTGTGATCCTGGGTAAGTTACTCAGTGTCTCTATGCCTCCATTTCCTCACCTGTAAGGTGGGAATAATAATAGTACCTACCTCCCAGGTTTGTTATGATGATAAAATGAGGTAATATCTTCGAAGTGCTTGGCAAACCTTACGAAATTATATGAATATCGTGATGATGACTATAACGATGACTGCAACAATGATGATGATGAAGAAGAAGAAGAAGAATCCAGGAACTCCTCTACTTGGCCTTGGAAATCTGTTGGCTCCACTGTTTCTTCCTTTGGGACCATGTGGTTCATTCCTCCTGAGGATGTGTGTTTTACTAATGCATATGGTTCCCTGGGGGGACCCGGGACTGGCTGCTGAGCCTCATGTTTTCACAGAATTCCTTCCAGGGAATGTGGCAACTCAGCTTCTCTCTCTCTCTCTCTCTCTCTCTCTCACACACACACACACACACACACACACACATTTCTTCTCCTCTTTCTTTCTCTCTTCCCTCTCCATTTCTTTCTCTCTCCTCTCTTCTTTCTCTCTCTATTTCTCTCTCTTCCCCCATCTCTCTGTCCCTCTTTCCCTCCCTCTCTCTCTTTAGATAGATACAGATGTATGTGTGTATATATAGCTTATATATGCACATATATTACCCATACACATATGTATGCAATCCTATTCTGGGCCTAAAAATAGTGGGAAACTCCCCCAAAACAAATTCCAAAGTTGAAGACAAGTCTATTTTTTAGTGAAAGCCACATACAGTACAAGATCATTTTTCTTAAAACCTATATGGACTTGGGAGGTACTGGGAAAAACTGCAGTGTAAAATGATTCTTTGTTTTTAATCCCAAACTGTATTGAGCCTTCCTTTCGAAGGCTCACTAATAACTGTTTTATGCTCCAGGGCTCCACTAGCAATGAATCGCATCACACTGTGACTCATCAAGAGAGTGGGTAGCAGTTAGAGGCTTTTGAGAAGGGTGAGTTACTATGGGGAAAACATCCCCAGAGAGTCTAAAAAAATAAGTTGTTAGAAGTAGAAAGCAATGATGACATTATCAGCAGGCAGTCCTAAGACTGACAATGATGAAGAAGTTTGATTATTGATGGGTCCAGGTTTGGAAAAGGAACTAACCTGAACAGTTCTTTCATATTACCCAAACATACCAAAAAAATATCTTTCAAAAATTAGAGAGAAAGCTGGAAGGACCATTTGGAAACCATTGAATTCAGCCTCCTAAATCTCAATTACTACCACAGAATCATTTTTGTTGTTCAGTAAATTAGCCATGTGGCTTGCCCAGGGTCACACAGTTAGTAAGTGTCTGAGGCTGAATTTGAACTCAGGTCCTCCTGACTCTAGGCCCAGTGCTCTATCCACTGAACCACCTAACTGCCCCTGACTGAATCATACACATAGAGCTAATAAAGACCTTAGACAGTAGTTGAAGCAGTGGATAGAGCCACTGGGCCTGTAGTCAGGAAGACATGAGTTTAAATCTGGCCACAGAGGCTTACTAGCTGTGTGACCTTAGACAAGTACTCTGTCAACCTGTTTCTTCATCTCTAAAGTGGGCACAATAATACTACTTGCCTCCCAGGGTCGTTGTTATAATACATGTATAGTGCTTTGCAAACTTTGAAGTACTGTATAAATGCTAGTTACTGATAGTAGGCAAGCCAGCTCTTGAATATGCCTCAAACTATGCCACATAGACAACTGCCTAGTCTGCCTAGGCTCCATTGCTTGCGCCAGTCCTAGTTTCATAGCATTTCCCTATGGTCAGATGGACATCTGACACTTAACCAGCCCGTCCCAGGAACATTATTTGTTTTGAACAACTTTAGAAGTAGAGGATGCCACAATTTCCCTTGGATTGAACTCGCTCCCCCCTATTTAATAGTCCTCTTCCTACAAGGTCGGAATGAGATCAGCTACACGGCCCAAGAACCTAGACCGAGTCTGCCATCTGAGGACAGGCAATGCATCCCACAGAAATGACTCAATCGAGCCATCAGCAGCAGCTCCATGGAGGATCTCGAATACAAAACACAGACCATATTAATCATCTCACGGCCCCTTCCTTCTGATTCAAATTCTTTCACAACGGCCATCATTTTTATTCTTCCATCTCCCTTTGGACTCTGCAGTGTAATTACTGACCACATGTCAAATGAGGTCTCCTGGAGTCATGGGAGAATGGCCAAGAAGGGCCTGGCACAGTCTGCTTTCTTTTCACTATTCAAACTCCAGGGACAGGCCTACTTAGAAATGTGATTTTGTCAGAACGACAGTGAAAAATGCCTTTAATTTCCAAAATAGTCATTTAACAGAGATGAATGCAGTCCCACACACCTCTTGCTTTCCAGAAATTAATGTCGCACATCTATACATCATGAGTTGGTTTGGCAACGTCTTGGTAGAAAAAGAGAAGGAACAAAAATCTTATTTATCCCTTTCAGCATGTGGACTAAGAAGATTGTTTAAGATTTGGAAAAAAAAAAAGCAAAAGGGTGAGTAGTAAGCAGATGTTATGGCAGTGTGGTTGATTACCAGCATAGATTAGAATAGAGATGTCACTCAGGAATATCTAAGAGCCAGATTAAAATTTAACCAAAACAAATAAAAATATTATGAAGCATTTTTATTGTTCAGTTGCTCAGTCATGCCCAACTCTTTGTGACCTTATGGACCATACTGCCCAGGGGGTTTTCTTGGCAAAGATACTAGGGTGCTTTGTCATTTTCTTATCCAGTGGATTAAGGCAAACAGAGGTTAAGTGACTTGCTCAAGGTCACTCAGTTAGTAAGTATCTGAGGCTACATTTGAACTCAGGTCTTCCTGATTCCAAGTCCAGTGCTCCATCAGCAGAACCATAAAACATGAATTATGTTAATTTGTGATTTTCTTTTTTTTTAAATTTTATTATAGTTTACATCATTCATTTCCACAAGATTTTGAGTTACATATTTTCTCTCCCTCTTTCCCACCCACCACCCCAAAACAGCCATCCCAGTGTGTCCCCCCTCCCCGAGTCTATTCTC
>CM053589.1:75555990-75575309 GCA_028646515.1 Pseudochirops corinnae
GCTTATTCTTACTCATGGTTGTTCAGACCGTGATTTTTTAAAAATCTCTGTGAGGCTCTGCTTCCAGAAGGGAAAGCTCTGTCCCAAATCGCTGGGGTCCTCCCGGCTGCCGTAGCTCTCAGGAAGAGGCTGGGACTCCTCCTATTTACTTTCGGCTGACTGGATAGTGAAGACTCCAGAACCGAGGCCCAAGACGGCGATCCAGATCCAGGCCGCTCAACACGAGAGCTCTTGGCCCGAGAACAATTGCTCAGTCCTCCTGCTGTCTGCAGGCCGTGGGCGGGAAGCTGCAACGTGGAGGCGGGTGCAAAACCTCTGCCTTTCGCTTTTCTGCTCTGGAGGCCTTTTGGCTGGACTGCTGATCTCCCCCTTTCGCAATCCCCACTTGCAGCTGCCGCTAATCCGCTCACCTGAGAGGTTCCTCCGCTCCTCCCGCCCAGCCTTCCCCCGGGGCACAACAGCGGCTTCAGGCCAGGCTGGTTTCGGTTCGCAGTGCTGATATGGTTCCTCATAGCCGAGCTGACCTTAGTGGGAAGTATCTTTGTGTGCGTTTTGGAGATCTAGGATTGGTTTAGAGTCTTATTTTATGGGTCTTTTGGGGTGGCTATGTGAGAGCTGCGATATGTTGCTGCTGCTATGCCGCCATCTTGGCTCCGCCCCCCAATTTGTGATTTTCTAAGTCAAGTTGGAGCCTACAGGGATCCTCACACAGGGTTTAGTGGTTCCTATTTCTGTTTGAGTTTGACACCATTAACTGGATTAGAGAAGTATCACTAAGAAAAAGGGCAGAGAGTTCAGAGGGTCAATCAAGAATTCAATTGATTCTGAGCCTGAGTTCTCTTAATAATGACCAATTGGTATACACAGATGAAAACCAGAACTGGTAAAGATGTGAGCAATCAATTTACTACGTGGAAAAAAAAACTATTTTGGAGAAAAACTTCACTGAGAGCTAAGTCAGTCTTTGCTTAGCCTAGGGTGACTTTCTCTGAATGAGAATGGATCCCTAATCAGCTTCTATCAAAAGGAAATGGATCCAAGTAACCTGAGAAATCTTTTTTTTTCCAATCATCACCTACTGTATACATGACTTTGTTGTAGGTGCTGCTAATTCAAAAGTAATAATGTATTAGTCCTTGCTCTCAAGGAGCTTACATTGAATTGATGGTGTTAGTAACAGGATAGTAACAGATAAACAATTAAAAAGGTAGGGGGTAAAGGGTGAAAAACGAGAGAGATATTGAATGTCTTAAGTCTTAGTTTTAAGCTTAGAATTTCACTTATACTTTTGGGGCATCCCATATATGAGTCAAAGATTTTTATTCCAAGTTATTGCATGAGGCTTGAAATAGCATGAAATAGCTCTGGGAATTTTGTCCCACAGTGACAGCCTAATTCACACCGAGGTATAAATGACTGGCAATCAGATCCTTTACAGAAAATCAGTTTTGCTACCACAAAGGACACCATCTTGAGCTACTTTATAATTTTGCCTCTGGATAAAGTAAGGATAGTCAGAGAACATGACAGTTTGTAACATAAGTAGCTGGGCCCCATAGTAGACAGACAGTTTATTGTAGTAGAAATAGCCTCAGCCCTGTATTCAAACCCATCCATTTGTATGACTGTGAGAAAGTCACTTCTTTCTGGGCCCCCTGGGTTTTCTCAGCTTCAAAGTGGAGGGTTGAAGTAAATTATCTCTGAAGACCTTGAGTCTAATGTATCAATCAATTAATGAGTAGTTATTAATAGCTTTAATGTTTATAAAGCACTTACAAATGCTATCTCACGTAATCCTCACAAAACCCTGGGATAAGTGCTATAATTATGCCCATTTTACATATGGGGAAACTGAGGCAGGCAGTAGTTATATGACTTGCTCAGGGTAACATAGCTGGTAAGTGTCTGAAACTGGATTTGAACTCACATCTTACCGACTCCAGGCCAAGTCCACTATTTACTTTCCCACCGAGAGGCAGATGACGAGGGTCTGAACAATAATTCCACATCAGTATTGATTTTAATACTGACTCCCCACACTGTGTGTGTGTGTGTGTGTGTGTGTGTGTGTGCATGTTGAGGAGGAACAAGAAAGATACTTTGAACTTTTGTAATTCTATCACGACCTCTCTAAAACTGAACGTATAAATAAATTCCTTCTAATTATCCACCATTTCTTTTATAATTATATATAGCATAGAACTGGGCAAGTGCACGAGGCCTAGAGTCAGGAAGACCTGAGTTCAAATCTGGCTTCAGATTCTTACTAACTGTGTGATCCTGGGCAAGTCACTTAACCCTGTTTATCTCAGTTTCCTCATCTGTAAAATGAGCTGGAGAAGGAAATGGCCAACCACTCCAGTATCTTTGCCAAGGAAATTCTAAATGGGGTCACAAAGAATTGGATACGATTTAAATGACTGAAAAATAACAACAATAGGGAAAATATATATACAAGAATACATAATTGTATTTCTAAAGATAAAGTTGTTTTTAAACACTTGTTATTTCTTTACAATTTTTGAAATGTTTTCTGCTTTCTTTTGTTATTCAATTGTTGTTCAATCACGTATGACTCTGTGGCCCCATTTGGGGTTTTTGGCAAAGATACTGGAATGGTTTGCCATGTCCTTCTCCAGCTTATTTTACAGATGAGAAACTGAGGCAAATAGGGTTAAGTAACTTTTCCAGGGTCACATAGCTAGTGTCTGAGGCCAGATTTGAACACAGGAAGAAGATGAGTCTTCCTGACACCAGGGTAGTACTCTATCAACTATGCCACCTGCTTTCTACTTCAGGGTTAAGAGTTATTTTTTTTCCTTCTAGATTAATTCCCCTTAACTAGTCATCAGACAATTTTACCTTTGTATTTTTTCCAAGTCTCTCGCAAAGCATATTGACACTGCTATTGGAGTAGGTCCTAGGACTTCCTTGATGGTAAAGTGCCTGCTTTTATTTTTATTAGATGAAATATTACATACTACCAATTAAGGCCTTGGGGGTTTTGACTTTTATATATGTAAACTAGGCAGTGTGTTATAGTGGTAAGAGCACTTAGGATTATGAAATAGCAACAATATTGTGAAGACAAATGACTTTGAAAAACTTGGGAACTCTAAGCTATCACACAATGACCAGCCAGACACCTTCCAAAACACTCAGGATGAAACATGGTGCCCACATCCAGTTAGAATAGAGAGTGTAGATTAAGGCAGATTACTGTTCTGGAAAAGTGGAAGAGAGCAAATTTAGCCAACAGGAAATTTATTTTGCTTGACTATATATGTTTGCAGATGCTTTTGTTTTCTTTGCTTTCTGGGGAGTAGGAGAGAAAGAATGCAGACCGGAGAATAAAATTGAATGTTTATTTCAAAAGGGTACTTTAGAGTCAAAGGACTCCAGAGGTTCAAATTCCGGCTCTGACACTTACTATATGATTTCAGAAAGATAGGTCAGTTAACATCTCCAAATCACAGTTTCCCCATTTGTCAAAGGAAGGATGAGTCATAATGTGCCTTCTTGCTCTAAATCCTATGATCCTGGTATTTGTTGTCATTGAGAACCCAAGCATGGAGTATATGTCGAATGGAAAAGAAAATAGTCTGAGTATATATCCAGGAAAAAGTGAGTATTTTGAAAATCAAGATTAATCCCAGAAGAAACCAGAAACAAAAGCAGGGGATTTGTGAAGGCAGATGAAATTATAACATAAAAGTCAGGTCTGGAAAAGACCCTTAGACCATCTAGTTTTCCCTCTTCATTTTACAGGTGAGGAAATTGAGTCTCAGAGAAATGAAGGGACTGACAGCACCAGCCTTGGGAGTCAGGATTTAGGTGGTGGTGGTTGTTCAGTTACATCCAACTCTTTGTGATCTCATCTGAAGTTTTCTCGGTAAAGATACTGGAATGGTTTGCCATTTCCTGTTACAGATGAGGGAACTGAGGCAAATGGGGTTAAGTGATTTGCCCAGGGTCACATAGCTAGTAGGTGTCTCAGGCGGGATTTGAATTCAGGCAGATGAGTCTTCCTGTTTCCCAGTCCAATACTCTATCCACTCTGCCTCCTAGTTGCCTATTCTCTGCCACCAATTAACTGGCTTTTCTCAGGAAAGTCATGAAATCTCTTTGACCTTTAGCATCTTCCCCAGTAAAATGAGAATGTTGGATTATGTAGCTTACACTGGAGACGTGTAATGAGTACTTAATAAATGTTTATCAACTGACTGACTGCATGATTCCCTAAAATCCCTTCAAACTTTGTCAGTCTATTATTATCACTTAACTCTAGATTATCTCACCTAAAAGAGAAGAATCATGAGAGGGAGAAAATTTGAAATTTATGGAAATGAATGTTGAAAACTAAAAAGAAATAAACTAATTTTAAAAAGAGGAGAGTCATTATGGAAATAATCCCAGCTTCTGGATAGTTAGGCTTTGGGTTGTATTCCATTACTTTTATGTAGCCTAAGATTGCAGTCAATTTATCTCCCTAATGTTATTTGCATTTAAGCTAATCATGGTACTCATTTGCATTCTCCAAACCAACAAACACTAGAATGATACGATATTTTTAGGCCTAGTTCAAGGCCTAACCCTAGTTTATGCCGAATATTTCATATACTTTGCCATTTTAGTCTCTGAAGGCTGTTCATTCATATTCTTAGCCTTTTCATATGCTGATATAGTCAGCAAAGGTGTGAAAGAACTTGTAGTAATGGATAGAATGTTGGATCTGGAGTGAGGAGTTCTTCTTGTACAAAAGAGTCTTGTACTGTTTGAGTCTTCTTGTACAAAATTACTAATATAGAAATATTTTGCATGATTGCACATGTATGACCTATATTAGATTGCTTACTGTATCAAGGAGGAAGACCTGAGTTGGAATCCCACTTTGGACACTTAATAGCTTTGTGACCCTGGGCAAGTCACTTGCTTCAGTTTTCTCACCTGTAAAATGAAATATAATAGCACCTACCTGCCAAGGGTTGTTGGGAGGATTGAATGAAATAACCATTGTAAAATGCTTACCACAGTGCTTGGCACGTAGTAAACACTATGCAGGTATTAGCTATTATTTTTAAAAGGACCTGTCCCACAAGCTGGGGTGTATAGTTGCAATGGAATATTATTGTCTTATAAGAAATGACAAGCAGCAGAGGGTTGATGCGGGATGATATAGGAGAGAGCAGACTGGGGGAGGGGTTATACAGTGGGATTGCTGTTTTGGGGTGGTCAGTAGGGGAAAGACGGGGAGAAAATTTGTAACTCAAAATCTCATGGAAATGAATGATGTAAACTAAAAATAAACAAAAAAATAAAGTCTCTTCCATTTCTCAAAAAAAAAAAAAAAGAAAGAAAGAAATGACAAGCAGAATGATTTCAGAAAAACCTGGAAAGACTTACATGAACTGATACAAAGTGAAGTAAGCAGAACCAGGAGAACATTGTACACAAGTAACAGCAATATTATATGATAAAAAATTGTGAATGATTTAGTTATTCTCAGCAATACAATCCAAGACAATTCTAAGGGACTCATGATGAAACATGCCATCCACCTCCAGAGAGAGAAATGATGTTGTCTGAATCCAGACTGAAGCATACTGTTTTTCCCTCTTCCTTCCTTCCTTCCTTCCTTCCTTCCTTCCTTCCTTCCTTCCTTCTTTCCTCCCTTCCTTCCTTCCTTCTTTCTTTCCTTCCCTTCTTTTGTCTTTTTTTTCTCTTTTTTGTTCAAGTATTCTTGTACAAAATTACTAATACAGAAATATTTTGCATCATTGCACATGTATGACCTATATTCGATTGCTTACTGTATCAAAGAGGGAAGAGGGCAGGGAGATAAGTATAGAATTTGAAATTCAACACTTAAACAAAACATTGAATGTTAAAAAAAATTTTTTTTTTTTTTAAAGAAAAGGACCTGTTCCAGTACTGGCTAGAATGCTGGATCAGGAGTGAGGAGGACCTGATGTGGAATCCCATTTTAGACACTTACTAGCTCTGTGATCCTGGGTAAGTCACTTAACCCCTTTTTGATTCAATTTTCTCTTCTGTAAAATGGGGATGATAATAGCACCTACCTGCCAAGGGTTGTTGTGAGGATCAAATGAAATAATCATTGTAAGATGCTTAGCACAGTACCTGGCATATAGGAAGCCCTGTGTAAACATTAGTTATTATTTTTAAAGGACCTGTTGCAGTATTGTATAGAACACTGGACCAGAAATGAAGAAGACCTCCGGTGGAATCCCAACTCAGACGTTTACTAGCTCTGTCACCCTAGGCAAGTCACTTAACCTCCACCTGCCTTAGTTTCCTCATCTGTAAATTAGGGGTAAATAATAACACCTGCTTTTCAGGATGGTTGGGAGGACAAAACAAGATAATATTTGTAAAATGCTTTGCAAACCTAAAGTTTGACACAATTGTTAATTACAATGACTAGAATGTAAGCTCCCAAGGCAAGGACTATCTCATTTTTGCCTTTGTATACCCAGAACAAAAGCAGAATGCCTTGTACGTAGTGTAATGTCCTTAATAAATTTGTTTTATTTTAAAACCCTATTGAAGAAATCTCTAATTCCTTTTTGTTTTAGGAATTATTGTTGTACTTTGAATAGGATGGCAACATAAACTTAATTTTAAAAAGCTGCAATAGCCATAGAAACTCAGAGGAATATTGAGTAATTAAATTCTGACCGTATAAAGGTATAGTTTAGCTCATGTGCTCAGCCAATCAAATTGTGTCCTTCTAATTTAATCAGAGAAAAGTGTTTACATTCTATAATCGGATCAGGGGGCAGGTAGGGCATCTTTAATCACAGCTTAACACCTCCCCAACATCTTGAGATTACTTTCTTGGTTTTCTGACCTAGGGCACTGGTCAGTGTGGCTTCCCTATGCATTGATGATTTGAAGTTTGGCCCAAGTAAGGACGATTACGATGATGATGATGATGGTGATGATGATGATGGTGGTGGTGATGATGATGATGGTGATGATGATGATGGTGATGATGATGATGATGATGGTGATGATGATGATGATGGTGATGGTGATGATGATGGTGATGGTGATGATGATGGTGATGATGATGATGATGGTGATGATGATGATGATGGTGATGATGATGATGATGGTGATGATGATGGTGATGGTGGTGGTGGTGCTGCTGCTGCTGATAGTAATAACTAATATTTTGTAGTACTTACTATGTTCCAGGCCCATTTAACCTTGGCACCAAAGCATAGGCACCTACCTACTGTATTAGTCACAGAGCTGGCAAAGAGTGCAAGTCCAACTTTGAACCCAGATCTTCTTATTACAAGTCCAATATTCCTTCTAGAGCTACAGCCTCTCAAGCAAAACCCTCCCCACCCCCAGTCCTCAGCCACTAACTCATGCTACCTTCCCTCTGCAAAATGAACAGTTTTCCACACTTCCACCTACAGCTTTGTTTAAAAGGAGCACTCATTCAATGACTCAAGAGATTCTTCTCCCACTAATTATCTCCACCTTCCACCCCCTTCAAATATATCATATTCCCTGACAGGAGGTTTGCTTTATCCAATTGGAGCTGTCCAGAATACCAGAGGGTTAGGGCTGGAAGGCACCTCAGAGATCAGCTAATCTAGTTCGGCCCCTTCATTTGACAGATCCAGGACATTAATTCTTCTATTTCAGTGGAAAATGAAATTCTTCTTTTATCTAGCTCAGTCAGGTGGTTTCCTTCCTCCATTTGGGACTAGAGCTTGGCACTAGCATGTGAGGCAATGACTACAAGGTGCTGCTGTTGAGGAACAGTAATAGCCTGTATACATTCTTTTAGTACTGTTGCCTTAGGACTGCCCAGGGAATACAAATGAATACCATGATTAACTTAAATGAAAATAATATTAGAAAGGTAAATTGGCTGCAATCCTAGACTTCATAAGAGCCGTAGAATGCAGCCTGAGGCTGCATTTATCCACCATTTGGGATTGTTCTTCACATAGAGATTGTCTTTTAGGTGAGATAATCTAGAGTTAAATCATAGTCACAGAATTTCAAAGTTGACATAAGGGTCAGCTCTTTCATTTTATAAAAATGCTGAAGGCAAGGGGGTTGAATGACTCATCCAAGATCACCCAGCTGACCAGTGACAGAGCAGAGGCTAAATCTACCTCTTAATCTCATGCTCTTTAAGTTACTTTAGTTCTTTGGAAGGGGGGGAGGGGTTAAGAAAAGCAGTATCTAGAAGAGATCATGGCAGAGTAGAACCCAGCACAGACTATGCATCTAGTCAAGAAGTAGCCAATAGATACAATGACGATAGCAGGAATAGGTTCATCAAGAGGAAAAGGAAGTGGCATCAAAGGAATGAGCTGCCCTTCCATATAGCTGTCCTAGACACATATGTTCCTCCCGTGTGTGCACCCCTATACATATTCTCTATGTATTTGCATTCTTCCTATTGATAGTGCATATAGTTTTGAAAGAATCTGCTGCTTTTCTTACAATGCCATTTCATGCCTTTACTTTTTACTAATGTTGTCTTTTGGCTGACTGCTAAAGACAAATTACATTGGTAGGGGCTTATAAACTATGATTTTAGGGGATGCTAATCCACAAAGCACCTTGAATCTAGAGGACCCATCCTGTGAATTTGGAGGTTCTTCCAGGTACTACATAAGTAAATGCTAAGTACATGCAAAACAATACTATATAATTTCGAGACAATGTGTTAATAATTAGGGAAACTGAGAAAACCCTTATTTAGGAAGAACGTCCTAAATTGTGTTTTGAAGGAATCAAGGGATTCTACAAAGTAGCAGTGAGGAAGAGTGTATTCCAGAAATTGGAGGAGATAGAATGTGGTACATGGAGAGCCAGTTGGACTTGAATGGAGTGCGAGAATGAGATAAATATGAAATAAGAATGGAAAAGTAGGTGAGAAACAGACATATAGAGCTTTGAAGGGCAAGCCAAGGATTATATACATTATCCTAGAAACAAAAGATGCCATTGGAGATTTTCTAAAAGTAGTGACCTGGTCACATCCTTGTTTTAGGAACATCATTTCGGCAGTTGAGTGGAGGCTGAATTGAAGAAAGAAGAGACAGTAAGCAGGGGGCCTAATTAAGAGGTTATTGCAGACTTGCATTCATATTTATGGGTTGGATACAAAGAAGACAACTCCTACCTTGAGTTCTAGGGGTAATCCTTTGGGTATGCACTCGACACCAGAGCTCAGGAGCCCTCATTGATGTATTTCACATGAACAATAAGTCAGTAAATCAGAGAATGCTATAGATGAAGTATACTAGAGTTATCAGCAAGGCATTTGACAAAGTCTCTTATGATCCTTGTGGACAAGATGGATGAAAGTAGGCTGAGTGGTAGAACTTTAAATGAGTTTAGAACTCTCTTAATAGTTGTAATTCATGAATCAATCAATGAATAAACATTTACTAAGCATCTATTATGTTTCAGGCATTGTGCTAAGCTCTGGAGATACAAAAAGAGGCAAGAGACCTTACAACCTAATGGAGGAAACAACATACAATCAAATATATATGAAGCAAGTTATATATAGGAAAAATATAAAATGATTAACAGAAGGAATGCATTAAAATTAAGAGGGGTTGAGGAAGGCTTCCAGTAAAAGGCACAATTTTAGTTGGGACTTAAAGGAAGCCAGGAAAGTCAGCCTTAAAGGAGATCCTTAGTGGAATGTCCCAGGGATCTGTTTTTGTTCAATGATCTAGCCTTCATCAAATGGTGTTTCACATTTTAACTATATGAAGAATGAGGACTTTTGCTATAGTAATACAGAACAAGGGTTACTAGCTCTGCTCCTACCATTTTATAACACATTTCAGTGTTATGAAGTGCTAAATTGAGGATGATAAAGGCTTCAAACTAACTTCCATGGCTCGGGAGCTAACTACCATGGTCATAACAGAAGTTGAATGGAATTCACTGACCTTAATCCAAGTAAAGGGAGCACAGAGGGATTTTCCATGCACACAGGGGGATTGTTGATGAGTAAAGGGGAAGAAGGTCTTGATAACACTTGACTGTCAGTTGGAAATAGTATGTTTGATGAAGAAAAGATGTAGAAGGGTGCTGATTAGCCCCCAAGCATGTTGGCCCAGTCCACAGCAGCAGATAGAAACTATCAGAAAGCAGCAGCTGAGTAGAGAAGTTGAAAATAGAGATGCAGAGATGAATAGCATTTGTGAAGGCAAAAGTGGAGCTACAGTGAAATACAGCCAGTTCCTGGGAAATGGAGCTATTGGATGTTTTCTCATCATTGTCCAACCCTTTCTTACTAACATGAATTAATCATCCACAGAACATTCTTATGGATCATTGGAATCTGTGGGAGGTAATACTTCTTTGTGCAAGGGGTACAGAAACTATTCTGCTACTTGATTTTTCATCATTATTTACTTCGCTATTTTGCCTAATGAAATGCTTTGTTATTAAGGAAGTCATTGGATAGAGGCTTGAAGAGTATTGACATAAGTGTGTTAACCCAAAATACCCCAGAATGAATGTGGATTATCACAGGGTTTCGAAGGGTTTAAATTGGATCCTTGTTATATTTTACATTTTTCAGTGGTTTGGATGAAGGAATAGATGACTTGTTTGTCAAATTTGTAGATGATACAGAACAGAGGAGATAGCCAACCCCTCAGAGAAGAGAGAGTCAGGATCAAAAAAGTGCCCTTGATAAGACAGAATAATAAACTTAATCTAATATGAAATATAATAGAAAGAAATGTGAAATACTGCCCCTGGTTTACTAATATTAACTGCACAAGATAAGGGAGAGATGACTTGACAGCTGTTCAGAGAGACAATATCTGGAAGTAAAGTCAATAAGAATCAATAACATGATAAGTCAAAATGTGAATAATGAATGTGAATAGTCAAAAAAGGAGCATGATCTTAGGTTGCATTTGTTGTATCATGCCTATGGATGGAGCTAACAGAGTAGGAGGATTCTACTGCTCTGGAGATGAATGAGGTCTGACCTGGGATCCAAGCAAACATAAACCAAAAGGTCACCTAACCACATTCCTAAGGTCACCTAAGTACATGAAAAGCTCTCCCTATGTGAAGTCAGAGATCTTCAAAATTTTTTATTTCTGAGGCCCACTTGAGTCATCATACCTGTGCTGGTTATCAGATGTATTTGGATATGAGGTAATTCTCTCTCAAGAAACTAAGGAACTAAGGAACCCTGCATCTTTGTTGTATATCCTTATTGTATTAAAGCAAAGTAAACCTCCTTTTGTTAACTATCCAATGACTTGCAAGTGCTTCATTTCATCCTGATGCTGAATCTAAACAGGGTGTTGGCATTAAGCTCACCTTTAACATAGGAAAAAGACAATGAGTTCTGTGTTTAACATATTGACTTTGAGGTGCCTAGGAGACATCTAGGTAGAGATGTCTGCTAGGTTCATAGTGATGTAACCCTGGAACTCGGGAGAAAGATGAGGCCTGGGTATGCAGATTTAAGAGTCATCTGCAAAGAGATGATATTTGAATCCACAGGAGTTGTTGAAATTGTTGAGAAAAAGAGCATAGAAAACATAGCAAAGAACTCTGGGGGACATACACATAGATGGAAGTGAAGAATAACAAACAATGATCCTACAGGGGAAACTCGGGAATTGACAAACTGCTATCTACTGTGGCCATCTGTCACTTAGCAGATAAATGACCTTTTTCACCTTTATGAACTTTAATTCCCTTACATGTAAAATAAAATTGTATTATTTGTAAAGCTCCTTCCAGCTTTAATGTTTTATGACTCTCTGAACCCTAGGTGACACTTAAAGGTTATGGGGTGCTAACATCAACAGTGTCTGGTAATGTTTAATAAATGGCTCTCCAAAAGAGTACACATGATGCACTTTAAAGTTTAACCTGAATTCTTAACCTTTTCTCTATCACTTTCCTATGTGCAGACAATCAACAAAATAATAAATCAAGCCCTGATTTGTATCATTTGGCTAGTTCTAAAATATATATGCTCACACTAAAAATTTAACAATGAGGTCTTAGGAGCTAGTTCAACCTGGTTCCAGCACAGCCCCAGTATGAACAGATGGTAGTGATTATATGAACATTCATAGACTAAGCAGAACCAGTACTCAAACCCAGGTCTTCTGACTTAACAAGTCAAGTCAAAGAGCATTTTTAAAACATCCATTATGTTTCAATCACTGTGCTAAAGAGATGAGGTTACAAAGAAAAGAAAACCAATATGTTCTCTCCCCTTAAGGAGCTCATATTCTAATAAGGGAGACAAAAGACAAACAACTATGTACAAATAAGATACATACAGGTTAAATCAGAGGCAATCTCAGAGGGAAGGCACTAGGATTAAGGGGAATTTAGAAAGGCTTCCTGTTGAAGATGGAGTTGTAGTTGGTACTTGAAAAAAGCCAGGGAGGCCAGGAGAAGGAGATGATGAAGGAGACCTTTCC
The DNA here is from genome assembly GCA_028646515.1 of Pseudochirops corinnae. Lineage (NCBI taxonomy): Eukaryota > Metazoa > Chordata > Mammalia > Diprotodontia > Pseudocheiridae > Pseudochirops > Pseudochirops corinnae. The sequence goes on from CM053589.1 coordinate 75,568,476, forward strand.
AGGCATGGAGAAAAGATACTGTATCATGGAGTACAGAGAGGATGTAAAGTTTAAGACTAGAAAGGTAGAAAGGGTCCAGGTAATGAAGGTCTTTGAACACCAAATGGTAGGTTTTAGATTTAATCTAGGAGATAATAGGGAGCCACTAGAGTTTATCAAATAGGGAGCTAATATAGCCAGACCTGTATTTTAGGAAGATCAATTTGACAGTTGAGTCAAGTACGGTCTAAGGTGGAAAGAGACTTGAGGAATTGCTATTGCAATCTAGGTGTAAGGTGATAAGGAGCTAGACTAGAGTGGTAACTGTGTCAAAGCAGAGGAGGGGATATAGGAAAGAGCTGCTGCAAAGCCTCTATAGGACTTGGTGACAGATTGGATATGAGGAATAAGTGAGAGTGAGGAGTCAAGGATAACACCTAGGTTTTGAGCTTGGTAACTGAGAAGATAGTGGTTCCCTTGGCTGTAATAGAGAAGTTAGAAAGAGCGGAGGGGTTGGAGGAAAGATAATGAATTCAGTTGAGTTCACAATGTCTAAGGGACATTCAAGATGCTCCCAAAGCAGTTGGAGATCCAAGACTTGAGGTCAAGAGAGACATCTGTACTAGATATAGATCTGAATATCCTTTTCATAGAGATTACACTTGAATTCATGGAAGTTAATGAGATTGTCAAGAGAAGGATCAGAGAAGAGGACCCAGGACAGAGCCTTTGGGAATACCCATGGTTACTAGGCTTAACCTAGATGGAGACCCAGCAAAAGAGACTGAGAAGTGATCATCTAGGTAAGGGGAGAACCAAGAGAGAAAACCTAGAGAAAAGAATATCAAAGAGAAGAGAATAATCGACAATTTCAAAGTCTGTAGATAGGCCAAGAAAGGTGACATTAACTGGCTCTTTTCCCCTTACACTACAGTTTCTGACTTCCAATCTCTAGCATAGGTTTACCTGAGAGGTCAGGGAAAGGCTCAGAAAGTGTTTTGAAGGCAACAGTTGTCATTGGCCTTGTGAAATTGTCTCATTACTGCCTGACTCTTTGGTGTATGATAATGATAATAGGGCGGCTAGGTGGCACAGTGAATAGAGTACTGTGCCTAAAGTCAGGAAGACTCATCTTCCTGAGTTCAAAACACTTTCTAGCTGTGTGACCCTGGGTAAGTCACTTAACCCTGTTTGCCTCAGTTTTTTCATCTGTAAAATGAGCTGGAGAAGGAAATGGCAAACCACTTCTGTATCTTTGCTAAGAAAACTCCAAATGGGGTCATGAAAAGTCAGTTATGATGGAAATGACTGAATAACAACAATGATGATAATGATAACTATAATAAAAATAATGACAACACTTTAAGTTTAGAAAAATATAAATATTATCTTATTTGATCCTCACAACATCCCTGAGATCTAGGTATTATTATCCCCATTTTATAGCTGAGAAAACTGAGGGAAATAGAGGCTAAATGACTTGCCCTGGGTCACACAGCTAGTAAGTGTCTGAGGCAGAATTTGAACTCAAGGCTTCCTAACTCCACGTCCTCATTGCCATCACCAAGGTGCCTATGCTGAGCAGTAACACTTCTAGTAGCTTACAGTGCAGCCTATTTTATAAGACTTTCCCCAAGGATACACATGGCCCTAGAAAACACAAACATAGGTACATAGGGAAGGCCTCCAAGGAAACCATACCCAAGCCTCCAGTGCTATGTGGTCCTGCCACATGCACGTCTCATTTGGCTTTCTTACTCTCTTTCTTGACAACACAGTTGACTGCTTAGAAACGCCAGCTCTTAAGAGCAGAGGTCTTCTTTAGCCCAGTGTCATACCTGGTGCTTCCTTCCACTGCTCCTGACCACTGGGGATTCTCCCCAGGGCAGTAGCAGCTCCTGTACCCCATATGATAGATCCTGTATCCTGTGAGCTGCATCCTGTATCTCAGATACTCATAGGGTTCTAGTGGGAAAAAACCAGCAGTAGTCTATGGGGAATCCCAAGTTCTGAAGCTTCATTCTAATTCTGCCATTATCTATTTATGTGATTTTACACCTCCTTGAGTCTTGGTTTGCTCATCAGTAAAACAAAGTTATTGTACTAGATAATTTCAAAAGCTCCTTCTAGCTCTGTAGCTTAGGGTCTAAGGAGCTAATCTACTCCCTCAGGTAATTTTCCTTTGTATCAAATTTTCTGCTGCTTTGTTCCAGGGTCTCTGGAGAATTTCCTCTGCCCTCTCCCAAATCTTTTACTACAATTAGAGGGAGACAGAACTCTCTGGGAACTGAGCTTCTTCTGGGTACTGCTCAGAGACCTCTGGGGTTGCTCAGGGTAACAGGCCTGTATAACATATTGTACTCTCTCATTCCTGGCTGCTCTGATTTGTTTTTTTGCCATGGTACACTGAGGCAGAACATGGGTCCACTAACATTCCCTTGACTCAGGATCATAGAGTCACAGGATCATAGATTTGGGCCAGGAAGGGACCTCAGAGGACATGTAGTTGAACTTCCTCATTTTACTGATGAAGAAACTAAGGAGAGGGAGGGAAAGTGATTTGTAATATGAGAATATTACAAGGTAATATAAGAAATAAAATTTCAAACCAAGTCCCTGACTCAAGAGCTAGTCCTCATTCTACTGTATTGATGGAATCTTAATAAAGCTGCCCCCAAGCCCCACTATATCTACCTAATTCCCCCTGCCAATGTCCTAACTTCTTCATATATGCCTTGCTGCTCACTAGCACAATAGGTATGTCCATGAAATTTTAGTTCCCACAGAAACAGCAGGTGTGTCCATGTGATGGGAACCCAGCTACTGCTTCTACCTAGTCACTGTCCCCAGACTCATTCCCACAGAAACAGGTATGCTCTTATATTCAGCCATAATCACATCATCCATCTAATGGTTAGATTCTAACCCAACACAGGATCGCAATACCTAACTATCCATCTTGACCATACAGGACCACAATAGCTAGTCAATTGGAGGGCAGTGCGACCAGAATGTTTAACCACTTGTATTGGTAATGGAATTTGGAGATGTCCCTGTATTGGCTTGGTTTTGGGGTTGAGTGTTAAAACCCAGAGCTTGTGAATCCCACTTGTGGGATGGACTTGTTGACATGAAGAAAGAGGACTGAACTGGGAGGAGCCATGAATTGGGAGAGAGGCCCAAGCCTAGAGAAGGCCAGAAGGACTTTGAGAGAGCAGTATCCAGTATTGTGGAGCCTGAGTTGCTGAGAGAAAGACTGCTGAGAGCCCATTGGAACTGCCCAGGATTTTTGTGAACTGCCACCCAGAACTGCCAAGAATTGAGGAGGCATGGCTGTGATGCTGGTATTTTGTCTGTCTGTTTTGATGTTGTTTTGTCAGATTCATCTGATGGTGAAGAAGAGTGCTGCTGTTGTAGAGGTCCTGGAACCTGGCTGTTGGTTCAGAAGCCCTGAAGGAGGATTTTCTTGAGGTACCTGCACAGAAATCCTGGAAGAGGGCCTTGCTGATGTTTTCAGGGGTTCTGGGACTGTTCTACAGGCAGAGAGCGACTTGATGAGGATACTGACTATGGCTTTGTTGAGCCTTGTCTGCCCAGGAACTGGGATTGCTGAGGACTTGCCTCTAGTGAAGATGAAAGAAGGCCCTTTCCTTGGGTATTCAATGCTGAGCTTAACCTTATTAACTTAAGGTGGATGGCCTTTTGTGTTCTCCTGCCCCTTTTGAGATTCAGAGGTGGGAAGCCTTTGAGTTCTTTTGTGCTCTGTGATTGACCAAGTGAATGTACTTTGTTTATGGTTGGAGACTAATCTCCATTTGAGAAGAGACTTTTGACTGACAAAATGAATGTACTCTCTAGGGGTGGAGTAGTACCTAGATTGAATTGAGAACTCACTTGCTAAAGGAACAAGTTACACTGTATTTGACTTTCTCGGTTCTGTGAATGTTTGCTGAATAAATGAGGTTTACTATGCTGGTAATCCAAACCTTAGAAGTTGCCTTTGCTTGGCATTACACCACTGAACCATAAGCGAAACCCCTCCTTCATTACCTAATCCCTAAACAAATCCTCCTGCTTTTTTAATATTAATCATGTTCCTATATTCTATGCAAATTTTGGTTGTATAATCAGTATCTTTATCCTATAAAAATTCATCTCACTTTCTTTGAAGTTGCTGGTTTCTCTTGGAACTTAACCTGCTTTATGATAGGCGTCAATCTCAATAAATGCTTTATACTTGGAATAGTGGTGGTCTGACATTGAATTCTTTGAGACAGTTCCACTATAACACATCATGAAACCCCAATACTTTTTGAGTGGGCAGAGACCCCACCACAACAGTTTTTGGCATCCCTGGGTTTAAACCTCAGCAGTATCATGATACATCTTCTGCAATAAGAACCATAGCCTGGCATGGAGGTGCACACCTGTAATCTATGCTATTGAAGAGACTGAGGTCGGTAGGTCCCTTGAGCTCAAGAGTTTCAAGCTACAGTAGGGCTAAAGTCCATCAGATGTCCATAGTAAGTCTGGGACAAATATAATGAGTCCTCTGGAATGGGGAGCCACCAGTTGCCTAAGGAGGGACTGACCAGCCCAGGTTGGAAACGAGCAAGCAAGTCAAAGATTTCATGTCAATCAAGACATAAGCACATGAATAGCTACTACACTTCCATCCCAGGAAAATTGGTAGAACTAGTCATAAAATAATAATAATAATAATAACAATTGCTCTAACTTATATGGATATTCAATGTTTATGAAGCACTTAAAACAACTTTTGAGGTAGTTAGTACAAATATGATTATTTTCATTGTGCAGAAAAGGAGATTAAATGATTTGCACATAGGGGTTAAGTGTAACTGGGGTTAAGTGAATTGTCCAAGGTCACACAACTAGTCAGAGAAGAATGGATGGAGGCAATGAAAATAACACCGTCTTTAAGGAGTTTGGCTGAAAAAGGAAGGAGAGATATAGGATGATAGCTTGAAGAGAATGGTAGGCTCTAGAGAAGGGTTTTTTATAAGAGAGGGGAGGGCAGCTAGGTGGTGCCATGAATAAAGCACCGGCCCTGGAGTCAGGAGGGCCTGAGTTCACATCCAGCCTCAGATACTTAACACTTACTAGCCATGTGACCTTGGGCAAGTTACTTAACCCCAATTATCCTGCATTTCCCCTTCCAAAAAAGCAAAAAAAAAAAAGAACAGGGGAGACTTGGTCATGTTTGAATGCAGTAGGGAAAGAACTGCAGGGGGGTGAGAGTGAGAGAGAGAGAGAGAGAGAGAGAGAGAGAGAGAGAGAGAAAATAACTGAATTGAGAATGAAATCTTTTAGAGAAGATGGGAAGGGATCAGATCAAGTGATAATGTATAGGTATTGACCTTGGGAAAGAGAAGGGCTACCTCTTTGTCAGAAAGAAGGAGAGAGTGGGAAATGATGCAAATGATGTCTTGAGATGAAGAGAAAAGGAGAAGAGGCTCTGAGATACTGTAATCTCCCCAGGATCACACAGTGAGAGGAGAAAATGCCAAGCCTATACCTAAAATCTGTCTTACCTGCTTTTGCATTATAGTTACTTCTTTAAGTTCTCTATGTTGACAATAGACTAACTCAGTGTCCAAAGATGTTTCTGTGTAAGGAGCAAGAAAGGACTGATTGTTTGACCTGTTTTATGTTAAAGAAAAATAATCTGGGAGGGGCAAAGTCAAGATGGTGGCATAGAAGAAAGAGAACTCTGTGGTTCCCACCATAACCACCTCAAATAGCTGTAAAATATGACTCTAAACAAATTTTAGAGCTCCAGAACTCATAAAATGACAGAGAAACAAGGCTTCTGCTGAAGGCAGCCCGGCAGATGGATGGAAAGGGCTCATCGCAGCATGCTGGAGGCAGAGCCCAGCCCCATGTGGTTTTAGCCCCAGGCTATCCAGACTTCTCGTCCTGGTTGGAGCTTTCAAGACAGCGGATCACTGACAACTGTGGCGGTTTCCAGAATTACCAACCCATAAAAGCCAAGGACAAAGGGAAAAGGTCAGTGGAACTTGGCTAAATTTGGGGGAGAGGGTAGGGCTGACTGCCTCCAGAGCTAGCAGCAGTCTGAAGCAGCGACCCTTCACATGGAGCCTCCTCCACGTGGCTACTTCAGAGCTCCTGGCCTGCAGATTGCAGGGAGGCCAAGTGATCATTCGGAGTCTAAGTGCTCTTGTCTTGAGCTGCCTGGATCGGAATTGTGGTCTTGAGTAGTGGTCCTGAGGTGTGTTTTCAGTGAGCCAAAGCTGTTGGGGGCTGCAGAGATGGTGGCCTCCTAATAGCCCTGGCAGCTGTGAAAACAGTGATTCGGGACAGAGCTCTCCCCTCTGAAAGCAGGGTTCTACTGAGCCCAAAAGTCAAGTAACTGACTGGCAACATAAGCAGGCAAAGGAAGCAAAGAAAGCTCAGCAATCCAACTTTAGATTCCTTTTTGGGGGATAAAAAGGATCAAAGCATGGAACGGGAGGAAGACAACACAGTCAGAACTCCCACAACAAAAGCTTCCAAGAAAAATGTAGACTGGCTACAAGCCATAGAAGAGCTTAAGAAGGATTTTGAAAACCAAATAAGAGAAGTGGAGGAAAAATTGGGGAGAGAAATGAGAATGATGCAAGAAAATTATGACAAGAGAGTCAACAACCTGATTGAAGAAAAATAATACCTTAAAAAACAGACTAACTTAAATGGAAAAAGAGGTCCAAAAAGCCAATGAGGAGAAGAATGCCTTAAAAAGTCGAATTTGCCAGATGGAAAAAGAATCTCAAAAGCTTGCTGAAGAGAATAATTCCTTCAGAATTAGAGTGGAGCAAATGGAAGCAAATGACT
>CM053589.1:75575809-75599547 GCA_028646515.1 Pseudochirops corinnae
GATTAGAATGAGAGGAGACAGGGAGAGACAGAATGGGGTTAATCATCTCATAGAAGAGGCAAAGGATAATTGTTTCGATGGAGGGGAAGAACAGGAAGGCAAAAGGGAAAGGGTCAACTTTACTCTCATTGAACTTGGCTTAGGGTAGGAATGACATAAACTCTAAACTGGGTATCTTGCCACACAGGAGAGTAAGGGGGATGGGGATGAGAGGTCGGATGATGGAGGGGAGGGCAGGGTGGGGGGGAGGGTTGCTGGAAGTACACACTTCTGTAAAGGGACAGGGACAGGGACAGGGTAGAGAATAGAACAAGGGGGCGTGCAGGATAGGAAGAAGGGACACATAATCAGTCTCTCACAATATGTCCATTGTGGAGAAGTTCTGTGTTACCATACATGTACAGTCTGTATTTAATAGCTTGTCCTTCCAGTGGGGGTGAGTGATAAGGAAGGAAGGAAAAGAATCTAGAATTTAAAGTTCTATAACCAAATGTTAAAAAATATTTATGTATATATATATATATATATATATATATATATATACATATATATACACATATGAAGTTGTTATTATTATTAATTACATCCAACTGGTAATTAAGATATACAGACCCTGTGGTAGGGAGATCCATCCTGCCCTTCTGGAAAGTCAGAGGGGCGAGGGGGAGGACATAGGAGAGAGTAGATTGGAGGAGGGGTTATATAGTGGGATGGCTGTTTTGAGGTGGTGGGTAGGGGAAAGATGGGGAGAAAATTTGTAACTCAAAATCTCATGGAAATGAATGATGTAAACAAGAAAATAAATAAATTTATTTATTTAAAAAAATAAATTACAAAAAAAATCCAAAAAAAAAATGTAAAGCAAAAAAAAAAAGTTTTCACTGTCACTCACCATTATCACAGCTCACACACAGCATAGTATTTTAAAGTTCACAAAGTACTTTCCCATATATTATTTCATTTAATTCCCACAACAACCCCGGGAGGTAGGTACTATTATTGCCTTCATTTTACAGATGAAGACACTGAGGCACAAAGAAATTAGATGAGTTAAGAAATTAAATGATTTGCCCAAAGTCACGTAGCTAGTGAATGTCTGAGGTGGGATTTGAATCCAGGTTTCACTGACTCCAGCACTTTATCCATTCTGCTGCAACGCCTAGCAACAAGAATCCACATTTTTATAAAGCTTTGAAATCTGCAAAGCATTTTATCTCATTTGAACCTCACAACTCCTTGAGGTATTCAGTTATTATTCCTGTTTTATACAGTAGGAAACAAGATGAAAGGGGCACAGCATCATACAGCTAGTAAGTGTCCGAGGTAAGATTTGAATCCAGATCTTCTTGAAACCCAAGACTTGTATTCTCGTCTGTCATAATGGGGACTATGATGATCTTAGTATCATTAGTAGAGCTAGAAGAGACTTTTGTTGTTGTTGTTCAGTTGTTTTTTCAGTCCTGTCCAACTCTTTGTGATGGCGTTTACTTGGCAGAGATACTAGAATAGTTTGCCATTTCCTTCTCCAGCTAATTAGACAGATAAAGAAATAGAGGCAAACAGGCTTAAGTGACTTGTCCAGGGTCACACAGCTAGTTAAGGGTCTGTAGCCAGATTTGAGCTCAAGAAGATGAATCTTGCTGATGGCAGGCCTGGCACTATGCACTACAGTCCCCCAGCTACCCAGAAGACACTTTACAGGCCATATAATACAACTCTTCATTTTACAGATGGAGAAACTAAGGTCTAGAGAAGTTACGTGACTTGACTAGGGGGATACAGTAGTAAATTGAGGATCCAGGATTTGAACCCCGGTTCTCCAACTCTAAATCAAGGCCTTCTTTAATTACATCAAAGCCAAGTTGAGACAAGTCAACAAACATTTATTAAGTATCTATTATGCTCTGGGCACTGTGCTAGCACAATGTGTGATCTTGTAAGCTTTGGAGATCCTCAAAGTTCTTTTTTGATCGGATTAACTTCTTACCTGCTGTGCTTTGAAGACATTCCTATTCTTTTCACTTGGACAATTACCATTTTTTTTAAACATGTAATTTTGGTTTCCAGTTTCAAGAAACCAGTATTTTTTCCTTCAGCTTATAGTCATCTTGAGCTTCTGATGGATTTTTTTTAAGTCTATAGGCTTCCTATGTTTTCATTTATTGTAACTCGACCTTTTCTCCCTGACTAATGCCATCATTTTGTCACAATCCTCTTCTTAAAAACTGAATTCAAGCGATTTCTTTGGTATTCTTTTTATCACCAGGGTGGTGAATTTTACTGTGTTGTTAGCACAGTTACAAAATGGCACACCCACAGAGTAAAGGGAGCCTTTTCATGGAGTAATATCCTCTTCTGGTGGCCTTTAATGTATCATCTCTAAAGACATTCAGAGCTGTGTTGTGTTTCAGTTACCATAGGCAAAAAATGGATTTTAAAAGACAAGAGAAAGAGTATCCAGCTGACAAAATTTTATCATACTTACTATAGGCCGGATGAAAGTGAATGTTGTCTAATACAGTTCAAAGGCCAGAGGCTCCTCATTCCTGACCATATCCCTAAGAGGTAGTTACTAACCCTGTTTTCCAGATGGAGAAAGTGAATCATAGGAGGATGAAGTTATTTTACCTCAAGTTGTAGTTACAATGGGCAGTTATAGCCCAGGCCCAACTCTTCTTGTCCTCATTTGGGGTTTTATTGCCAAAGATATTGGAGTGGTTTGCCATTTCCTTCTCCAGCCCATCCTACAGGTGAGGCACTGAAGCAAACAGGGTTAAGTGACTTGCCCAGAGTCACACAGCTAGTAAGTGTCTGAAGTCAGATTTGAACTCAGGAAAATGTGTCTTTCTGATTTTAAGCCCAATGTTCTATTTACTGTGCCACCTAGCTGCCATAGGATAAATAGGGAAAATACTGGCATTTTGAGGGGTTGGGAAAGTCCTTCTGTAGAAGGTGGAATTTTAGTTAGGATTTAAAAGAAGTCAGGAAGGCCAGTAGTCAGGATGGGTGAGGGAGAGTGTTCCAGGCATGGGGGACAGCCAGAAAGAACGCCAGGGTCAAGAGATGGAGTGTCTCGTGAAGGGAACAGCCAGAAGGCCAGTGTTACTGTATTGAAGAGAACCATACTGGGAACTAAGGTATAAGAAGTCTGTTTCTCACCTATAATAGAGGATCGGAGGGCAGAGGAATAAACTCCTAATCAAACCTTGCTTTTACAGCTAAACTCTTTGTTTTCCATTAACTGCTCTGCTTGGTTTTGACTCCACAAATATCATGCCCCTGCAACAGGTACCTCCTGCTTACCCCCTCCCCCTTTTCTTTCTTTCTTTTTTTAAATTTAAATTTATTTTATTTTATTTTTAATTTATGAAATAAAATAAACATTTCCATAACACAATTTAATTTAAAAAAAGATGATTGCACATGAAACTGCAAATCTACCATGTACAGCTCGCTATTCATTTGAAATACACAACAAAGTTATGCAATTTTTTTTCCCTTTTCTTTCTACTCCTCCCATTGTTGGCCAACATTAGACACAAACAGGTATATATGTATATGTAAAATTATTCTATGCATACTTCTATTTATCAGTTCCTTTTTCAGCTTCCTTTTGTGTATTGTCTTATTTCTTTAGATTGTAAACTCCTTGAGGACAAAAATTGTCTTTCTTTTTCTCATTTATATCTAATCTGCAGGGTTTAGTGTGATGACTGGCATGTGATAGACACTTAATAGATGTTTATCAGCAATGTGCTTGCCCTCGAATTGCCTCTAACATTAGTCAGCCACACTTAATTAGCTTATAGATAGAGTTATTTCCTGAAGTGGTCTAATAAGAACAGTTGGTACAGAAATTCTCTCCCAAAGTCTGTGACATACTCTCCCACAAGGACTTCCAGAGATCAAGCAAGGTCAAGCTTAGAGAGAATGTGTGGCAAAAAGGTAACTCACAGCTTCTGGATGTCCTTTTGCTGGAGCCCTCAAGATGTTGCCCTTTGATATGACATAGCTTCTCTGCTGAGCTCTTTATAGAGCCTTGAAAATGCTTTTTAAAAACCAGGTCCAACCTGTTCTTGCTTCCTAATTCATATTCCCCATTGCTGACCCTAGAAACACTGCTAGGATGCTGAGGAAAGAGTCCTCTGGTTCTCTGAAGTTCATGAGGAACTCCTCCAGCCTTGGTACCCTTCTGCTCAAGCAATGCCTTCTGAGGGCCTTGGATGGCGGCTTCCACCACTAATCTATTAGACATTCAAATCTCTGCTGTCTTTGAAAGCCATTGGATGAACTGGGGTAAATGACAGAGGAAGTCTGTTAGTGATGGGGTACAGGCTCTGAGAAACCCCTTGAACTCTGAATCTTCCCACCTGATGAGGCATTTGCCTGAGACCATAAGCCTTTCATTATAGCTAGGCCCATTTCTCTGTTCCTCTTAACCTAGCCTAGCCCTCCATTGTCCAGCTACTTCCCACCCTTGATCCTATCAACATATCTACACCCAAATCTGTTACCTTTAAACTAGCCTAGCTATCCACTGTCTGTCATGTCCAGGTGGCCTTCAGCTATTTCCCACCCTTAATCCCATTTCTGGAGTCTAACCTTAGTTCCATCAAAGATCCTCCTTAGATTCCTCCTCAAGACCCTCCCCAAAACCCTCCCCAAACTCCTCCATTAGGCCACTCCTAGATCTCTCCCACAGTCTTTCTGCATATAAAATATCTCTTGCCTCCATGAAGGGACTGAGAGTAATCTAGTGAAGACTCACTCTGTGTCAGATTATTCTGGCCTTCTTGTCAATACAAACTTCACAGATACATAGGCTCCTTAAGAGTCTACCCATTATGGCGAATCTTTAATAAATTTTGGCTGAGAGAAGACATGAGTCGAATTCATAAAGCAGGACCTGGCATGTTGATATTTTGGGGTCTCAAGCACCCCTGAACCCTAAACCTCAACATATACGGTAAACCTCAACATTAGGATTGGTTGAGGGACTTAGTCACCCCAGTCCATCCAATGGTTTTTAAAGATATCTGAAAGCCGATCTCTACCCAAAAGTATGGATATTAATAATTATACTAATAACCTCGATCTGGGCCACCACCAGTATATCTTGCCATTGGACCCTGATGATTAAGGTGGAGAGAGTGAGGCTGATGACTTTGCACAGCTCTGCCTCACTTAAATCCAATTAACTCACAAGTCAAGACATCACCTTGATGGTCTTTGGTCCTCTTTGAGAACAAGGCTGAGCAACAACAACAGCAATAACCTTTATAGAAATCAGCTTCTAAATGTTAAACTAATAGTTGGAATCAGAGATTTGCACGTCTAAAAAGCTTAGTATTGGAAGCCTCCATCGACGCCAGGTCTGGAGTCAGGAAGACTCACCTTTCTGAGGTCAAATCTGGGCAAGTCACTTAACCCCTTTTGCTTCAGTTTCTTCACCTGCAAAATGAGCTAGAGAAGTCAATGGCAAACCACTCCTGTATGCTTGCTTTACAAATATCGCCTCATTTTATTCTCGTAACAAACTATGAGATAGGTGATATTATTATTCCCATTTTCCAGATGAGGAAATAGGAGACAGAAAGAGGTTAATCCATAAGGGCCAAGGATCTAGACTTCCTGACTCAGGCCCCAAACGAAAACAAAATTCTTTCCACATTCTCCTCCCAGACAATGCCCACCTCTTACGGCCGGGTCAGTTTTGGGTTGTGACCCTTTGCTTACTGACCTATTCCCTTTCAGGCTGGAGATTACCCAAGGTTTCCACGCCGTAGTGACTCAGCCTTCTTCAGGGAAAGAGCTTATGGTTTTAGTCCTTAGAGCCATATGAGTCCCTTCCTTCGCTCTTTCAGGGAGCTTAAAAGACAAAGGTTATTAGTAAATAGCATAACTATGGGGTTCTTTCATAATGGTAACCCAGAGCTCTCAAGTCAAGGTGAAAGTCCTATCTATCTGGATGGACGTTAGCACCCCCCTTCTAGTCTTGTTTCTAATCCTTTGGCTACCACACTAATCACGCTCACCCCTTATTTGTACTCAGCATTCGATTAAGGACATGCAATATTCGAAAGCAATTAAGATAGAGCTTATCTTTATCTGGGGAAAGCTGGCTTGAAAATGCTATTAAAAACGAATAGTCAGCTTTTTAAAAAAGAACAATAAACTCTAGACTTAAACATCTCTTTTTGGGGATGGAGGGAAGTTGTTCAGTTGAGCATCTTCATGACCCGTTTTCTTGAGCAGCTCATTTTACAGATGAGGAACTGAGGCAAACAAGGTACAGTGACTTGTGCAGAGGCACATAGCTAGCAAGTGTCTGAGGCCAGATTAGAACTCACGAAGGTAAATCTTCCTGACTTCAGGCCTGGCATTTTATCCAGTGTGTCATTAGCTGCCCATGTGGAAGAGAGAGGGGAGGGGAAAGAAAATACCGGAGCCACTGGATTTCTCAGAAAAGGACCAGCTTACCATGCTTTGGTCTTGAGATGCCTCATCTGCCTGGTGGACCACCCTGGTAGAGTTTGGACACACTCAACCTCATTTTCCTCTGCTCTCCTATTGACTCATCTGTGCAGTTATGTCTACCTGTTTTTCTTCTGTCTCTATAGCTGAAGGATCTACCACTATGGTGTAATGGTAATGGTAATTTGAAGATCTTCCCTGCCCCTTAATAGGCCCAAGAGAATTTAAAGACCTTCCTTACTTTAAAGATCTTCCCTGCCCCCTAATAGGACAAACATAATCACATGGAGCCTGTGGTGGGAGAAGTTTACTGAATGGTTGGAGCAGAGCTCAAAAGAAGCTGGGAGTCAGAGCAGTTGCCACAGTGGAAGAGAGAGGACGCAGACAAAGAGACAGTTAGGCTTGTTAGTGTTTGTTTGTGGGAAGGCTAGAGGATGGTGTGGCTCCCTGCAGTGTATTAACTTCTTTGTTGCTATGATGAATTTGACTTTCTAGCCTTGGGATTTGGCATTCTGGTGTCAGAATAAATGTTTTATTTCTGTCTTATATATGGAGAGTCTACTATATTTTGCAATTCAGAACTGTGCCAACATATTCATAGTTGCCATTGGTGGCTATGAATGTTGTGTTGGTGCTACACATGGACAACTCTGATTTTTAGCTCAAATCTGAGGTCATTGAATGTCTTATTGGTTTGGGGAGACTACATATGGCAGAAGTCCATGAAGCTATTCTAAAACTTTTCTCTGATTTGTAGTATTTGGTCCCAGTATGGGGCCACATTTGATAAACTAAGAAATAGGAATGCCATTTTCAGCTGGTTATATCTACTCAATCACCAGGCCACATACTCACCCTCTATGGGAGTTTTTGATAGAGATGGAAAAGCTTTTATTTATTTGTTTTGTTTTGGTCTTCTATCTCTTGTTGAAGCATTATTAGTCAGAAAAGAAGAATGGGGAGTAATGAATATAGATCTTTGAACAGTTTGGTCCTGGTGACCCCAATGTCAGGGTTGGCTATGTAACAGATGAGCTGGGGGGGAGGGGTACCCACCCATAAACAATTGGGAAGTGAGTCCATGATGGGTTAAGCTTAAGGAGCATAAGCCCCAAAAATTTCAGCTGTCAAGACAATGAGGGAAAGTGTAGAACTAGCAGACAGGTAGGGAATCAGCCTGAGGGGAAGTGATGTCAGATGCAGGCCAGCAAGAGACTTTTCATAAGGAGAACAGCAAGAGAGACTAAATCATCAAAATAGTCTGAGGCAGAGAGGCAACTTGTTTCTTGCCCTGAAGCTGAATTCCTATAATAAGACTTTTAATAATGAGGAAGTTGTACCTCCTGGGTATGAGCAGGTTCAGGGACAAGCTGTGAATGTATATAGCATTGAGGAGCAAGAAGTATGGCCACAGCAGAGTGATTGCCAGCCAGCAGGGGGCAGGGATGAGAACATTAGGACCAATAACCAGAAATCCATCCAGGTTACCTGAATTATCCCGGAGAAAGAAGCAGAAACCAGACCTGAGACACACTACTAACTGACTGGCGTTTGATTCTTGGGTAGTTCTAATCTCTGACTTTTGACTTTCCTGGACATAAGAAGGGTATTTGAATTGGAAATCCTATGTTACGTTTCTTTGAGATCCACTTTGCTTCGGCTGCCCTGCCTGGTTTCAATGCCACAGAATAAAATACTCCTTCTAGGATTAACTCATCACTTCTAAACTTACCACCATGTTGTTAACTCAAGTCTTGACTCCTCTTCCCTCAGTCTCCTTTCCCTTCTGTTTGGAGAACTGGAAGGTAGAGTACCATACTTCCCAAAGTCTTCTTTTTTGTTTTTCGCTTTTTGGAGGGTGGAAGGTAGGGCAATTGGGGTTAAGTGACTTGCCCAAGGTCACATAGCTAGTTTTTTGTGTTAAGTGCCTGAGGCCGGATTTGATCTCAGGTCCTCCTGTCTTCAGGGCTGGTGGTCTATTCGCCGCACCACCTAGCCACCCCCGAAGTCTTCTTTTAAAGAAGAGAGAACCTGGGCTCTTGGATCACCCCTTTTTTATCTGCTGCACTGCCTGAATTCAATTGCTGTTTTATTTGTCCTTCATTTTCTAAGAGGACCATGGCATCGGGGAAATGATGACATGACTTGCAGTTGACTTTGATTTGATGAGGGAGGGCTTTGCAAGTGCACTGGCCTCACTTTCTCCTCCAGAGTCATCTCGAGTCAGATATTCATCAGGATAACTGGAGATGACTTGAGATGCAATGGGAGACCCTGGCCTTTAGGCTAAGGCCTTGTCACATAGTCACTTAGAGTGAGGTAACGTGGCTGGTGACCTTGCACAGCCCTCCCTCATTCCAATCAGTCAACTATAAGTCATGTCATCATTTCCCTGAATTCAATACCATAGAACAAGATGCCTTGCCTTTCCTGATTCCTTTCCCACATTGTCTCTTCCATTAAAATGTAAGCTCATCAAGGGCAGGGACTTTATTTTTTCCATTTATCGTATTCCCAGTGCTTAGCACACTGCCTGGCATCTCATAGGTGCTTAATACATATTTGTTGGATTGGATTAGATCTTCGGGCTGCTAGATCTGGGAAGGAGTTGGGAGCTTCCAACCCATGTGGGCTCTTTAACACATTTGGTTTTATTCTGTTTCTTCTAATGTTATTATTTTAAAACTGTATAGGTATGTTATACTTCTTTGAATAAAACTCACAGGATTAAAAGAGGAAAAGGATGAGATAAGGAATTTTCCAGGCTATGAGGACAGTAAGCCAAAAGTCTGGTTGGGTAAATTCACATATCCTAAACCTTTAGACCAGAGGTTCTCAAACATTTTTTTTTTTTTTTGGTGCCACAGGCAGTCTGATGAATCTCATGGATGCCTCAGATGTTTTTAATTGCATAAGGTAAAATGCTATACATAGGACTACAAAGGAAACCAAAGGTTAGTGAAAACAAAGATACATTTTTTTCCCATCCAAGTTTATGGATCCACTCCCAGAAATCTATCCTTGCCTGTCCAAGCACCCCAGATTAAGAAGCCCTGCTTTAAGCTAATTAAAGTAATACTACCATACCCAAAAGGAACAAAAGTAGAGGGAAGGGAGGCAGCTAGACTTTGGTCTCCATAGATAGCTTGTCATTACAAAATGCCTTCATTCATCCACTGGAGATGAATGTGTAGCCAAATGTTCTTGGCTCTCAGTACTGTAGAGCATCTGACAACTTTACCAGCAGCACCCCTTTGTTGTTAAAGTAAGATTTGCCAGATTGAGACCCCTGGGCAGGGACCTACAGTTTAATCCAGAGATAGGTAGGTATCAAAAGGACAAAGACCTTCTCAATCTAAGAGGGACTATAAAAATACTATTTTTCTTTGGTTTGTAATATGCCCCCACAAACATGGTAATCTAAGAATCACAGAAAGGAGGGAGGATTATAATTTATCCCAAGAATATCTTCTTCTACTTTGTGACCCACTCAGCATTCCAAATTAATCTGATTTATAACCTCCCCCCCAACCCCTTCCCTTGATTAGTATAGGCTCTTTGCTAAGTTGGACAACTGCCAGGTCAAAGCTAACATGGCTTAATTTGAGGACATACATTAATGGAGGATCCCAGTATTAAGAAAAGGTTCACTTAGAGCTACATGAACCTTTCATTGTGGAGACTGATGAATAATACTATGGGAGCTCTTCCTTCACAGGTCCCATACCCCTCAACCTCCATGCTTTTCTTCCAAGCTGAATGCAATGAAAAGTCATGCCATGGTAAAGGCCAAGGCTGAAGCATGGAGGCCTTGCTATCTAGGACTGTTTTCCCCCCATCACTGACTGTACAAACCTGAAACATCTGCAGAACCCTCAATAACTTCACCATGTTGCATTGGTGGGACAATATTTTTTAGCAATGTTTCACTTTATTGTCTTCTATTTCCCAAGATGCCATGATTTGTGGGCAATTGAAAGATTGTGAAAATGATGCCTGGTACACCTGATGGATCAGTCACCTTGAAGGCCAATCTTTCAAGTTACTCAGCCTTGACCTGACCTTCTAGAGCTAATCCAACACTAGCAGGCACAAGATAATTAAATATAAGCTCAATTATCTGATCCTGACTAGTGGTCAGCTTCCAACAGACTCTTGCACCCTTTTCTGCCAACTCCTCCACATGGAAGTGCTCCATATAATTTTGTCCTGGAAAATCTTCACAGAGTCATACAATTAAAGATACAGAACTGGTAGGAACCTGGCCTTCTAGTCCAACTCTCTCATTTTGTAAATAAGGAAACTGAGGCCCAAGGAAGTTAAGTGATCTACTTAAATTTATGCTTATGTGACATTTATCACATAGGTAATAAGTATCAGAGCCTGATGGACAGTTGTTCATATTTGCCATCCATGTGGGCCTTTTAAAATTCTACATGTGTTTGCCTTAGATTTGAGGTGGCCACAGATAGGGCATGGCAGTTTCTGATATGTCAATTCTGTAAATTATATGCCTTGGCCAAGGACAATGAGCAGAATCCCATGGTCTTGCAGTAACCGCTGCCAACTTGCCTCTATTATTGGTGGGTAGTTGGTAACTGGACTTTATGTTGGACTTTTGACATTTCAAGACGATTATGAAACAATTCAGGTGATGTTAGATACTCTTGATAAAGATGTCTCCTATTTTTCACTGTGTAATACCCATAAGTAAATTGCCTGACAGTCATACTTTGACTCGGAATGTTTCTTCTCTTACGTAACTTAGATTTATATCTGATTTTTGGATAGTACAATTTACATATATCCGGGGTAAAAATGAACCTTTCTATGGCATACCTTCCTTGGTCCAATGAGCAGATAGAATGCAAGGGACTTGACTCTTCAGCACTATCTCAATGAGAATATTATATTTCCAACCATCAAGGCAATCTAGGCTAATAAACATTAATTAACTGTCAACTATATGCTAAACATAGTACCTGCCCTCAAGGAGCTCATATTCTACTTTGCAGAGGATGTGTAAGGTAACAACAGGCAAGTATATATGTATATATATATATATATATATATATATATGATAATTTGAGGAGAGAGAAAACATTAGCAGCTAGAGGAATTAGAAGAGGCTTCCTATTAGAGTGGTCACATGAACCAAGCCTTAAGGAAGTTGGAGATTCTTGGGGGCTGAGGAGAAGAGGATATTCATTATAGGCACCAAGAACAGTCTGTTCAAAGCAAAAGTGGGAGATGGAGTGCCTAATTTGGGGAACCTCAAGTAGGTCACTTTAGCTAAAATGTAGAGTATATGCCAAATGTAAAATAAGCCAGGATAGGTAGAGTGGGTTGTGAAGGGCTTCAAATGCCAAGTTGGGGAATTTGTATTTTTGTCATAGAAGCAATAGGGAACCATTGATGTCATAAGAAGCAGAAGCTGGCCACCATTTCATCTCTGAGGAACTCTTATCCATAGGGGATTGATCAGGTCTGGTTATCCTTCTCAACATTTATATACTGAGAGATCTTTCTGAAAGCTTGTGGACAAGGCAATAGGACTCTTTCCACTCACTCAGATAATAAATCCTGTGGGTTACTCCTTTTACTATACTTCCGTTCTGCAATTCTGTGGCCTTTGTCAAATTCAAATTATAGCCCCCAAATTCCTTCCCACTCCAGCTAAGTATTGGAGGGCAAGTGGAATATATAGTCAAGGAGATTCTAGTCTCAAAGATACAATGGGACTATGTTCAGTGTCTAGTAGACTGGCAGAGCTAAGGTTTCACAAACTATTCATGTCTGAGACTTGGCCTTCTAACAATGAAATCCCAGCAAGCCATAATCTTGGTGCTTTGGGAGGCATTCTAGAATTCCATTACTTAACAGGTCTAATCCTATTAATAACAGAAAGTTGCTTCCTTGCTTACTCCAGTTAGTTACATGATCCATTGTTGCTCTGTTTTTTGAGACATTGGTTGCTATCTTTTGTTCTCGAAGAGGACCAAAATGTGAATTATATGGCTTTCACTCTAACCACTATGTTGGAGTGAAACTTCAGTGTGCCTACTGTGGTTCATCAGACCAATATGAGCTCAGAATGCTCTACCACAGGTTGGGCATAAATAGTCCACCTGAATATTTGGGGTGGAGATGTCTCTAAATTTGCATATCTCACGTTTCTTTTGAACTACTGCAGTTATGCTTTGCTCATAGAGCCACAGCACCTTTTTTGATGCAGGCATGCCATGCAGACCTGTTGTGCTGACCTCATTGCTATTTGCCTCTGAAACCTGGACATTATACCAGTGCCATGCCAGGAAACTGATTTGCCTCCATTTGAATTGTCTTACAATGATTTTGAGACATTATTTCTAAGCTGAATAACTAAGGGCTCCATCACTATAATTCCCCTATTCCAAATAGCTAGTTGATAGCACGATATCACGGGGTAATTACAATAGTCCCAAGCAGGTGGGCTCCTAACAGCATTCTCTAAACTTTTTGCTCATACATTCCCACCAAGCTTCTTGAGTTCCATAGGGAAGTATTCTAGAGGGATAGAGAAATCTAGCTGAGTAAAGACAGGGCATGGTTAGAATATAGCTCCCATAAAAGAATGCTGTCTTGAGCAGAGAAATTTCTGAAGACAAAATGTCATTTCATTGAAGCCTTTTGTTCCCATTGAAGTATATTTCCTCTTCATATTGACCTCTCTGGCAACAGACCATTGCTATAAACTCTGTTTGGTTTTTGCCAGACCCTAGGGATTTCATTATCTCCTGAACTCTGACATAACCTGGCACCACATTATGTTTGATTTGCTGGATCAAAACAAGAAGCATTTGAGGACTGTCATGTAGAAGAGAGATTAATTTTATTCTGCTTGGTCCTAGAGGATAGAATTAAGATCAATGCATGGAAGCTGAAGAGAAATACATTTAGACTTGATGTAAGAAAAAGTTCCTGACAATCAGGCTAAGAGTAGACTGACTTCCTCAATGGGTAATGGGTTACTTCTAACCGGAGATCTTCAAGCAAAAGCTGGATGACTACTTGTTGGGATGTTGTAAGGGAGTTGTTGTTCAGGTAGGGGTTGGGCCAGATGCCATCTGAGAATCCTTCCAACTCTGAGAGTCTATGTGATGGGGTTATACTCTTGTTTTCTAGGGTTCTGCTAAACAGAAGTCAAATGAACAGCTGGTATTTATTTACTAGGGACAATTGATTGTCCATTAAGTAAATGTTTATGGAACATCTATCAAAGACAAAGCACTATTACAGTGGTTCTCAACCTGTGGGTCATGACCCCTTTGGAGGTTGAATGACCCTTTCACAGGGGTTGCCTAAGACCATTGGAAAACACATATTTCCGATGGTCATAGGAACTAAGACACCACTCCTCTATCCAGGTGGGTCCACCCATATGCAGATACACCCACATACGAGTATTAAAGGGTTGTGGCATTAGGAAGGTTGAGAACCACTGCACTATTAGGTTCTGGAGGGAATATAGTGAGAGATGAGAGCTAGCTAACTTCTGGTTATGGTAAGGAAGGCTTTTTGATAGAGATATTTTTATATGGGACTTGAAGGATTGATACAAAATTGACAGGTAGAATGGGGAGCAAGCTGATGGGGTTGGTAGTATGTGGGGAAGCATTAGTCAAAACACAGAGGCTGGAACACATAGAAAATTTTTGGAAATAGCAAGTAATCAAGTCTGATTGGGTCCTAGGAGATAGGAAGAGTAGGACAAGGTAAAAAAGTAGGTGTTCTTGGAATTTCATGATTTCTGTTTCTTTCTCTTATCATTTGTTCTTGTTCATTCACTTATTTTGGGCTTGAAATTTAACCACCACATATGTCTTTTAGTAGTTATCCAGATCCTATTTGTTGGGACATATCTGAAGATGAACTTTTCTATGTCCATCCTGATGGTTAAATGTATCCCCAACCTTTGACAGAATTTCTGAAGAAGAATGGAACTCTCTATGATTTTCAGAGAGTGGGCAGCTTTTTACCCCTCAGTTCTGGCTTTATTTTAGGGCAATTCTGACTCACTATCTAGGGAGCATGGAGTATAGGGGATTTAACTAGTCAGATTCAGCTCTCAAGCCCCTATCTCTGTCAAACTCAGCCCCTTCTCTGAACTTGCTCTATTTCATAGAGCCCTAAGTGTGTAATCTTAGCATAACAAAAACAGTTCTTCACAGTGATGGACAGACATGTTTGATTACAATATGTGGTTCTTACTCTTTGTGTAGTATGGCATAGAGGTCTGACTTAAGAGGCAGGAAGATCTGGGTTTGAGTCCTGCCTCTGACAAATACTCAATGAGTGATCCTGGTGAGCTACTTCTCTAGATGTCTCTTGAAGACTACAAGTTGTAGATGTCACCTTGTTTTCAAACCTGGACTATTTGCATGAGATTCTCCTCATTAATGGAGAGAATGATGACTCTGTGCTGTGAGACAGAGTAGAATGAGAGTACTGGATGGAAGAGATGTTCTCCTCGTTTTCTGCTTCAAGACTGGGCACACTCATCAAGGAGAGACCATGGAAAGAGAAAATAGCCATTGGAAGGCAGGCATGTAGGGGGAAAACTGGAGCCTTATTATATTCCTGATTCCCAGCTCACCACCTCCTTGGAGGCTTCAGAGAATTTACCCTGGGGTAAGATTAGAGCTTCTCTGACTAGTTGAGCTGAGATATCTTGCTCCCAGTGGGAGAGCTCATTCATTTTGTGTATTTTCTGATATAATTGCTCTGATTTCTGTTTACTATTTTGATAAATAGGTTCACTTGCTATTCATTATAAGTGATAATCTTTTGTGTAACTAGCATTTGGTAGGAAGGAGTCAAACTTGGGGCATTCCTTCCTCTTTAAGGTTTAGTGATAAGGAATGGAGCTCAAACTTAAAAGAAATTATTCCCTTATCCCAGCATATGTGTGTGTGTTATATATGTACACACACATATATGTATGCACAAATATGCATGTATAGATATGTGTACACATATAAGTGCATATATACACATACATATCATATACATATATGCACATAAAAACACACATATATTACTGTATGCTTATTTTGTGTCTAGATACCTATATACACATACATATATATGTATGAGGATAAAGATATATACTCATATATATGTGCCTGTGAATATGCACACACAAACACACATGTATTTCTCATCCAATACTTCTCTTTCAGAGAATGACAGAATGGCCAACATCAAGACCCCTTCTCTTGCTCCTCTCCAGGTAGGAATCCAAATTTCCCTTGGATGGAGGTGGATGAGATTCTCAAGATAGATATTCATGCTTCCCTGTGAGCTGCATAGAGACAACTCCCATGAACATATACATAACTTACTTGATGAAAGTGCATGCCTACATAGAGCAGCTGCCCACCTTCATTGATAAGTTCTTCCCCAGAAGCTCCCTCTACCAATGAAATCACAGGTGCAGGAATAAAACAACACAAAGTAATAACAATATATAAACCAATATATAATAAAATCCCAAGACATTTTACAAGTGCCACTTAAAACCCTAGAATTCTGGGAAATATATAATTCCATTTGCTTAGCCTCCATACCTGTTTCTTTGAGGGGAGAAAAGAATGAAGACAATAAAACACAATCCAAACTAATATTGACTCATGTATCCAGACCTATCAATCATCAGGTCACTTGGGAACTCTGGAAGAACTTTTGACTTAGGTCTTAACTCCACAGGGGGCATAGAATCAGGGTATGGTGTGAACTGGAATTCTTGTGGGGCTGGTGCTTTCCTTGGCATTGGCTGTCTTGTCACTCCCAAGGGCCTCTAGCCTATTCTTGTTATAGCCAGCCTATTACATATAAACTTAGGAAACTATAGGCAGAAACAAGCCAAACGTAGAGAGAATCTCCTTCTGTTCTGATTTCCATCCTCACCTCCTCCCTTATGCCCATAAAGCATATATGTGGCTGCTTGCTTTAAAATTTTTATTTATTTTATTTTTAATTTGTGAAATACAGTAAGTATTTCTATAATATAGTAGAAAAGATGATTGCTCATGAAACTGCAAATCTGTTAGGTACAACTTGCTATTCCTTTTAAATATATAATAAAGTTATCATGTAAATTTCTTTTTTTCCTTCCCTTCCCTCCCCCACCCCAAAGATACCATTAGACACAGATATGCACATATATGCAAAATCATTCTAGTGGCGGCTAGTGGTGAGGTGAATGGAGCACCAGTCCTAGAGTCAGGAGGATCTGAGTTCAAATGTGGCCTCAGACACTTAACACACACACACACACACACACACACACACACACACACACACACACACACAAACTAGCTGTGTGACCTTGGGCAAGTCACCTAACCCCAATTGCCCTACTTTCCCTCCTCCAAAAAACAAAAAGTAAAATCATCCTATACATACTTCTCTTAATCAGTTCTTTCTCTGAATGCTGGTAGCATCTTCATTTATAGGTGCTTTGTAGTTAGTTTACTGTATGATACCCCCACTGTACCATCCCAACTCCCTTTATACATATGGGGTTGCCTCCTTTCCCCACTCCCTTCAGTCATTTATTTCTCTCTCTAGTGGTCAAGAAGTCACATTCTCTTTTTCCTTTCTAATCATTACTTACAGTTGGCCACCCTTTCTTCTTCTCCCTACCTTATAGTTATAAAGAAAGATGATGCTGGAAAGGTGCTATACAGTTAATATCCAGAAAATCAAGTGGCTGGATAAATGCTTGAAACAAAACAGCATTTGAGACAAGTTTCTAAAGATACTGCTTTTCAGATTGTCAGGTATGTGCAAAAGGAAGAAACTCCCAGTCAGAAGAAACAGGTCATAGCAGCATAAGCAGACTAATCCTTCAGAGGTGGGGAAAACTCTGAGGAGACTCTTATTCTGGACACAGTCATAGAAGGATGGTCTCCCTAATTTTGGTGGCCTACGTATGGAATATCTAGAACAATTGACTCATAGACTGTCAGAGCTGGAAGACAATCTGGGGATCATCTAGCCCAATCCTTCACTTTTTAGATAAGTAAACTGAGTAAAATGGATAACTTTAATTATATAAAATTAAAAAGTTTTTTTTTCTCACAAACAAAACCAGTGCAACCAAAATTATAAGGGAAGTAGAAAAGTGCAAAAGAACTTTGCAACAAGTATCTCTGATAAAGGCCTCATTTCTTAAATATATAGAGAACTGAATCAAATTTATGAAAATACAAGTCATTCTCCAATTGACAAGTAGTCAAATGATATGAACAGGCAGTTTTCAAACAAAGAAATCTAAACTATCTATAGTCATATGAAAAAATACTCTAAATCACTTTTAATCAGAGAAAAGCAAATTAAAACAACTCTAAGGTACCGCCTCACATTGTGAGTGTGTACTACCACACCTATCATTGTGGTTAATATGATAAAAAAGGAAAATATGGGATGTTGGAGATGTGGGAAAACTGGGACGCTAATGCACTCTTGGTGGAGTTGTTAATTGATCCAGACTTTCTGGAGAGCAGTTTGGAGCTATAACCAAAGGGCTATAAAACCTTTGATCCAGCAATAACACTGCTAGGTCTATATCACAAAGACATACAAAAAAGTGAAAAGGACCTATTCATACAAAAAATATTATAGCAACTCTTTTTTGTGGTGGTCAAGAATTAAAAATTAAAGAGATGCCCATCAGTTGGGGAACGGCTAAACAAGCTGTTAGTATATGACTGTGATGGAATATTATTGTTCTATAAGAACTGAAAAGCAGGATGATTTCAGAAAAACCTGGAAAGATTTATATAAACTGACGCATAGTGAAGTTAATAGAACCAGGAAAACATTGTATCCAGTAACAGCAATATTATTCAATGATCAGCTATGAATGACTTGACTATTCTCAGCAATGCAATGATCCAAGATAATCCCAAAGGAATCATGATGAAGCACACTCTCTGCCTCCAGAGACAGAACTGATATTGATTGAATACAAACTGAAACATGCTGTTATTCACTTTCTTTCTTGTTTTCCTTTATTCAAGGCTTCTTGTACAAAATGACTAAGATAGGAATGTTTTACAGAATTACGCATGTATAACCTACATCTGATTGCTTACCTTCTGAGAGGGGAGGGGAAGGAGAGATAGGATTTGAAACTTAAAACTTTAAATAAAAATGAGGGAAAATATTAGGAAACTGAGTCCCAGGGAATCTAATATATATTATTTTCTTGCTTCCTATATGTATATTTTTTTCTCTTTAACTATATGGTAAAATGCTTGAATGTCATTTATCTCCCACAGACTTGATCATGAGAAACTGAAAAAATTAAAGTATGTGTATATATATATATATATATATATATATACACACACACACACACACACACACATACACATACATATACATACATCTATGTATATATGCACATACATTCTCTTTAATATATGTGTGTATATATATATATATACATACATATACACACACACACACACACACACACACATAGTGTTTTATGGTTGACAAAACCCTCTGATCACACATAGTGTTTTATGGTTGACAAAACCCTTTGATCCCTGGGAGTCAGTAAGGGCACTTAACAGTTTTCTGGTCTCTTTCTGTTGTGGAGAGGGGAGTCTATAGGATTACACAAAGATAGTGACATTCTACTATGAAATGTAGTGGGAAAAGCTTGGACTTTGGAGTCAGAAGGACAAATATTTGAATTCTGACTCTACTATTTGTTACCTACATGCCTTTGGACAGGGCATCCATTTTCTCCCCTGCAAAAATTATAGAGCTGGATTAGATCAGTGGTTCTCAAATTTTTGGTCTCAGGGCCCTTTTATATTCTTCAAAAATGATTGAAGATGCCAAAGAGCTTTTGTTTATGTGGGTCATGTCTATCAACACCAAATGTACTAGAAATTAAAATGTCTTAGTATTGCTATGAAAATAGTTTTCTCTTCAAAGACCCTCTGAAAGGGTCTCGTGAATCTTTGGGGTCCCAGACCACATTTTGAGAACCAAAGAGCCACACAAAAATCAAATTATAAAAATAATTTTTCTCTAGCTCATTAATATGGGGATGGAAGACTAGGAGAAACTGTGAGGAAGGGACATTCGATCCCATTTTCATTTTGTAAGTAGTAATATAAATCTATATTAATTTAGTGCTCTTAAGTTAAAGAAGTCTAAGTACTTCTTTGTTCTGTTCCTGCCACTAACATATTCATCAAGTGTTTTATAATTGACAAAGTCCTAATAACAGCTTCAGGAAGAAAGTAATATAAGGATGGTCATGCTCATTTTACAGAAGAAAAAAAATGAAGGTTTAGGTGGTCCAGTGGTTTGCCAGGTTCCATGGTTGGTAAGTGACACCTAAGTATTTCTGACTTTCCAGTAGCATCCCAGGGGTATTCTCAGACGGTTTTTGGAGGTGGGGGCAGTCAGGCTTTGATAGCCAGAGGACAGGGTGTCTTTGCAGTTTTATCCTGATTGTGAAATCTCTTAGGATTATAGAGACTTGTTTGAAAGAGGTTTTGGCAAAGGCCAGGACCTCTTTCCCCACCTTGCATTTTGCTGAGGCAGCTTTGAAGTTTTCCTTCGCTTTTGTAAGAGCATGTACAGAACTATTTCCACTAATCTCATCCACTTATGGAAGGTAGGTCACAAGTACAACTCCTCCATTTCTATAAGCCAAAATCAAATGGAGAAAGATTATAAAGGAAGGAAAGCTATGAATGGAATAAGAGAGGCTGAAATGAGGGGAGTGATTATCAGTGCCAAAACCTGGAGATGATTCTTACCAAGGATATAATAATAGCGTATACATGGTACTTTAGGTTTTGCAAAGAACTCTACAAATATTTTTTTCATCCTATCCTCACGTCAACCCTATGAGGTAGGTGCTATTGTTAACACCTTTTTATGGTTGAAGAAACTAAGGCAAACAGAGGTTAAGTGCCTTGCCCAGGGTCACAGAGCTAGTGAGTGTCTGAGGCTAAATTTGAATTCACCTCTTGCTAATTCCAAGTCTAGCACATGACCCCATTGCACTGTCTAGCTGCAGAAAGTCCATTTAGCTCTTCTAACTCCTTTCCCCTTTTCTGTCCTAATTTCAACATCTTAGAAACCATATATTTAAAGGGTCTCTGTGAGTAACACCCAGGTAGACTGAATACATAATGGGAAATGGGGTGTTTTTCTATTAGTGTTTCATGCAGCCATGCATTTTCAACCAGCATCCCAGGGGTGCCCTCAGATTTCTTTTTGGTGGGGGGGGTCAGTCAGAATTTGATAGCCAGATGACAGGGTGTCTCTACAATTTTCATCCTGACTTATGATCTCTTAGGATTCTGTAGAACTATGTTTGAAAGGAGTTTTGGCAAAGGCTAGGATCTCTTTCCTCCCCCTAGTATTTTGCTGAGGCTGCTTCATACTTTCCTTTTGCTTTTGAGAGGGCCTAAACTCCCTGGGTACCTCCTGCCTCTTCTCAGGGCTCTGCTGATTCTGAAGCCCCTTGGAAAAGTTATGTGGAAACCTCTCTGAAACAATTCAAATCAGAAGAAATGGAGTCCATGTTAGGAAGTCAGAGAAAGTCGCTGATGAAAAAAGGCAGGAGGGAAGCAGAGAATAGAAGTAATTTTAAAAGCAGAGGGGGGGAGGGGAGAAGGCAGAGAGGAAAGAGAAATCTTGCTGAGAAAGTTTGAATAAACTACCAAAGCGAGTTACTCTAAAACCCTAGAACATTCCATGATTGTCTTTGTGGCTCTCTCTTGACTTCTCTCTCTCTCTCTCTCTCTCTCTCTCTCTCTCTCTCTCTCTCTGTCTGTCTCTTTCTCTGTCTCTCTGTCTCTCTCTTTCTCTCTCTCTCTCTGAAAATCAGAAATGGCTTCAGATTCACAGAATTGAAAGAATCTTTTTAACTCTTCAATCTGCAAGCTGGCCAATGGTTTGGCCTCAGGCTGAGGACAGCCTCCTTGAATGACACATTTTATAACTAGGACTTGGGGAGAGGCAGAAGAAAGTGAGTAGACAAAGCCATAGGTATCACACACAATCCAATGGGGTCCTTTCCTTCCCACCCTGCTTCCTTCATGGAGGAAGAGAAAGACTCTGGGAAGAAATTGTTACGTAGTCTTTCCTTTCCCAAGTTCTAACCAAGGCTACCTCTCACACAGGTGTGCAGTTTCGAATAATCATTGTCTCCATCAACAAGGAAATTCTTATGCAAATACCTAGGCCCAAGTGACCAAATTGCCAAGAAAAAAAAAGATATCTTTAAAAACTAGAAATAAGGAGATTGGTTATTGATAACTGTTGGGAACTGTTAATAATCAAAATTTTAATAGTAAAATAATACTGTTTTATGTTGGATGGACATATAACTAGTCTGTAGAGAGAATCTACTGAAACAGCTTAAACAAATACAAGCTAAGTTATGTCAGCCTTACAGGGCTCATTCTAAGAAAGACAAACAAAATTAGGCTCTATGCCCATGTTTATTCTCTCAAAGCAGGCGTGCATACAAATGCATGGGGACTCAATTAAAAGGAGCTCAAAGAAAGGCCAGTTGAAGGAGACTGGAAGTGTTCCCTCCTCCCTCTTGACTCAGGATGCCTGTGTGATTTGTCAGATACAATGTAAAATTATATTTTATAACGTGAAAATATATCTTACAGTGTATCTTACAATGCAAAAGGCCTAAACTCAGAAAATTTGACCCAGTATATTGATCACTGAGATTCATAAGTGTTGGTATTAATAGAGAAAGAAGACCATTGTTCACCTTGTACAAATAAATGCTTTAACTGAGGAGAGCATAAAACCTAATAAATGGTGGCTAGACCAAAAGAGAGAAAATTAGATGATTCTAATAGACAAAAACACACTAAAAAAAGTCTGTGACATTAAAAGTATTACTTGAACTTTATAAGGTTACTGTTGGACAGGAGAAATGTGGCTACCTACATCTAATGATGCAGTCGAAAAGATGCGTTATGATTTGAATGAGCATCTTCTCATGGTTCCTTCTTACAGATGGGGACGAGACTTGCTAATATATTTAAAGACCTTCATAATCAATTTATTGAGAAACTAACCTCTTCCCATTCTGCTTTGAAAGTTGATGAAGCAATAGGTGTAGTTAAAGAACCTTATTTGATTACATTTAGGGTATGGGAGTGGCACAGCATAATAAAGTAGACAGAATGCTTAATTTGGAGTCAGGAAGACTTAGGTTCAAATCGGAATTCAGGTACTTTCTAAGTATGTGAGTCTAAGCAAGTCACCTAATTTCTCTCAGTCTTACTTTTCTCATCTGTAAAATGGGCATAAAAAGGATACTTGTCTTACAGAGTTGTGAGGATCAAGCAAGAGTACGTGTGTGTGGGCGGAGCCAAATTGGCGGCGTAGCAGCAGCAACATATCGCAGCTCTCACATAGCCACCCCAAAATACCCATAAAATAGGACCCTAAACCAATCCTAGAACTCCAAAACGCACGCAAATGTACCTTCCACTAAAGTCAGCTCGGCTACAAGGAACCATATCAGCACTGTGAACCGAAACCAGCCTGGCCTGAAGCTGCAGCTGTGCCCCGGGGGCAGCTGGACAGGAGAAGCAGAAGAGCCTCTCTGGTGAGTGGATTAGCGGCAGCTGCAAGCAGTGTTCAGAACTAGGTCAGTGGGAATTGCGAAATCAGGAGAGTAAAGCAGTCTGGCCGAAAGGCCTCCAGAGCAGAAAAGCAAAAGGCAGAGGTTTTGCACCCACCTAGGCGTTGCAGCTTCCCACCTGTGGCCTGCAGACAGCAGGGGGACTAAGTGATTGTTCTCAGGTCAGTGCTCTCGCATTGAGCAGCCTGAATCCGGATCGCCGTCTTGGGCCTTGGTCTTCGAGTCTTCATTATCCAGCGAGCCGGAAGTAAGTAGGAAGGGTCTCAGCACCTTCCTGAGAGCTAAGGGAGCTGGGAGGACCCCAGCGATTTGGGACAGAGCTTTCCCTTCTGGAAGGAGAGCCCCACAGAGATTTAAAAAAAAAATCATGGACTGAACAACCATGAGTAAGAATAAGCATAAGAAGCAAAGTAAGAACAGCACCCAAACCCTAGATTCCTTCTTTGGGGAAAAGAAAGATCATGGGAGAGAGAGGGAGGAGGAGAGTTCAGCCAGAGCGCCCCCACCAGGGGCCTCCAATAAACATGAAGAATGCCTTAAAGCTAGAGATGAGCTGAAGAAGGAT
>CM053589.1:75600047-75624055 GCA_028646515.1 Pseudochirops corinnae
ATGAATGTTCACATTTCTGTAAAGGAACAGGGACAGGGTGGAGAGTGGATGGGGGGGCAGGATAGGAAGAAGGGACATGTAATCAGATTGCCACAGTGTGCTCACTATGGAGAGGTTCTGCGTAATTTCGCATGTTCAGCCTGTGTTTGATTGCTTGTCCTTCCAGTGGGGGTGGGTGACGAGGGAGGAAGAGAAAGAATCTAGAATCTAAAGTTCTATAATCAAATGTTATAAATATATATCTATATATATAAAAAAAAGAATATGTGTGTGTGTGTGTGTGTGTGTACACATTATATAGCTATATAAGGGTGTGTGTGTGTGTGTGTGTGTGTGTGTGTGTGTGTGTATGGAGAGAGAGAGAGAGAGAGAGAGAGAGAGAGAGAGAGAAACTCTTGTTCTATATTGTTGTTTCAGTCGTGTCCAATTCTTCATGACCCTGTTTGGGCTTTTCTTGACAAAGATACTGTAGTTGTTTGCCTTTCCCATTTCCAGTTCATTTGACAGATGAGGAAGCTGAGGAAAATAGGGTTAAATGACTTGCCCAGGGTTGTGCAGCTACTGAGGGCAGATTTGAATTTAGGAAGATCATCTTTCCTGACTCCAGGTCTAGCACTCTATCCACTGTGCCACCTAGCTGCTCCTTCATGTATTGTCCCTCTCTCTCTTTCTCTTTCTCTCTTTCTCTCCCCCCAGATATATGTATATCTCATACATATACATATACACACATAAGATTTTACATATATATATATACACACACACACACACACACACACACACGCACACACACAAAGTTTCTAATGTGATATCTATATCCATGTATAAGTGTATATATATATATATATATATATAAAACTATATTGCTTTCAATAGGTTTGCTAGCTATTATTATTATTGAAACTGATATACTGATATACTACTTTCTGACAATGCCACATCAGGAGAAAATGTCAAGATAATTGATGGATTTTTAAATAAAAATGATATGATATAGGAGAATTATACTGAGTTCTGTACCAGTGGTACTCAAATGATGTTAGGATGAAATTCAAATCTATAAGCCCTGGTTAAAATATGGTCCTTATGCAATCTGAACATATAGCCTGCTTCACAGACAAACCACATACAAGTAATAGTAAGGAGCTACATATATTTTTCAAGTTTTTAATAAGAATAATTAACTTTAAAGGAAGGCCCTTTGCAAAATTTTGCATCAATATGATGGCAGAATAAAGGAGAAACCTCTATGTTATTGTGAAAATTACTGGTTTTCTCAAGTTAAAGGGCTAAGAATAAATTGTCATTTTTTTAGTAAAAGTAATTATTAAGAAGCAAATAATACATTGTTAATAATAAGAAGCAATTATGAATATTTATGAAGAATTATGAAGAAATTTATAACAAAAAAATTCCTTCTTAAAACTATCAAAATATTAGGAGACACTGTTTTCCAGAGGTAAGGCCCAGTAAGTAAGTTGTGCCCTGAACTTGGCATAACAACAATCCTTTGTGCTCACCTTCTGGATTATCTCACTCTGGCAAAAATTGCGTAATTATTGTGTTGTTTTGACTAGCACCAGGTATTTTCTGAGTTTGGACAAGTTCTGGTTATGAAGCCCTACTGTGACTCAAAGTTTCACATTGTTGCCGTTACCCCTCATTGTCAGGACTACAGCTCACTAAGCAACCATTGATATAAATATAATGATCTCCTCGCACTGCCTCAGATTCCCTCACTAGGGGTAGGGCTCCAGCGTGTGTTCTTGCTTTCAAGCCATTTCCCTCACTTTGAAATTAAACTTTTGTTTGATTCCTGATTCTCCTGTCTCTGGCCTACTCTGTTTGACTTTAGCCATCCACAGGTTAGAGACCAGTTCTGTCTGGTTGACAAAATTTTTGTATTCAGTGGATTAAATATTTTTTAATACACTTAAAAAATTAATATGAAGTTCCCAGATTTCTGTTCTGACCTAGAAAGATAAAGTGACTATATTTATGAAAAAGAACTCTGTGTAATAAGAGGATAAGGAATCCAATTTCCATGGATAAACATGATACATTTTTGTTTTATTCCATGACCATGAGCTGTTATACCTTAAGCTGTTAGCTATACCTTAAAACAAGCATTTAAACCTGAAAATCTTATTTCATTTTAGCTGACTTAATAGAGTTCTCTAGTATATGAAATCAAGTGATAAAATTACATTATCATTAGTAACATCTTATTTGTGTGCAACTAGGCTTTCTGCCATGGCTGTTAATATTTTTGAGAGGTATAGAGAGACAATGAGATCCCTTATATAAGTAGCAATGTATGTGTGTAGCAATCACCTGAGCTTTCATGTGGATTATAAATGATATTGGCTGTAGAAATCATGCATATGTGACCACAAATATGTGTTGTGCATGTATGTGCACACACATGTGTCTATGTATACACACGTATACGTGTGTGTGTGTGTGTCTCACTTGTGAGTCCGATGGGAACCTGAGTTTGATGCTAGAAATCCTTCCAGTGACAGGGGTAAAATTTAAAAAAGCATCTAGTCTCAGCAATATCACATCCAAACATTGTAGACACAACCCCCCTCCTCCCCGATCAAGACCTGTTGAACCAGTATCTCAGGCTGAAAGTGCTTCAATGCCAAATTCCTCAGTCTTCACCTCACTTGGGATTTTATCTCCCATACTCATCTCCCTGCCCCCTATCCCCCTTAATAGGACCTCTCTTAGTAAGGGTCCGTGATGATTGACACTATTCTCTCTCTCCTGTGGGTATCCAGGGATTCTTCTCCATTTTGCCTCAATTCCCACTGAATAGTATTTTCCATTTTTCTAAAAGCATGTCCATTTAGGGCAGAAGCAGCATGCTAAGATGCTACCTCACACAGACTAGGATAGTTTTTCCTGACAAGGTATTGCACTGACTTTTTAGACTTAGGTGATTGAGACATCATTGACACAGTTTAAAGGTGGCCTAAACACCGAAGCCAGTCCCTCAGAGTTCTGACTGGCAGACCAGCATGGTCAGCACAGAGACAGAGAAGCTGTGCACAACTGAATTGGTACCCTCATCCTGCCTGAACATCCTTTTCTTGTTATGTTTAAGTCAACCTCTTTTTGTTAAGTGTTGGATTATCTAGGAGAGCCTAATTTCATTACAATTCTGAACCTGAAGAACTAGACCAGCCTAAGTCAGACCTGGCACAATATAGTATGTGTCCCTGTACTAGAAATGAAAAAACAAAAACCCCCTCAAAACACTGACTCAGGAGGGTTTCAGTGGTTACTATTTTTTATGTTTTGAGTTATTGTTATTGAGTCATATCAGTCTCTCTGTGACTCCATTTGGGGTTTTCTTGGCAAAGATGCTGGAGTGGTTGGCCATTTCCTTCTCCAGCCCATTTTATAGATGAGGAACTAAGACAAACAAGGTTAAGTGACTTGCCCAGGGTCACACAGCTAGTAAATATCTGAGGCCACATTTGAACTCAGTTCCTCCTGATTCTGGGGCCTGTGCTCTTACTGTTCCCTTTTGAAACCAAAGGGAAGAAGCAAAGAGTCCAGGGTATCCCAGCAGTTAAAAACTCCATATACCCATTAACTTCTAGAAAAACCTAGTTAATTCCCTTAGCTTGCCCTCTCCATTGTCCACAACAGTAACCTGTTCATCGCTGGGGAAAGTGAGAGGAGTGAGGAGGGAGATGCCGAGGGGACTGAACACAACACTCTGCTTCTAGTTCATTTATTCCTCCTCTCCTCCACCCCAACTCATGCTCTGCCCTAACCCCTTGTGGCTCAGTCGGTATGGATTCCCAACGTTATCCTTTTCTTTCCCAGAGTCCTCTTCAAAGCCAATGTCCGGGAAAAAATCTTCTTGGTTGCCATAGATACCGGCATTCTATATCTCCTTGGCAGCACTCCCAAACTGGTGAACTTGGGTCTATATATGTTTCCCAATTGAAAAAAACCTTCTCTGCAAATGAGATAAATGAAAATAAAGATATGTTTATTAATCACATGACCCATCTACAAAAGCAACTCTCATTTTATCTTAAAGACCTAGATCTAAATATGGAAAAGCAAAGAACCCATTTGCGGTGGGCAAATGATACATTTGGTCTTGTTCCATTTGACTATGAATCGTTAATAGTCTTGTGACAGCACCTTGAACGAGCATTTGAACCCGAATATCTTATTGTGTTTTGGCTATGAATGGAGTTCTCTGGAGGAGAGTGAAAAATGTGCGCTTCAGTTTGCCCTCACAGTTCACCAGCTCCCTCTCTGGAGGTAGGTAGCATGTTTCGTCATGAGATCTCCCGAATTGTCTTGGATTGTTGTATTGTTTAGAATAGCTAAGTCATTCACAGTTTACCACCGTTACAATATTGCTATTGCTGTATCTAATGTTCTCCTGTTTCTGCTTATTTCACTTTGCATCAATTCATATAAGTCTGCCCAGGTTTTTCTGAGATCATTCTGCAAGTTCTTATAGCACAATAGTATCCATCACAAAAAAATGCCACAACTTGTTCAGTCATTTTCCAATTGATGGGCATCCCCTCAATCTCCAGTTCTTTGCCATCACAAAAAGAGCTGTAAGGACTATTTTTGCACAGATAGATACTTTTTTTTCCCTTTTTTTTGATCACTTTGAGATATGGATGATTCAGAAAAACTGAATTTCATTTGCCTTCTTACTCATCCAGGAATCTTTCATCTCTCTAAGCTTCACTTGAACTTTTGATGGAGTTAAATGCAGCCTTCTTAGAGACAGACAAATCATTTTTCTGGTAAACCCTGTGTAGTTCTAATTTTTCAAATAGCAGCTTCTGAATTTCCCCAACATTTCAAATTCAGTTTTACATTGATAGTAAACAATCTAAAGTGCTTTATGATGTTCTGAAGGCTATTTATCAGCCCAAGATCTATGGTACATCTTGGCTACAAGCCAAGACTAAAGTAGAGGGAGAGTTGGTGCATGACTTTTTGTTTGCAGATGATTGTGTACTCAATGCAGCCTCTGAGGCTTAGAGACTTTGGTATTCAATTAGTATGGATTGATTCTATGACACTTTTGTTTATTTTGACTTAACAAATAATACCAAGAAAATGGAGGTTCTCCACCAGCCAGCACTACACCAAACATATATGGTTACAACCAATGGAGAAGTATTGAATACTGTGCATAAATTCACTTACTTTGGCATTATACTTTCCAGGGATGTACACATAAATGATATGCCTTGCCAGACTTAGTTCAGTATTTGAGAGACTCTGAAGAAAGTGTAGGAGAGAAGAGGCACTAGACGGCCAAACTGCTAGGCATTCAAACTCTGCTGCAGAGAGTGCAAGTCTGATGAACTGAGTATGTTTGAATGCCAAACATGTTTGGCAATATGTTTGCCTAAAAGACTATTTTTACAAAGAACTCATATAAGACAAGTACTCACATGGAGGTGAGAAGAAACAATAAAAGGACACTCTCAAGATTTCTCTGAAGAACTTTGGAGTCAATTATGAGACATGGGAGACGCTGGCATAGGACTGACCACCATGGTGCACCCTCATCAAAGAAGGTGCTGTGCTCTATAGGGATAGCAGAATTGCTGTAGCTCAAAGGAAATATGAGATGCACAAATTTAGAGTCATTTCCACTCCAAATGTTTATATGGACTATTTGTGCCCAACCTGTGGCAGAGCCTTCTGAGCTTGTATTGATCTGATCAACCACAGATGAACACACTGTTCCTTGTCCCCAACATAGTGGTGTCGTTCTGGTCCTCTTCAAGAACAAAGGGCAACAACCACTCAACTATTGATGACTTGCATTGGAGGATGAGTACCACAGACATAAGAGAAAGAATTGGGAGACAGAAGTGGAAACAAGTGGACAGAGTTCTGAGTCTAGCTATTCAAGGAAATGGGAAGTCAATCACATGAAGAGAGAGAGGAGCCCAAATTTATAAAGCCAAGGGACTGATTATCAGGAGAGAAGTCTGGGATTATGGGTTAGGTTCTAACACAGAGTAGATGAGAATGATGAGTTCAGGTCACAGCAAGGTCATATACCAATCTGTATGTGGGACTGTCAGAATTCCTAGAGGAAAAGACTTTGCATGGCCTTACAAACTTTCACAGCATCATCTTCTCAGATCCTTAGAGAGGTACCTCCCAGATGTACTCTGATACCCAGTCAGGTTTTGACTGAATATGGTACTGAAACATATCAGGGTCCTAAATATGATAGCGCATTGGAGGATTTCAGGGCTCCAAGTGAAAGAAGTTTCCACCCTTCCTCCCACATTTCCTTTTGTTGCTAAGCAGCAGCAAAACAATTTAATAGCATCTGACATTATCATTGCCCTCTTCTTCCTTCCTTCCTTCCTTCCTTCCTTCCTTCCTTCCTTCCTTCCTTCCTTCCTTCCTTCTTTCCTTCCTTCCTTCCTTCTTTCCTTCCTTCTTTCCTTCCTTCCTTCCTTCTTTCCTTCCCTCCTTCTTTTTTCCTTCTTTCTTTCTTCCCTAATTGCACCCAGGCTGGAAGTGTAGCAGTCACTCATGGGCCCAACCCCATTGCCAACTGACATGGAAGTTTTGACCTGCTCCATTGGCTATCAGGCATTCTAGTGGCTCCTCTTCCTGGAGGATCACCATATTGGTGCCATATTTAATAAGGGCATTTACTGGCTTTTACTCTGCTGCAGCACAGAACTCCCCAACACAAGTAATTCACTAGCCTCAGCCTTTCCAGCGGCAAGGATTATAGATACGAGCCACCACATTTGCTTACTTTTGTTCTCCCATACCAACACCACACACCGCTCTGTCAGGCTGCTGTGGTCACGGAATCACAAAATTTGAAAGCTGGAGGGGATGACAACAGACATCTAGTACTATCTGTACACAAAAAGAGCCCTTCCTACAAAATTCCCAGCAAATGGTCATCCAGCTTTTGCTCAAAGGCCTTCTTTGCACTCTCAGTTTTAAAGTTTTTCCTGACACCAAACCTAATGGTGCCTCTTTGCAACTATTTGATGTTGATTGTTAATTGTTATTGGCTCAGTCAGCCAATGGCATGGCTAGAAATAAAAACAGTTTAGTTTCCTGTCCTTGCATTTTTATGAGCTCTGTAAATATTTTTAAGGTCTCATTTGCATGAAATTGCTGCATCCAACCCTAAACACCTAGGGTAGGCAACCTGCAGCCTTGAGGCCACATGTGGCTCTCTAGGTCCTCAAGTGCAGCCCTTTGACTGAATCCAAGTTTTACAGAATGAATCTTTTTATTAAGGGGATTTGTTCAAGGACACAGGTTCCCCACCCCTGCTAGGCCTTTCTTATTTGTTTCTCCTAGAAGAATCCAGAACATGTGTACTCAGGTCCCAGAGGCTATCAAAGGAGATAGATTGAAGTTTGATGTAGCTGTGGCTTGCCCCTGCTGGCAACCGTCTGGGGGGTGAGGAATGGGTGTGCGGTCAAGGCTCCTGATCATTTTTTTTTAACTTGCAAGTATTAAACTATTCTGCATGTTAATTGCTGAATCCCCTTCACTTTGAGTTAATCAAGTTAATAACAAAGCTACAGTTTGATTCATCAATTCGGTTGGTCCCAGTGGTTCTAAGTACATTAAGAATATCAGGTTTCCTCTGGTTTTCAGGATTATTAAGGACTTTATTGCATCAATTGTGTTTTGCTTCCTTTTTTCCCTCCCTTCCTTTTAAAAGCTACCTAAAATTTCTTGGCTATTTCTACTTTGAATGGATGCAAGCAATAAGAATTAAAAATGACCAGTATTTCATATATTCATCCAGTTAGAAGAGACCTTGGAGGTCTTCTAATCAGACCCCCTCTGCCTAATACAAAATTAACTTATCCAAGGTTACGTAGAAAGTTTTGAAAGATTCCCTAAGGAGCAAACAACTTCTGTATGAATACTTCTAGTGATGGACAACACATTGACTCACAAAGCAATCCATTTCTATTTTTTAAAAATAGATTTAATATTTAGGGAATTCTTCCCAATGTTGATCTGAAATTTTCCTGGCTTCCATTGATTCTGCTTTATGGAGCCATCCAAAATAAATGTAATCCTTCTTCCACAAGAAAATCATATAATTATTTGAAGACGGTTATCTATATGGTTATAAGAGTGGTGTCTTTGTGATGTGGTTTGGGGTTGCTGGGAACCTCAAAATGTCAGTGTACAGGGGGAGTCTTCCTGGAAAGAACTTGAGCACTCAAGCCTTCTTTTAGTCAAGGTGGCAAGGGTTATCATAATGCCAATAGTGTGGGCTAGATTCCTAATGAAACTGCAACTTCATAAGAGTAAGACTAATACTTATATATAAAAAAAGGACAGTGAGAATATCTGGATGGAGTTAAGGAGTGATGAATAGCCTGCAGTGGGCCAAGTGAGACGGTGAAAGGAGTTAAGCAGTCTAGGGTAGGTCAAGAGCCACTGTGAAAGGACTACTGAGTATCTAGGTGGACTGAGAAGGTCCAGATTCGTAGGGTGAGCAGACAGTGATCTGGGCTGCTGAAATGGTGAGAAAATTGAGGGACTGGGTTGCTTTCAAGGACATGGTCTTTTCATTTTAGGAGTTCAGGTCTCATCACCCCACCGTTTGGAATTAGAAGACCTGAGTTCAAAATCTGCTTTTACATGTGAACTTGGACAAGTCACTAAACTGCTCTGAACCTCAGTTTCCTCATTTGTAAAATCGAAGGATTGGGCTAAACCCTTTTGGACTTTAAATCAATAGATTCTTTTAAAAATAAATTTTATGTATTTTCTTCTTTGCCCCCCTATTCTCCAAGATAACCTTTCTTAGCTCTTAGTTCCTTTATTGCTTGGTTGCCCTTCATGGGATATGTTTCAGTTCACAAATATCCCTCTTAACATGTTAGTCTGAGCAGCACAAAGAACAATGAGGTTTCTTGTGGTCTGGACATCATACTGTCTACCATGACTAAATAGTCTTCTAGTAACAAAGTTTATTTTAATAAATTTGGTCTGAGTGTAGACCTATTTCCTCACTGCTAGCTTAGTGATAACAACGGACAATAAAACAACTACCAAAGGAAAGTCTAAGATCAGGGAAGAACAGTCATGTCAGGTCTTGAAGGTCAAGGAGGAAAGAGTCAGTTAGGCAGCAATGTTTCTGTCTCTGGGACAGGCTCCGTCAAGTATACTAGGTCCTAGGCCCAGCTGAGGACAGGGTTATGTTCACATGATTTGCACCATTGAGCCAGTTGGGAGTGGGGAAGATACCATATAGTTTGTAGACATACAGTAAATTAAATCAAGGAATCATCCTAGAAGGTCATGTGGCATAATGAGCGCTTGACTGGGAGTCAGAACTGGATTCAAATTCTGTCCCTTTAATAAGTATTAGTTGTATGAAATAGGGTAACTCACTTAGACTTTCTGAGTCTCAATTTCCATTTCTGTATTATGGAGATTATAATACCTATTCAGTTATCTCTTCCACTTTGCAACTTTCACTATCAAGGTTTTAATATATTGCAGGTTGGCATAAGAAAATTAAATGGGAATTTTGGCAGAGTTTAGTGGAAGCCACAGATGACTTGCAAAGGCCAGCAGACAACAGAAAAAGTTTAGAAGCTCAGAAATGCATAAAATAGCTGTATAGTGTTATATAATATCAACATATTTTATCTCTTAATGCCATAATAATTCAGACTTTCCTGTACAAAGGGAGGGCCAAAATTTTTTAGGCAAATTAGGCACCCTAATTTAGAAGGGATAATTGTATTCCCTACTTAAAGGCAGTCATTTGGATCGATTGTTGTGAGAGTCAA
Source organism: Pseudochirops corinnae (assembly GCA_028646515.1). Taxonomy (NCBI): domain Eukaryota; kingdom Metazoa; phylum Chordata; class Mammalia; order Diprotodontia; family Pseudocheiridae; genus Pseudochirops; species Pseudochirops corinnae. The sequence goes on from CM053589.1 coordinate 75,609,872, forward strand.
ATACTACAATATAGGTAGAATGCTTTGTAAACCTTAGAGTCCTATGTAAATATCAGCTATTATTATTATTATTATCCTTAAAAACACACTATAAAAACAAGTTTGAAAGCTGTGAGAACTATGGTCCATAGAATGACCTTTCATGTTTTCCAAAGACCTGTGATGAAATATGCTATTCATGAAAGAGACATGATAGATTTGGGGAACAGAATGAGATGTGCAAGTATTTTCATATACAATCATTGAAAGAATGTTTGATTGACTATGCATATTTGTTAGAAGAAATTTGTTTTTTTTATGGGGTGGAGGATAGGTAGGAGATAAAATAGATGTTTACTAATTTTAAAAATAGGCGGGGATTGCTGTAGATGGGGAATATTTGCATGCACTTTCAGATGAGGTGATCATATTATTAGTTTTGATGAATCGTTTTGTTCTGTCACTAGAGACCTCTCAAAAAGTGGGGAGTAGATTGTAAATGTTTATAATGGAAAAACTGAAACACATCAATAAAAATGAAAAAAAGAGCCCCATTACTGCTTTAGCTCCTCCCTCCTCCTCTTATCCACTGAATCACACAACTCAATGGAGCCATTCACTCTCCAGAGCCTTTCAGTCCCTGGCTCCGTCTTTATTTTAGTTCCCTCCCTTATTGGCTGTCTTATCCCTCCCCCCCCCCCCAGGCCCTAGTGTCCCCCAGTCCCCATTACTTCTGTATCCCATCAATCTCTGGGTTTTGGGTGCTTGATAGATCCTTATTTTAAAAAATTACGAAAATGAAAAAAGAAAAAGATAGGAATCCTTCTGAGGTATACAAGGAAGTCTGGGAAGCTACAGCCTGTTTAGGGTCGTGCAACTAGGAGGGAGGGAAGAGGTGGAACAGGGAGGAAATTCATCTCTTCGAGACAGTGAACTGTAGTGGAGAGAACATTGATCTATGAATAAGGAGTCCTGGGTTTCAGTCTTTGTTGTCCCTAACTCAATGTTACCTTAGGTAAGTCAGAGCCACCTAAAGAAAGCAACTGTATCATCAAGGCAATACGATATAGAGGGAAAGAAAACTGGCTTTGGATCTGAGTTCCCCAGGTCTTAGCTGCTCCTCAATCTTGGTTTTCTCACTGGTAAGGAAGGAGATAACATTTGCTTTACAACCTCAGAGGGCTCTAAAACAGCAACTTCGTAAGTCTTAAAACCCTCCACAAGTATGAGCCACTGTGATGGTGCTATGGGTGTCTGGGCTCTGTTTTAGAACAACTATGAAGATAGTGTAGCTGAATTGTGGGGGGAGGAGGAAGCAGATACAGCTGCAGCTGTCAGAAATCCAAACTGCACAGCTGATACCCATACTTTTTAGTTCAATTCGCAAAAACATATTTTTTAGTAACTACCATGAGCAAGGTACCACTCATGGTGCTGGGGATACAGAGATACATCACAAAAGAGACCTGGCTTATAAGAAGCCTATGATCTAATGGGGGAGGGGACAAATGCATACATAACTGAGATGCAAAGGAGAGTGAGGTATGAGTGAAGGAGAACTCTAGGCCAAAGTGCTATGGGAAAGTTGAGGAAGGAGAACTCACTTTCCTTGAAATGTTGTAATCTGGCTGACAAAACCCTTTGGTTTGCTTCCTGGTTGGATTACCATTGTACTTTCTCCTCCCAGTACAATCCTATGACCTGAACTTATCTATCTACTTACCTCATAATATCTATCTTATATAGCTTATGGATTAGATTGCCTTGGACTGGTCCCCCAAGTATGGTCTGCGGATGCTTCTGTTTCCAATATGTTTCCAGTGGGGACACATAGCTCCATCCTTAGGATGCAGGGCAGAGCACTGGTGCCTTTGTTTCCCTCTTCTGCTGACGCTAGACCTCTGTGATGGGCGGCCAGCAGAATAGGTTTCAAGTGCATCTCCCATGGCTATTTCCCTTGGGCATCAAGAGTCATGTGGAGAAATTGCCTAAAGAACATAGCATATAGAATACTAATGGCATAGGTGGGTTTGGGTGGGGAATTTATGAATACACAATTGCAGGATCACAGAAGCTGAGTTGGAAGGGATCACAGACACTACACAATACAATCTATACCCAAATAAGATCACTGTCTATGGCATGCCTGATGAGTGAACATCCAACCTTTGTTTGGATACCTCCGATTAAGGGCGTACCTCCCAAGATAATTCTTTCCATTTTTGTAAGGCTATAATTTTTAAGGATTTCCTTACAGTAAACCTAATTTTCAATGTTTATCTATATTATTGCTTCCCAGTTCCTCTCCCTAGGACCAAAGAGAACAAATCTAATCTCATTTTTATGATGACCTGTCACATACCCAGTTGCTACCCATTTGTCACTTATCTCTGTTTTGTTAATTGTCTCTATGATTTATGTTATTTTTTTAAAACTCATTTATTATTCAGAATATTGTTAACAAGTCATTATTTTGGTTGGTAGTTTTTGTTTGTGTTGCCTGTGTTAATTACTCTTTGTCGCTATATAGTCTATAAAGGTTGCTCTTAAGGCCAGGGTAGACTAGTTCTGGTTTTATGTCTCCTGCGTAGCCATAACCCCCTCTCCTGGAGTGGGATATGGAAATCACAATCCTTACTCCAAGAAGAAAGTTACAAAATAAGGGTAAATGTTTAACAACCTGTCCTCAGTGGGAAAAATGTACCGGATCACCCTTTAAAATTTAATCAACGTTATTCACATTATCTCCATTGCATTCAAAAGTCTAGAAATTAAAAAACAATAAATCAAATTCTGATTTGTTAGATTTCAAAGTATAAATGCTCACACTGAAAAAAACAATTTAAATTGGTTCCAACACATCCCTGCCAAGGCCCTGTCTGTGACCACTGACATATGCTTTCCCCTGATACCTGCCCCGCTGCCACCTAACAAGAGAACATTCTTTAATGGTACCCTTTCATTTCTTCCTTCTGGGGTCAAGTCATCTTCTAACCCTTCTCTTGATCTCAATTCTTCCTTCTTGCTTGTGTCCTACTCTCATTTGGCACCCACTCTTGTTGAGAGGCTAAATAAGTTAGTATCTTTTCTCTGCACACCTCCATTTAGAGTACAAGGGCTTCTTTGTTTCCCCTCTGTTTCCCTTATTTGAGTAACTTCCCACTGTGGTATTCCTTCTACCAATATAGGCTTTATTTCATAGGAAATTTATTCAGATCTTCCTTTCCTTTTCCTGATTCATTAAGATCCTCTTAAGTCTTTACCCCTTAGATCTGTTTTTCTGTCCCTTAATCTTTTCTGTTTGTTTTGTTTTTTCACTTCTTGATACAATTTTTTTTCAAAGAATAGTTCATAAATATGAAAAAGATGATTTCATTGTTTAGTTTTTTCTTGATAATTATACTTATTTACTTTCCTTGTGTTTGTCCTGTTTGGGGTGTTTGTAAGTGAAATGTTCTACTTGCCTTTGGTGTTTTCTTTTTTTTGCAAGTATGCTTCAGATGCTTTTTTTTGTTGAAGGCCCATCTTTTTTCAATAATGATTAGGTTGAGCTTTATTAGGATATGTTATTGTGGTTTGCGCCATGGATCTTCGGCTTTTTGGAATATTCTATTTTATTTTTTATACAATTTCTCATAGCTGCAAAATAATCCTTACCAATTCAAGTTCTTTGTTAGCTGAAGGCCTTTCTCCTGGAAGCTTAAAAAATATGCTGCGTGTTACTAAAATTGTGAAATTTAACCACTATATGCCATGAAGCTTTAAGAATGTCTTTCTGCCTCTGGAGACAATCTGTACAGTCAATCAAATAACATTTGATTTTCTGTATTCAAAAGTTCTGAGAGATCTTCTTGTATTACTTCAGTATTATTAAAGAAAGCAGTGATGTAGTAATGAATGGAGATCCAGTCTCTGAACTGGAAAATTCTGGGTTTTGAGTTCCAACTCTGACACATATTGACTCTGTGACTGACCAAGTCCCTTAACTTGTCAGGGCTTTAGACACAGAAGGTGCTGATCTTCATTGGTAGAAGTTACCTCATCTCTAAGTTCCCTAGATCAATTAAATCAAAGATTCAGTCTCCATCCTTCTCACCCTATATAACTGTCTCTGCTACCATGCTGTAATAGCCTTCTCACCCTGGAAGATTCCTCCACCCCAGTGGCTCTTTCCTCAGCTTGATTAGTTCTTCCAGGAAGTTCTATTTTAAGGAGCTATTTCTCCACAATTCTCACTTTTCAGCTTCCTTTTATGCTTTATTGGAACATAAACTGCTTGAGGGCAGGGACCATCTTTCTGCTGTATTTTTGTAAATGCTTGCACGTTTCCAGTGTGTAGCAGTCCTTAAGAGCTTAGGAAATGCTTGCTGACTTGTTAATTATTCCTATCTCTCAATGTTCTATTGTGTTAAATGCTAGAGATACAAGTACAAAATTGAGGCATTTTTTGTCCTCACGGAACTTACAATATGATAGGGGCAGACAACAAATATAGGAGTGGGTATGTAATTTTGGTCTGGGGAATCCTAGGGATGGTTAATGAAGCTATTAACCTCTGTTCCCAGAGGTAAAAAGTCAGGAATAGTGGGGGAGAGAGAAAGCAGAAGGTGGCAGGGTAGAAGGCAAGATCCTTAGAGTAAACAGCTAGATGGAACTTGAAGTATAATCTGGTTTGGAGCCAACTGGATATAATGGGTTAGGAGAGTTTGCACTCACTCACTTACTAAGCACAGCTCAGCCCCAGAGGGAGAATTCCAAAACTGAGTGGAATACTTTCCCCAGATACTGGGGGCCTGGTTTCTGGAGGTCTGGCCAGAAGGGTACTATTCCAGATGTGGAGACTACAAGTTGAATAGCCAACATGGCCTCTAGGATCACAGGGTCATAGATCTCAAGATATAAGGAATCTTAGAAGTGATCTAATCCAAGTCTCTTATTTTACAGATAAGGAAACTGAGGCCCAATGAGTTTAAGTGACTTGTACAGAATAAGAAGTAGAACTAGAATTTGAACTCAGGTCCTGTGACTTCAGGGTCAGTACTCCGACTACTGCATCATAATGCCTGAAAATATAATGAAAAGAGCTTTTAACAGCAGCTTCAGTTGTATTTTGGATACAGTGCTCATTCTGAGATTTTGGCTTCTCACTTAGGAGGATATTTTGAGAACTCCCCTCACTGCCCTTCTTTGTATTTCCAATGTTTGGCACACAGCAAGTGCTTTATAAAATGTTTGTTGGCTGCCTCACTGACAGTAGTGTCGTTGTCCCACAGGAAACCCTTCATCATGTTTACACAGTGTTGTTAGTGATAATGGTTATGCACCAGCTTGTAGCATTCCCTTAAATACCTAATGAATTTGGGGGTTTTTTTGTTTTGCTTTTTGAAGGAGGAAAGGCGGGGCAATTGGGGTTAAGTGACTTGAATTTGTACAGAATATGATGGGAATAGACCACTGTGTAAATAGATATATGTGAAAATGGATAAGAACACCTATGACTATAGCTTATGGCATGTTCATCCTGTGGACATGACTGTCTTACTGGACCACAACTGGATGCTGAAAACTAACAATTATGTATATTATTTACTTATTTATCAAACATGTATTAAGTACCACTCTGTCTGTGGTTCTTTGCTAGATACTATGGGGAATGCAAAAAAGGAAGAGATATACCCCTTTACCCCAAAGAGCTCATAGGGCAACAGAAGGAAAAAGAAAGAACATATAATCCATATAATACTAAATAGAGTATAAGGGTAAAGTGCTAGAAATTAGAGGTAGGCAAAGCTTGGGTAAGGCTTCACAAAAGAAGCATTTGAACTCAGCCTTGAAAAATGGCTAGGATTTTAACAAACCAAGATGTCAGACCATTTCAGACCCAGGGAATGACAGCAGCACACAAGAAGGAAGTCAAAGATCATTTTCTAGGAATGGCAAGTAGAGAAGCTTAGATGGGTTGAATGGTATTATGGAGGGTAGTAGTGTGAAATAAGACTGGAAGGGTAGGTAGAGTAAGATCATCGAGGGTCTCCAATGCCTAGTCCAGCTGGCTCGAGACCACATGTGGCTTTCTAGGGCCCTGGGGACAGCCTTTTGACTGAATCCAAGTTTTACAGAATAATCCTTTTATTAAGGGGATTTATTTTGTGAAGTTTGCATGGGGTCAGAGGGCTGCATTTGAGGATCTAGAGGGCCACATGTGACCTTGAGGCCACAGGTTCCCCATCCCTGGCCTAGTCCAGTGCTGCCTCTTCTATGAAGCCTTCCCCAAGGCCTCCAGCACCTCCTACCTCTTAATTCCACTAGATTTTACCCTTATACTGTTTAGTATTATGTTAATTACACATCCTTTCTTTTCCCCTCTACTACACTTTTCCTTCTACATCATAATCTCTTTGGGATAAGAGAGTACATCTCTTCCTCTTTTGCATTCCCCACAGCATTAAGTAATTAAGAGGCATTGGAGGCAGCCACTGAATGATTTTGAGCAGTGTGATGATATGATCACTGGAGAGGAAATGGCAAACCACTCCAGTATCTTTGCCAAGAAAACCCCAAATGGGTCATGAAGAGTCAGACATGACTGAACAACTGAACAAGAGTAATTTGGCCACATTCATTCATTCATTCATTCATTCATTCATTCATTCATTAAAATCATCTAGAGATTATTTCTCTAGAATTTGTGTGAAGCCTGAATTTAGGATCAGGGAGATGGAAGGTGGATAGAGTTGTTGGAAGCTTGTGTAGTCCAGGTGAGAGCTATCAAGGGCCAGGAGGAGGTTGGTAACTGTAAGAATGAGATAAAGCAAATATATGTGTGTATACATGTGTGTATACATGTGTGTATACATGCATGTGCATATATGTATATGCATGTATACATGTACATATGTGTGCATGTGTGTATGTGTGTGTGTGTAGCAAGTCAACAAGCATTTATTAAACTGTTGCACTGTGCTTGGCATTGTGATAAGCACTGGAAATACAGATACAAGTAGAAATAAAGATAGTCCCTGCTCTCAAGGAGCTTACATTTTAATGTTGTTGTTATTGTTCAGTCATTCAGTCTTACCCGATTCTTTATGACTCCATGGACCATACTGTTTTCTTGGCAAAGATCCTGGAGTGGTTTGCCATTAAGTAAATGGCAATTGAGGAAATGAAAGACTCCAATGGATTAAGGCCAACAGAAGTTAATTGACTTGTTCAGGGTCACACAACTAGTAGGCCTCTGAGGCTGGATTTGAACATTTCATGGGGAAAGACAATACATAAAAAGAACCTGAAAAGAAGGGGAGGGAAAGATAGGCATCTGTGTAGGGATATGGTGGAAAAGAAAGTCCCAAGAGTCAGGATAGTAGTCTGGAGGGAAATGAAGACATGGCTAGCCTGGCTCTCTTTTCCTCAAAATGGAGGTCTGGGGGAGGAACTAGCTAATCAGAAGAAGGGGACATAAAATCAGAGGGTAATCCAGTGTGAGAAATCCAAGGATGAGGTCAAATTCTGGGGTTAGGAAGTTTCTGTGGCATGGTAGAATTCTAGGTAATACAGCACAAGCTCTGGGCCTACTATCTCAACTTCCAATTGCTTTGGCAGGTCAGCTCACCAGAAGACAACCAGTATTTCTCCACTCAGGGCTGGAGAGTTGGAGGGATATCTTTCTAGTGCTATTGTCTATGGTTTCCACTGTTGTGTTTCCTCCTCATACTTACCAGCTAATCAGTCAGACTTAATTAGCTTTTAGAAAGTGGGTATTTATTAGGGTAGATAACTAGGTAGTACAGTAGATTAAGTCCTGGGCCTGCCTGAAGTCAGGAAGACTCATCTTCTTGAGTTCAAATCTAGCCTCAGACACTTACTAGCTGTGTGACCCTGGGCAAGTCACTTAACCTTGTTTGCCTCAGTTTCCTCAATTGTAAAATGAGCTGGAGAAGGAAATGGCAGACCATTCCAGTTTCTTTGCCAAGAAAACCCAAAATTGGGTCATGAAGAGTTGAACATGACTGATACAACTGAATAACAACAACATCAATTTATTAAGGTGGTATAATGAAAATAGTAGGTACAAAACATCCTCTCAAAAGTCTGTTCATTTCTCCACTTTTTTGGGTACTGATGAAATTCCCCTTAAGCATGATATAGCTAGGGTAGCTAGGTGGCACTGCGAATATAATGCTGGGCCCAGAGTCAGGAAGATTCATCTCCTTGACTTCAAATCCAGCCACAGACACTAACTGCGTGACCCTGCTTGCCTCAGTTTCCTCATCTGTAAAATGAGCTGGAGAAGGAAATGGCAAACCGCTCCTGGATCTTGGCCAAGGAAACCCCAGATGGGGTCACGAAATGCCTGAACAACAACAACACGGTGTAGCTACTCTGTTGAGCTCCTTTTAGTTTCAAATCTGCCTAATGACAACAAGTAACATTTATATAGTGCTTATTACGTGCCGAGCATTGTGCTAAGCGCTGTAATAATTGTAAAATTGTAAAATTATTATCTCATTTGCTCCAGTCTATTAAATGTAGTATCTCTTTAATCTAGCCAGTTCTTCTTAGCCTCTAACATGGATGCTTCCCATAGTAGCTGAAATCTTCATGATGCTGTTAGGATACAGATGAAAAAGTCCCAAAGCTCCTCCCTGTTGAAATCCACATGGTTTTCCTCCAGCCAGAGGGCTGGAAAATGGTAATGGGGCAGGGGAAGGAAATCAAGGACAAGTTCTTCTCCCTCTTCCCATTGATGCCTTCTTAGGGTCTTGACTAGGGATTTCTATAACTAAACTTCTAGACATTTGAATCCCTCTGATCTGAAGGGCTTTTTGTGTAGATGATCCACAGGGCATGACATCAGTTCCTCAACTTACTTAGTTCATCCAGTGGTTTTCAAAGAAAACTGACCATGTGCTTTTCACATTTAGTCTAAAGCCTGTGATTTATTGATCGATTTCCAGGCCTTCTTCACACCTACCTCATGGCTGATTGCTCACACCTCTGACAGGTGAGGTTGTTCACACCTCTAACTGGTGAGATTGTTTTCACTTGAGAAAGGTATCAGGGAGAGGATCTTATCATTTCTTTTCAATGGAATGAAGTGATTTGATTGATTGATTCAATCTCACTTTTACATTTGGAGACTAAGTTATCCTGCCTTAGCTACTACTTGTTGGTGGACATGCTGGAGGTGGGCAGTGAGGCAGTGGGAAGCTCAAAGATGCTGAAGGATTTGAATCTGCGTGCTACAGAGGACGCTCTGCTTTTCTCTCAGCTCTCACTTTTGTACTCTATAACTCTGCACTTGTTGCTGGAGTTTGATCTGATGTCATTTTTGCTGGTGTATGAATAAATCATAAGTGAAAGAAGTGCTGCATATTGGAGAAAATTGGCCTGACTTCTAAATTGTGTCTTTCATTCTTGGTTGTATCTCAACCTTTGAACTCCTGGCAGCCACATCTGACTATGAAAAGGCAAGGGGAGCCTTTGGGGTTCACGTTCTCTGCCTGCCTAGAGGTGGTTACAAAAATATTTTCCAATTCTTTTGGGCTAGCTGGGTCTTTCATCTCTATTTCATCTCTCCAGTGCCTGTCCTTCCCCATATTCACTTGGGACTGAACATAACAGATGGCAGATTTGCAATATAGTGAGCATTATTAACAAGGTCACTGCTTGATTTAAAAGGGAAAAAAAGAAGGAAGAAATCATACAGATTTCATGCGTTATTCTGAATTTCTTCTGCTGTTAGTCAATCAATCAATCATTGAATAAACATTGTTAAGTCCTAACAGGCACTGTGTTGGGTGATGGGAAAACAAAGCAAAAAATGAAACAGTTACTGCCCCTCAAGAAGCTTACATTCTATAGAGGGAGATGATTTGTATATTTATACATATAAATATATATATGAAATATGAAGTAATATGCTGAGGGAGGGAAAAAGAAATAGAAGCTAATAGGGTAAGGAAAGGAATAAGGAAATACCACATATAGTAGGTAGTGGAAGCAAACTTTAAGGACACTTGGATTTCCAGGAGGCAAAAATGAAGAAAAAGTACATTCCAGGTGGTGTGGGAGATGGGCTATGGAAAGGCACCAAAAAAAAAAAAAAAAGAGAGGAAACAAGAAATGTGCACAAACATGAAAACAAAGATCAGAAGTAAAATTTGTTTGGGGAAGTATGTCTATATATGTGTCTATATGTGTATTTATAGATCTATAACTATAGAGAACTATATTGGCACTTAATTGTAGCTTTGGGGGTGGAAGAACAAAGGAAAAAAGTTCACAGCAGAGAATAAAAGAAAACTTACAAGGAAGAAAAGAAAAGGTGGACAGCTCTTAACACAGCGTGTAGTATTTATCACATAGGCTTTTTTGAAATGAAAATTTGTTACATATTTTGAATCCTCTCTTATGTTCTACTACATACATGAAATGCTTTTTTCCCCTTTCTTACTTTGTATTTAAGTTCCAATACTTAAGTTTGTGATAAATTTTTGTTTCTTTTTTTCTATTTTGTATTTGTGTTCTGGTATTTGAGTCTAAAATAAAATTTAAAGAAAAGGAAGGGTGAAAGCAAGAGAAGAAATATTTGTTGAGTATCTACTATGATCCAGGCACTGTATTAAATACTTTTACAAATATTATTTCATTTGATCTTTACAACAACCCTTAAAGAAAGGTGCTAGTTTTATCCCCATTTTACAGATGAGAAAATCGAGGCAGACAGAGGTTAAGTGACCTGCCCAGACTCACAGAGCTAGGAAGTGTCTGAGGTCAGATCTGAACTCAGATCTTTTTGACTCTAAATCTAGTGTTCTATCAGCTGTACTATGTAGCAACCTATGGAGCATCCTGCATAAAGGAGAGCAAGAGAATAAATTTGACTGAATTGTAGAATGTTATGAAGAAGAGTGGTACCTAGGGAGCGGGGAAAATAGGCGAAGGCCAGGTTGGAAAGGGTTTTGAATGCCAAGTACAGAAGTTTTTATTTTATCCTAGAGGTACTAAATAGGAAACCATTGGTGTTTGTGGTTTGTCCTTCATTCTTGAAGAGGATCGTAAAGACTTACACTTTAGTTAGGTGAATTGTTATGGTAGCTGTGTGGAGGATGGATAAGAGATCCCAGAAGAATGACTAGGAAAATCACAAACCTGTTCTATTCACCATATCTATAGCTGCTGACTTGGGGGTGTTATTTTAAGGACTAATCTAACTTTACAAGGTAATATTTAGATTTTAGCAATTTATCCCCTGAAAAAAAAAGTAGGCCAGGAATCTCCTGGGATCAAGTCTCAAGAGACATGAAATTTCTGAGGCTTTTTGCTTAGAACCAGACAGAAAATTCTGCAAGGGAAGCTTTTCTTTTGGTATTTTGACCTGATAGCTTCCAGTCCCAGCTGGAACCTAAAAATGCAAAATTATAAATTAATGGAAAAACTAGTGACCAAGCACTTATTAATTAAAATTCGTTTTTAGAGATTTTCAGAGAGATTTACTTTAACTTGAGCAAAGTGGATTATAGTTATCTGGATAGATAACTTCTCCTTCCCCTTTCCCCCTTTCCCCTAGACTGTCAATTCCTTGATGGGAGGGATCATGTCTTAGCTAAATTGTATACATTAGCCAGTGTCTAGTGCAGTGCTTTACACATAGCAAGCATTTAATAAATGTATGTGGAATGAATGAATGAGAATACAGAAATTTTATATACACATATAAAGAACCACCAGGACAGTGTTGTTGTTTAGTTGATTTAGTCATGTCCAACTCTTCATGCCCCCATTTGGGGTTTCCTTGGCCAAGATACTAAAGTGATTTGTCATTTTCTTCTCTAGCCCATCTTACAAATGTGGAACTGAAGTGAACACAGTTAAGTGACTTACCCAAGGGTCACACAACTAGTAAATATCTGAGACTACATTTAAACTTGGATCTTCCGGACACCAGGCCCTGTTCTGTATCCACTGTGCCACCTAGCTGCCAGGAAGTCACTCCTGATATTGAAAAAAAAGAAAAAGAAAAATCACCAAAAAACCCCCACCACAAACAAATAACCCCACCCTGCCTTCCCCAAGAAAACAACCCAACTCCATTAGTTGCCAAATGACTCCTGAGATATTTCAGCATTAGAGGTTCATTCCTCTAGGGTAATACATTATCCTCAGTTAAACCATATACATACCTGAGATGGTAATTTCCTATGGTTATTGTTGGTCATTAACACCTTGGGCTAGATGAATTTATATGCAGCAAAGACCTATTCCTTAGCTCATTCTACAATGTGGGCTATGAAGGTTAAAAGCAGAAGTGTCAAAAACATAAAACACTGCCTATTGTGGTCTAAACCAGATTAAAATGTAAATATTTTAACAAAATAAATCAAGATTCAATAAAACTTAGAGAATATTACATTTTGAAATGAAGACAATATCCTGCTTACAGGGATCCATATATATGGATTAGTGGTTCCCATTTTTATTTGAGACTGACACCACTGGTCAAGAGTGAGGGAGGGAAGGACTCACCAGAGAAAAGGGCTGCTTGATTATCAGCCAACCTTTGGTTCTTTACTTCATGTTGTTCAGTCATGTCTGACTCTGTGTGACCCCATTTGGGGTTTTCTTGGCAAAGATACTGGAATGGTTTGCCATTTATTTCTCCAACTCATTTCACAGTTCAGGAAACTGAGGCAAACAGGGTTAAGGTATTTGCCCAAGGTCACAGAGCTGAGACTAGATTTGAACTCAGAAAGACGAGTCTTTCTGACTCCAGGTTCAACACTCTATCCACAGAACCAGCTAGCTACCTGCCCTCTCTTTCCTTCTTGGGAACCCTCTACCCCAGGGAAGCATTACAAAAAATGGATTAACCCTTACAAGTCCCTAGAAAGGTGGAACCTATTTTGACTATTTTTGGGTTCTGGTATGAGTCCTTAGAGTTTTCTTTGAGGTTAAATAAAATAAATGTTCTGTTAGCCTGAGTTCTTGCATGGGAGTTAAAAGCCCTTAGAAAGTCACAAGTCAAATTCTGATGTTCCCAGAGGAAATGTTGTGTGGGGGCTCAAGCCATAGAGTAATGGTTGAAAAACCAACATTGAATCTGTACCATGTAATACCAAAGTTGAGACACATATAACTCTACCCTAAGTATCAAGGATCTAGAACTGGGATGGACCAAAAAAATTATCTCGATAGTCCCTTCATTTTGCAGATGGGCAAACTGAGATTTCAAGAAGGTAAAGGACTCCAGTCACATAGGTAGTATATGAAAAACCTGGGAATGAACCTAGGTCTTGTGACTTCAGATGTTCTCTTTAATGCACACCTGGTCTGAGATAAGTTCGCTCTGTTCATCTTGTTCTCCTCCCCCCACCCCCATTCTAAATTAAGCTGGCTCTTTAAATATAAGCAGCTAGATAGAGCACTGATGCTGGAGTCAAGAAGATTTCAGTTCAAGTCAAACCTTAGCGTTTTATTAAATTTTTGACTCTAGGCAAATCACTTAACCTCCATTTGCTTCAGTTTCATCTGTAAAATGGGTTATGGAGAGGGTCTAGTGAAATAATAATTGTAAAATACATAGTAGGCACTATGTAAATGCCACCTATTATTATTATATATAAAAATTTCTAGGTGAACTGAATTACAACCTAATCTACCAGATAGAGAATTTGCTTGCTACAGGGAAATCAGAGTGTAAGGATGTTTCCTATTCCCTTTCAGGACTGAGAGAGACTTCAAATCATAAAGGTGTTAAGTAGTCAAGAAAAATAATAGCATCCTGCCAAAGACTTCCTCATTAGACAGGGAAGACACGATGAAGCAGATTAGAGAAGAGTTTCAGCAGGAAAAGGAGCAAATCACATGGGGGCATGAACCTATAACACTAAGCGATGCCATTTACAGAGAAATAACTTTGAAAGGAGTAGAGGTTCACTTAACTGCTCAGAAATTGAATTAATTAGTGTTATAAACATAAATGTATTTTTAACTGCCACAATAGTTTGTGTTCCATTTATTTTCATTTTACATCATTGTGGGGGATCCTTTTGGATTTTTTTTTGTTTTTTTTTTTAATTAAATTTTTTATTTTATTTTTGTTTACATCATTTATTTCTGCGAAATTTTGAGTTACAAATTTTCTCCCCATCTTTCCCCTACCCACCGCTCCAAAACAGCCATCCCAGTGTATCCCCCTCCCCC
>CM053589.1:75624555-75641729 GCA_028646515.1 Pseudochirops corinnae
AAGGCATTCTTCTCCTCTTTGGCTTTTTGGGCCTCTTTTGTCATTTGAGTTAATCTATTTTTTTAAGGTGTTAATTTCTTCATTCAGGTTGTTGACTCTCTTTTCATGATTTTCTTGCATCATTCTTATTTCTATTCCCAATTTTTCTTCCACTTCTCTCATTTGGTTTTCAAAATCTTTCTTTAGCTGATCTCTAGCTTTTTGGCAATCTTCATGTTTCTTGGAAGCTTTTGGTGTGGGAGTTCTGACTGCGTTGTCTTCCTCCCTTTCCCTGCTTTGTTCCTTCTTTTCCCCAAAGAAGGAATCTAGGGTTTGGTTGCTGTTCTTACTTTGCTTCCTATGCTTATTCATGGTTGCCATTCAATGGTTTTTTGTTGTTGTTGTTGTTGTTGTTGTTGTTGTTTTTTGTTTTTAGTTCTGTGGAACTCTGCTTCTAGAGGGAACAGCTCTGTCCCAAATAGCTGGGGTTTTTCAGCTGCCGGGGCTTTTAGGAGGCTGCTGGGTCCCTCCCCAACTCCGGCTCACTGAAAAAAAAAAACCCAGGACCACCACCCAAGACCTCGATCTGGATCCAGGTCAATGCGAGAGCATTTGGCCTCTGAACGATCGCTTGGCCCCCCTGCTGTCTGCAGGCCGGGAGCTCTGAAGTGGCAATGTGGAGGTGGGTGTACAACCTCCACTCCCCACTTCTTAGCCCTGGAGGCAGCTTGGTCAGACCTGCTTTTCTTCCCCGGTTTTTAGCCAAGTTCCACTAACCTTAGTCCTTTTTTATTGTGGCTTGATAATTCTGGATACTTCCACAGCTGCCACAGATCCGCTGTCCTGAAACTCCAGCCAAGGCGAGGCAGGAATTTATATTCTAAAGAAGACAGACAACAGTACAAATTGGAATAGTGGTCAAAGAAGGGTATCTTGGTCCAGAAAGTTACAGGAATGCTGAATGGATTGGGGAATAGATTGACACAGTCCATCCAGGAAGAATGGCAGAGTTAATTTGATAATGATCCATGATTCCAGAAATGAGAGAGGGGGAAGAAAAAAGTTAGAGGGAGCAAGGCAACTGATGAGGTTATGGAGGGAAAGGATAGAAAATTAGGAGTAAAGTATGACTGAAGCTTTTCCTGTAATTGTGGTCCAGGGGAGGCAGTCACCAAACAGGAAAGTGGGGTCCCAGGGTGGATGTCTCTCCAGGTCAAGAAGATAGCTGGTGAGGCCACCTAAAGGAGATGGCAAGAAAGTCATGAGGAAGGTATAGTAGAGGTTTTCCTTAAATACTGGTCAAGTGACTGGGCTTGCCTGTAAGATGAATTGGTTGATTCCTAGAGGATGGATTTCACTAATAGGGGCTACTCCCAAGAGAATTTGTTTATACACTTTTGTTTTAGGATATTTTATTTTGTGAGTGGCCACCTTTTATATTGACCTATAAAAGAGTCAGTATAAAGGGTCAATAGATCCATTTTGTCATCTCTCTGCTGAGGTTTAGGGGTTCTGGGACCCCAAAATTACCACGTGCAGTCCTGCCCAAATTAATTCAACCCAAACTTTCTCTCAGTCAAAGACAAGGTTTATTAAAGACCTTATTGGCCAGACTCTTTAGGAATCTAAACATTTGTATCTGTAATGCTAGTGGGCCAGACTGAATCTGAGCCCCTTAATGGAGGCCAAGTTGGATCTTATATACAGAATGACCAGTGGGTAGGATCTAGGGTTGGTCAAGTAGTCTGTGGTGATTGGAGGAGGGCTCTAGGGAGGGTCTTGATGGGAATGGTCAATAGTCTGGGATGACTGAAGGAGGGGTCTAGGAAGGATCTTGATGAGACTGGCCAGTAGGCTGGGGTGACTAGAGGTCAGATGCCAGGAACCAAGAGAATGGGGTTTAGATAGGATCAAGGATGGGAAGTAGCCAAAAGTGACCCAGAGGTAACAGACAATGAAGGCCTGGGCTAGGTTAAGGGTAACCATGCATTGGGCTTAGCAACAATGAAAGGACAGTTGAGATTATAGCTTCAGGAAAATGTCAGATCAAGTGGAGAAACTCAAGCAGAGTTCAAGGGGGTTTCCAGAGCCTGTATCCCATCATCCCCAACACCTTTTTTAACTTTATTCTGCAGAGCTTCTGTGAGTACAGCGGACCTGTGAGTATAGTAAAGTGACCCTGGGCAAGTCACTTAACTGCTGTTTGCCTCAGTTTTCCCATCTGTAAAATAGGGGTAACAATGCTTACCTCCTGTGGGAATTATAATTGCCCAGTCTGAAAAAAAAATCACTGAGGCAGAGCTCTGAGATAATGGTACTTTATTAAAGGGTCCATGGTCCTCTCTAACGAAGAAGACCTCAGACATTCCTTATGGTCTGAGATGCCCATGGTCCCCAGAATCTTGTTTTTTTAGGGTTTGATACTCAAATATGCAAAAGAGGGATAGTAAAATTCAGAATCTCATTGGTCAATAGACCTTGCTTGTGAGGGCCAAAAATGATGTATGGGGCTTGGGGGATAGAGTTCCACAGGTTGGGTGAAGCACAGGCACCTCCACTTTCTAAGTGGTCAAAAAATGGGCATAAGATGGTCACTGGCTCATCTTGGACAAGAAAGAATGGTGCGGAGGTACAAAAATAAGCTGGGAGACTTTCCAAAGCATCGAGGTATCCCATCCATGCTGAGTTTGGACAGGGAATTTGAGTAAAACAGGATGGAAGTATCTTTGTCAGCATTCTCATGGTTGCACAAGTGAGCTTCTTAACTTGGCAGACAAGGAGTGAATGTTACATTGAAGTTTGAGGCCTACTGTACAAAGGTCTGCTCTAAGAACCTGTCTTATCTAATTATCCCTGTATGATTTATATAAAATAGCAGATTGGTTAATACTGATTAGAATAGAGTAGGGGTCCAAATGAATTATTTCTCACACTCCCATGGTTGTTGTGAGGAGGAGCAAATGAGAGAATAGTTGTAAAGTGCTTAACATAGTGTCTGGTGCAGAATAAATGCTATGTAAATGTTAGCTATAATATTATAATTATAATATAATGTTATATAATACATAATATAGTTATATTACAATTATAATATGTTATATAATAATATATAATAAACAATATAGTTATTATAATATAATATATTATATTATCATCAGCATTAGCTGTTACAGATGAGGAAACTGCAATTCAGAAGTTCACATTTGTCCTGATAATAAACAGGAAAACTAGGATTCAAACCTAGGACTCTAAATCTTGTACAATTTCCACTATGCAATGCTACCTGAATTTTTGCATCTGAGACAAGAAGTATAAAAGGAATCACCTTTAGGGATAGAGGATAGGGTAGGGTAGAACACCCTCCTCTACTGGGAAAACAGACTCGAGGATACCAGCTATGAAAGTGGGGTTCTAACCTTAGGTTTCTCTTTTAATCAGTTGTTTTACCTAACTAAGTGCTAATTGGTCTGCTCATTAGATTTTAAGCTTTTTGTTTATTTTTATATTTTAATTTATGTTTTTAGTTTTTATTTTTATTTTTCTCCTCGATGCTTAGCACAATAACTGGTATACAGTAGGTGCTTAACAAATGTTTACTGACTGCTCATAGCTAATCCAAAGGCCCCAGGAGGATACATTTCAGTGGTAAGGAGAGGGAAGGTCCCACTCTTTTTCTCACCCACCCACTCCCAGCGAGGGTTGCACTAAAGTCATCTGTAATCAGCTTTCAGAAGATATTTAAAATTTCAATGTGAGTATTCACACCTCAGAAATTGGCAAACACTACACATCGGGGCTTGATTTATTGTTTTGTTGGTTGTCTAAATTTCAGAAAGTGACGAATAAAATGTAGCTTTAGCTGAAAAGTTTGTCTTGCCTATTTTCACTTGCTAAATATTTATTAACATATCAACCAAGCCCAGCCATCATTTCTCTTCCACACCATGCATAGGTGGGAAGACAGGCCCTGGCTGTTCTGTGTGCAGATGGTATTTGGGCCACAGCCTAGACAGGGCAGAGGGACCTTCTGCTAAGGACAAAGGTGGTGTTTTTGGCACAGGGAAGAAGGGGCAGAAGGGCCCAGAGCCCACTCATCCTCTGGTTTCTTTAGATGCCCTGAATATCTCTTTTGTCCTTCTCCATTGTCCTCAGTCCCCACTCCCCAATACCAGGTTTGGGGTTGGACCAGTCACATGACGAAAGGCCCAGGACTTTCACAAGGCATAAGGAGGAGGGAACAGACAACAAGCCTTTATTAAGTGCTTACTATGTGTTAGGCATTGTGTTAAGAAATGTAGGAGTTATGGGTCTGGGAGTCCATAAGAATGATACCCAAAAAGCCAATCAGGCGGTGCCTTCTGGCAAATGGATCCAAAACCCATGTAGCCGTTGTGACATGGGGACCTACAGAGGGTCCTCAGTGTGCCAGGTTCTGGGGGGGGGGGGGGGGAAGGCTAGTGCTTTATGGGTCTTCCAGGCCTGCCTTCTTCCCACCTCCCACAAACCCCTGTGAGCTTTCCCATTGTAAGGGGAGGTCCAGGGTAGGGCCAGGCCAAGGAGCTCGGTCCTAGAGGTGAAACAAATCCATGTTTTCCCACATCCTCATGCCTGCATATCAAGTGAGATAATATTTGTAAAGACACTTAGCACATATAAATACATGAGCAATATAAACACTCCCCCTTTCTTCTCTTGCCTCTCCCTACCAGGTACCCAGGATGAGCTCACACAAAGATTTAATGACTCCTATTCCTACACCCTTCCCAGGGCTGAAAGGTCTGCTTTATTCCCTCAAGAGGAAGAAGTACCTGGCCCCAACTTCCCTAAGCCCAGGGAGTACACGAATGCTAGCACTAGCAAGGAAATCATGTTCAATGCAGGAGCTGGCCGTCACCAACTGAGGCAGAAGCTTGGAAGCCAGTTATAAAAGGAAGGTTATGACCACGTGTAGAAAAGGCATGTTAGGGGCCCTACCACTCCCTCTGGCACCTTCCTATGCACAGACCCACAGTCATTCATCCCATGCTTTTTGGAGTGGGGAGTTGGTTTTTGATGAAAGTGGTCTCAATTCAGTACCTGGAGACAAAATCCTGGTTGCCGTGCCCTAGGCTCTTATCCTTGGCTGCTGTCCTTAATTGTTATCATACTAACACTTGATTTCTATAGCATTTCACACTTTACGAAATGTTTTCCTCAAGACAACTATATGAGATAGGTCAGGTAGGATGATTGTTCCCATTTTACAGATAAGGCAACTGAGGTGAAATAAGGGAATTGTCTTGGTCAAAGTCACAGCTAGTAAGTGGCAGAGAAAGGCCTGGGACCTAGGCCTCCTAGTTCTAAGTCTAGAACTCTTTCCACTACGTCACAAGACCCTTCTTAGAGATGTAGTCAAGAGTTAATGTGAAACATCTGAATTTCCCTGGGTGCATTTTATGGTGTGAAGGTCTACAGAACAGTCTTATTCAATTAGATGGCTCAGGGGATGGAAAATGGGGCCTTGGGGTCTGCAGTTGGAAAGATATGAGTTTGAATTCAGTCTCAGACACTAGCTTTGTGAACCTGGACAAGTCACTTAGCCTCTCTCTGCCTCTGTTTCCTCTACTTTAAAACGGGGGTAATAATAGCGCCTACCTTCCAGGGTTGCTGTGAGGATCAAAGGAGATATTTGTAAAGCAGAGAGCATAGTACCTGGCACATTGTGGATGCTTAATCAACATTTTATTCTTTTCTTCCTTCATTACTTATCCAGACCCCAGATACAGAATACATCATAGAGGACATAAGAGGGGGTGGTGATATAGTCCACAGATCCAGGCTGTGAATAGTATATTTGAACTTCTGTGACTGAACTCAGTCTCCTACCTCATTCCTAGAGAAAGATGCCCAGAAATTGAGACCTGAGAGATGCCTTCATGGAGCAGGGCTGACAGGCCACTGCCAGTCAAGCAGCTGACTAGATAGAGAGGCCATTGCAGATAAGGTGCCAGGCTTGCTCGGCAGCCAGAGAAGGATGAGGCTCACAGCTCCCTCTGCAGAAGCTGTGCAATGTCTTGGCCTGTCCTCTGTCCCCGGCAGAAGCCCCTACAGAACCCAGGCTACTGCTCCTGAGCAAGTCCGGTGTGGCTGCTCTAAGATGTTGTGATCAAACGTCTGAATATCCTACAAGGATGAGTCCTTCTTTCCACCCAGAGCACCAGGACCACCACTCACAGAGTAACCACAGGGGCTCTGTCTCTTCCTGGGCATAGAACATTCAATTCAGGTTACTACAACAGAGAATGCTGACTATATGGAAAGCGCATGCATGAGAGGAGAGAGTGTTCAGAGAACACTGAATTGTGGAGTGGAATTCAAATCTTGACAGCCATTTACTAGTTAGATGACCTGGAATAAGTCATTCTACCTCTCAGTCTCAGTTTCCTCATCAACAAGTCAGGATTGAACTAGAACTAAGCTCTCTTCTGGGACATGAGGTGGCACCATAGTGCCCAGAGTGCTGGGCCTGAAATCAAGGAGACTCATCTTCCTGAGTTCAGAGCCAGCCTCAGACACTTACTAGCTATATGACCCTGGACAAGTCATTTAGCCCTGTTTGCTTCAGTTTGCCTCAATTTCTCCATCTGTAAAATGAGCTGGAGAAAGAAATAGCAAACCACTCCTGGATCTCTGCCAAGAAAACTCCAAATGGGGTCACAGATGGGTCAGGCACAACTCATACGACCCAACAACAAAAAGTTCTCTTCCAGCCACAAATCCTATGTTACTAGCCTATATTTATGTAGCCCTTTCTGGTCACTGAGTATTTTATAGGTGTTATCTCATGTGAAATTGATACTCGGAGACTAAGGAAGAACCAGGACTGAAACCAAGGCTTTGCCCTTCTGTTGTTCAGTCATTTTTCCTTCATGTCTGACCCTTAATTACCTCTTCTGGGGTTTTCTTAGCAACCATAGTAAAGGGTTTTGCCATTTCCTTCTCCAACTCATTTTACAGATGGGGAAATTGAGGCAAACAGGTATAAATGACTTGCCCAGGATCACACAGGTAGGGAGTATCTGAGGCCATATTTGAACTCAGGAAGATGAGTCTTCCTGACTCCAGACCTGTGCACTATGGCACCACCAGCTTCCCTTTGTCCTTCTAGTCCAGGACTTTGTCTAGTATCCTACACTGAACCATCTCTACCTGTTTGTGTGGTTATGTGTTTAACCCATTTACCCAGAACCCACTGCTCAGTTGATCTTCTCCAATTTATCCTGTTTATATCTTGTTTGTACATTCTTGTTTGTATGTTTTCTTCACCTTATTCTGTGGGTTCTATGAGAGCAAGGACAGTCTTTTGTCTTTCTTTGTATCCCCAGGGCTTAGCACAGTGACTGAATTATAGTAGGTACTTACATTTTTGAGTCACTGAAAAACCTTTGGGTCTTTCCAGGCAAACAAAGCAGGTGGTTTCTTCTCACTCCAAGGAGCTTCCTTCTGTCCTCATGTAGGGAGAGAAGAACCCATAACCATTCACCTTTTTCCCAAACCTAATTTTAAAGCAATATTCTCCTAGAGTTTTTTGCATGTTTGAGGTGTTATTTAAAAACATAAATCAACTCAAATTTTATTGTATTATAGAGTTTCTTAAAACGAGAAAAAGAGAAAGATGTTAGCAATCAGCCCTTGCCAGGAAGTCTTAGTGATGTGATTATATTCCTTCCTGGGTATTACTAAAGGATCCAATAATATTTCTGGCCATGGGCCCAGTGCTCCAAGAGTCTTAGGGTTGAGATGAATAATGTATTTTCTCTGCCTAATTAACCTACTTGTAAGTCTAGGACAAAGGTCCTTAACATTTTTTGCATCATGGACTCCTTTGGCATCTGGTGAAATCTATGGATTCCTTGTCAGAATAATGTTTTTAAGTCTATAAAATAAAACATATGGGATTACAAGGAAAATCAATTATATTGAAATAGAGTTATCAAGACTTAAAAAAGGAAAAAGAGTTCATAGGCCTCAGGGGAAGATCTGGTGCATGCCCAGAGTACTTCTAATGGCATCCCCAGAAGGAGACGCTGGGGAGCATGCTTCCAGGAGAGTTGTGATGACATGAAATGGAAGCTGCTTGGAGAGATTGTAGGGCACAAGTAGACATTCAGTAGCTAATTCTGGTTAGCTAACCATTTGGTGAAAAGGAGAGTCCCATCATCTGGAATTTCATTATCCTGCACAATTGCATCAGCCTTGGTATTCAGACCTCAGGAGTACCCTCGCTACCTTCAGAAGGGAAAGTAAGAAATCTCTTCCTAAAGTCTCTAAATTATTTAAAGAGAGCTTGAGTGCTGGCTGCCCTCCTTCAGACTTCATCATGCCCTGTGCCATGTACCCTTCCTTCTCCCCCTCTTTCTAGTTTCCTTTTGTGTGTTAGCTTTAACCATTAGATTGGAAGCTCCTTGAGGGCAGGGACTATCTTTTTCATATTTGCATCCCTAGTGCTTATCCCAGTGCCTGGCACCATAATAGGCACTAAATAAGTGTTTACTGACTGATAATTAAGAGTAGAAGCATTCAAAAAGTCCTCTTTGTCATCTTAGGCAATGTGGGCCGATGAAAGAACTTCAGCTTTTGGCCTCTGCAGTCCATCTCCATTCGAAGTTAAGGGAGTGGATCCAAGCCTCCAAATAGTCTCCAAATCTGAGTTTCAAGAGGTCAGAAATATGCCTCAGTATCCCGGTGCCACAGAGTTCAGGTTTGCAATCACTATAGCACTGATGCCCTGAAGATATAAGGAGGTGACCTTTGAGACCCCATCCTGCTCATCTGGCATCAATACCACCTTTGCACATGAACTTGGCAGGAACAGTTCCATGTAGAAACTAAGCTAAGAGCAAGCCTGCTCCCCTTTCAAACTGAGGTAGCATAAGGGAGAGTGTGCCAAAGCATCAGGGAAAATGACCTTTATTCTTGCTATATCTTAGAAGTAAATACATCCTTATATAAGCTAATTGATGTTAAGTGGTTAAGTGGAAATGAGGTATTAATCACTGGCACCTAATAATAGGGACAACTCAGCCAGCAGGGGCTTGAATCAATGGCAATAGAAACAAGAAAACCTCAAACCCTTCAGGTTCCATGGAACCCGGATAGATACTGTAACTTTTGGAGAGAGGTCAGAGCATACTGGCTACAAAATGCTTGTTGTTATTGTTCCATCGTTCAGTTGTGTCTGACTCTTTGTGACCCCGTGACCTACTGCCTGGAGTTTTCTTGGCAAGGATCCTTGCTACTTTCTTCTCCAGTTTGTTTTACGGATAACCTGTGAGGTAAACAGAGGTTAAATGACTTGCCCAGGGTAACAGAGCCAGTAAGTGTCTGAGGCCAAATCTGAACTCAGGTCTTCCTGACTCTAGACCAGCGGTTCTCAACCTGTGGGTCGCAACCCCTTTGGGGGTCAAATGACCCTTTCACAGGGGTCACCTAAGACCATCGGAAAACATATTTCTGATGGTCTTAGGAACCGAGACATTGCTCCTCTATTCGTCTCCAGGCGGGTCTGCCCTCATGCAGATACGCCCACATTAAAGTATCACAGCATTAGGAAGGTTGAGAGCCACTGCTCTAGACCTAGCAATTCTTCCATTGAGCCATTTAGCTGCCCTACCAAATGCTAATTAATTAGCTGATCTACATTAATTAATATAGTAGTATGAAAGAGTAAGGAGCAACAGTTTTTTATATAGCCAACATGACCCTACCTTGGAAGTCCAACAACCGCAATACAGCTTTCTCACATTTGTCATCATAATGCCTCACTTAGTCTTCCTAGTCTCCTTGCGACCATTAATTTCTGCCCTTGCTTCTTCCATTGCTATTACTCTCAGGGAGCTGGGACCAACGGCAGCTAAGACTAATGGGGAAAGTCCTTAGGTGACCTGATAACGTCTCTTCCTAAATATACATTCTGTCTGATATCTCTTCTCCCTTCCTGAATCCTTGCCCAAAGGGGCACTTTCATCTTTGTAGAAGATTCAGGCCTGTTCTCTACATTACCAGAGAAACATTGTAGAGACACCATTTTGAAACCACATATGCAAAACTAACACAAAATGAAGACCAGAATGAATATCCAGCCTCAGCAAATAGCCTAAGAAACAAAATAGAGTAGTAGGAAGTAGGAGGAGGCAGGTATGTGGCTCAGGGGTTGAGTGATGGACCTGGAGTCAGGAAGACCTCAGTTCAAATCCTACCTCAGACACTCGCTAGCTGTGTGACACTGGGCAAGTCACTTAACCTCTGTTTGCCTCAATCCACTGGAGAAGGAAATGGCAAATCACCTCAGTATCTTTGCTAAGAAAATACCAAATGAGGTCACAAAGAGTCAGACGTGACTGAACAATAAGAAAAAAAAGTAAAAGGTTCAACTCTGCCTTGAATCACCTTTTCAGTGTTCTAATTCCACAAATCCCCGTGGTCTCAGAACAGAAGTGAATACCCCTCTTCACAGAAAGCATAGCGGGTTGAGGTTCCTTCCTGGAAGCATCTGCAATATTGCACTCCCTGTATTGGCACTGTAACTGGGAGAAGCGTCAGGGCCCCGAGGAACAGGTGCACTGCTCCGTCCCACAGGAAGATGTCCTGCCTTGCTGTGCGTACAGAGGCAATGTTTATTGAGAGCACCCGAAGTGACAGATGAATAGTAAATATAAATGAGAACAATGACAGCACTGTTGCCTTGGGGTGAAACTGTTTTATTTCATAAATAGAAGGACCAACCCAAGTAAGTTTTTCAGGCACAGGAGAAGGTACAGCATGGCTATTCCAAAGAATTTTCACTAAAATGCAGAAATTTCGGTGTATTCTGTTGGTGTACTTACCTACTGAAATGACACTTCATGTATTGTGTCTTTAGTTCACAACAGTCCCCAAGCAGAGATAAATTTATAGTTTGGAAAAGTCTGCAATGATATGGTCATTCAGATACAGCTCATACATACTGTGGAAAGCAGTTTGATCTGAGAGCAATTAATAAGCACCGTCTGGGAGTGTAATTTCCATTGACAGCTTGTTGTTCAGTAGGTTCTGACTCTTCATGACCCCATTTGAGGTTTTCTTGGCAAAAGTAGTTTGCCATTTCCTTCTCCAGTTCATTTTATAGAGGAGGAAACTGAGGCAAACAAGGTTAAGTGATTTGTCCAGGGTCACACAGCTAGTAAGTGTCTAACAGTCAGTTTTAATCCGGGTCTTCCTGACTCCAGGTTTGGCACACTATCCATTGCACCACCTAGTTACCCTAAGTACCTCTTGAAAGGTTAACTTCCTTTAGTAGATATTGATCACTAACTCTTCAGTGTATATACACTGATAAGATCCTTATCTGAGTGGCTACTAATTAAGAATATGTTTTAATAAAAGGAGAAAGAGAGAAAGTTATCTGGAACATGAGTCTTACACCTCAGGTCAGGCTCTGTTGGGGGGCCCAATCCCCGAATGGCATGTTTGTACACCCCAGATGTCCCAACATAAGCTGGTATCTGTTGGTATGTATTCCTGACTCTGTCATGGAAAAATAAGCCACCACCAAGCATGCCTTGTTTATATCAAATGAGACACAATGCTGACATATAGCAGTAACTTAATAAATGTTTATTCTCTCCCTTCCTGCCTTCCCCTTGTTGCAAAACATTTTTATGGAGGATTATGTATAGGGTGTAGCTTAAATGAGATTTCATAGGTAGATATAGAAGACACATAGGAAATCTCATTAATTAATTAAATTAAATTAATCTTATTAATATGGAAAATAGTCCCCAATAGCTAATGAAAGCTTTTATTCCATATGAAACTGTCAATGGCTAAAATGTATGCTAATTAAATAAAATGTTGTTGAAAATTTCATTCATTTCATTTCTTGAAAATATGCATAGTTAATGAGATTTTCTATGTGTCCAGACTTTAAAGACACCCTTTAAATACACATTTTCTGGGCTTATGAGACCAATCATATCTACAACACACACACACACACACACACACACACACACACTTGCCTTAACAGAGACACTATGAAAGTTTGCTATTTTTACCCCTTGACAAGTAAAAAGATATCTAAGTAGAGTTACCATGCTCAAAGTGACCTTCTGCCCAAGGCTTCTAAATTATCTTCAAAGCCAAAATTGCTTTGTATGTGGCTCTTGGGATATTTTAAATCCTGGGCTGGAGCTTCATACAGTCAATCAGTAAAGACAGGTGGATTGACTGAAAAATACATTTAGATGCTTTCTGGGAAAGAGGACAAAGCCCTTTGGACATCTGAGTAACAGTCTCTGTGGAAACAGCTAACAATGGTGTTGTTGAAAGTTTGAAATTTCTATCTAGTACTTAATAATGAAAATGCCAC
The DNA here is from genome assembly GCA_028646515.1 of Pseudochirops corinnae. Taxonomy (NCBI): domain Eukaryota; kingdom Metazoa; phylum Chordata; class Mammalia; order Diprotodontia; family Pseudocheiridae; genus Pseudochirops; species Pseudochirops corinnae. Next base: position 75,636,923 of record CM053589.1, read on the forward strand.
CATAGTTTACCAGCTTCTGAAAGGAGTGATAAATTCTGAGGAAACTAAACTCTCTTTTCTCCCACCCCCATCCCCTTATACAAAGCCCTTGGCAACTGATAGATAGACCCTGAATTTCCATCGGTAATTATTTTCAAATTTTTTCCATTAAATGGACCAACAATTCTTCTGGGGCAAGATTCGACCTCCATTTCTCTCAGTGCCATAATTGACTACTACCAAAAGCAAGAGCTGCATAGGAAAGAACCTTTGACCTTGCAAAGCCCATGGATTATAAGCCCTCTGAAAGCAGGGGATGAATTTTCTATTCTTTTCTATTCTTCTTGTAGTCCCAAGTATGACCTTCAATAGTGCTGTGCATACCATAGACACTTCAGGTACATCCATAAAAATGAGCCCCACAGAGGCCAGACCACAGAAAGTTCATGTGGTCCAATAGTTCTCAAACTTTTTGGCATCAAAGCCTCTTTATTCTTAAAAATATTGAGAACTCCTCCAAAGAGCTTTTTTAATGTGTTATATCAATATTCACCGTATTAAAAATTAAAACAACTGGGTGTTATTATGGAAGCGATTTTGGCCTCATGGACCCTCTGAATGGATCTCAGAAACCCTTGAGGTCTCCAAACCACTTTTTAAGAATCACTGTCTAGTCCAATCTCCTCACTTTACAAATAAAGAAACTGAGGCCCAGAGAAGTCACATGATTTGACACATTACACAATTAATTAGTCATGGAACTGGAATTAGAATTCAGATCTCTTGACACTCATTTATTTCTAGTCTATCACATGCATTTTCTGAATGCTTTCTATTCATACTTTGAGTGTCCCTAATGTATAGGTGGGACAGCTAGCTGGCACAGTAGGTGAGAGTGCTGGATGTAGAGTTAGGAAGAAGAGTCTTCCTATCTTCCTGAGTTCAAATCTAGCCCCAGACACTCACTAGTTATATGACCCTGTGCAGGTCCTTTCACTCTGTTTGCCTCAGTTTCCTCATATGTAAAATGGGCTGGAGAAGGGAATGGCAAACCACTCCAGTAACTTTGCCAAGAAAATCCCAAATGGGGTTACAAAGAGTAAGTCATGACTGCAAACAACTGAACAATAACAAAAACAGGTAAGCTGGCTGCTCTTTAGAAATATATTCAAAAGGGGTGGTGAGGTGGTGCAGTGAATAGAGCACCTGCCCTGGAATCAGGAGGACCTGAGTTCAAATCCAGCCCAACACGCTTAACACACTAGCTGTGTGACCTTGGGCAAGTCATTGAACCCCAATTGCCCTACCTTCCCCTCTCCAAAAAAAAAAAGAAAAATATTCAAAGGCAAAAGGGCAGCATTTTATGGGAGAAAGGACACTCGTTTTAGAGTAAGAGAGGCTTAAATCCCAGTTGTGTTGCTTACTGCCTGAGTACCATTGAGCAAGTCATTGAAGCTTCCCAGTCCTCAGTTTTCTTTTCTGTAGAAATTCTCTAAAATAAAATGACTTCTAAAGCCTCCTTTAGCTCCAGATATACAATCCTGAGATTCTAAGACAGATTTAGATTTATGACCCTATGAAGACTGAAAAGACCTGGGCAGGGGACTCACACATAACAACAATGTTAGAAATAATAAAAGGGATCATGGAAATAATACCCACATTTCCTGTGTCATGGTGCAATACTTCCATCTCTTCTCAAAAAATCTTCACTATGCAGTGAGAGAGAGACAGAGAGAAATATGGAAAGACAGATTGAGAAGCATTAAAAGAGCTTGAGAGAGACAGGTATAGAAAGACAGAATCAGATAGACTGAAAGACAGATTGAAAGAGAGATTGAGAGACAGACTAAGAGAGAGATAGAGATAGAGAAAAATATAGAAAGACTGAAAGACAATATCAGAAAGAGAGAGAGATTGAAAGACAGGTTGAAAACAGAGATTTAGAGACAGATTAGGAGAGATATAGGCAGAGAGATATAGAAAGATTGAGAAAGACAGAGTAGCAGAAAGAGCAGAAAGAGAGAGAGAGAATGAGTTTGAAAGACAAGGATTGAGAGATTAAGAGAGAGATTGAGAAAGAGGCAGATAGCTATAGAAAGAATGAGAGAGACAGTGGCAGAAAGAGAAACAAAGAAACAGAGAGACACAGAGATGGAGACTTGCAGACAGAGACAGAAGGAGAAACAGAGAGAAAAGACAGAGAAAAAGAGACAGACTGAGAGACAGAGATATATAGAGTGTGCACATCAGGGAAGAAGAGGTCAGAGTAAGAGTCAAGGTAAATACTGTTTCCCAGAAGTACTATGAGAACCACAAATGAAGAACCAGAGTTTAGAAGAAAATTTAGGCTATGTTCCCAGTTTTCCTATTGATCCTTAAGTTTGTTAAGGGTTTCAGGGTGCTGTGAGAAGTGAGTCTTATATAAAGACACACAAACCCATCTCTATTTCTAACCTTTATCTTTTTTTGGCCAGGGTTGGGGTAGGCTGGGGATTGGGCTTGGAGTGTAATTGTGGAGGAAGGGGAAAAGGTATTGCTTGGACCTGTGATTTCACTCATCCAGAGAACTCCAGGTGAGGAAATTCCCTCTCCCCAATGCAGGAGGGTCACTTATCCTCTACTTCTAGTCCCAAAAAAATTGCCTTCAGGACCTTGGGAAGTTAGTGAATTGTCCAACATCACAAATACAATTTGTATCAGAGACAGGACTCAAACTCAAGTCTTCGCAATGCTGAAGCCAACTCTATTCACTAAGACACACTGCCCCTTCTTCATTATTTGCATTAAGGGAATTTCTCTTGCCTACAAACCTTTCCTTAGTCTAGAATTTGTCCAGGAAAAAGAGAATCACTAAGAAGGTACAAATACTGACAGCATCTTTCATGTTTCACTTTTCAAAGAATCATAGAATGTTCGAACTGGAAGAAATCCTGGGAGCTGAAGTTAAATGAGACCTGTAAGATTATCTAGTCCTGATTTCTAAGTTTATGATGAGGAAACTGGGGCCCAGAGAGGAGGAAGTTTTCCTTATCTATAAAATGGGGATTAGTAATGTTTGCATGCCCTGCCTCATAGGGCTGCTGTGAAGAAAACATTTAGCAAAACGTAAAATGCTACATAAATTTGAGATATTGTTTCTTTTTCCTAAGAAGAGATAGTAGGTGGTCAAGAAAGATGGATTTGATTCCTTGCATTGACATTTATTTACTGGCTATGCGAACCTTGGCAAATGAGTCACCTTTACTTCAGTTTCTGAATCTGTAAAATGAGTATAATAATATTTCATTAAATAACTCTTAAGAGAGATAGAGAGATAAAGACAGATGTAAAGATTGAGAGAGACAGAGAGGCAGAAAGAGAAACAGAGACAGAGACTAAGAGTCAGAGAGAGGCAGAGATAGGAATGCACTTTGTAAACCTAAAAGCTATATATAAATGTGAGCTGTTATCAATATTTTTTTTTTGTAAAGTAACAGAACCATGATTTGAACCCAGTTGCTCTGACTCCAGAGTGAGGACTCATACTTCTACACTATACTGTACCATTTTAAGATGAGCAGACTGAGGTTCAGACAGTTAAAAGGATTTGTCCAAAATCAGTGGCAGAAATTAGACTAGGACCCAGGCCCCCTGACACCCAGTTCAGTTTAGTCATGTCTGACTCTTTGTGACACCACTTTGAGGTTTTCTTGAAGAAGATAATGGAGTGCTTTACCTTTTCCTTCTCCAGCTCATTTGACAGATGAGGAAACTGAGGCAAACAGAAGTTAAGTGACATGCCCAGGGTCATCCAGGTAATAAATGTCTGAGGTTGGATTTGAATTCAGGTCTTCCTGACTTCAGGTCTGGTTGCTCCCTTCGCTGCCCACAACTAGCTGCCCCCAAAAGGCCTAGGCTGTGGAATTGATTTGGCAAACCAAATTTTCAAGAGTTCAAGAGTTGTGTTATTTTTTAAGGGATGAAAAACATTCCTCAGCCTTTATTTTTTCCAAAAGGATCTCTGGGGGGCAGAGCCAAGATGGCAGTATAGGAGCAGCAACATATCGCAGCTCTCACATAGCCACCCCAAAATACCCATAAAATATGACTCTAAACTAATTCTAGAACTCCAAAACACACACAAATATACTTTCCACTAAAGTCGGCTTGACTACGAGGAACCATATCAGCACTGCGAACCGAAACCAGCCTGGCCTGAAGCCGTGGCTGTGCCCTGGGGGTGGCTGGACAAGAGGAGCCGAGCCCTGGCTGGAGCTTTGGGTGAGTGGAATGGCAGCAGCTGAGGCAGTGTCCAGAATTAGGTCAGTAGGGCTTGTGAGGTCGTGGGAAAAAAGTTCGGGCCAAACTGCCTCCAGGGCTAGGAAGCAGAAAGTGGAGGTCCTGCACCCGCCTCCACATTGCCGCTTCAGAGCTCTCAGCCTGCAGACTGAAGGGGGACCAAGTGATCATTCAGAGGCCAAGTGCTCTTGCATTGAGCGGCCTGGATTCGGATCACAGTCTTGGGCTTTGGTCCTGTGAGCCGGAAGTGGGGGAAGGACCCAGCAACTTCCTAAGAGCTCCAGCAGCTGGGAGGACCCCAGCAATTTGGGACAGAGCTTTCTCCTCTGGAAGCAGAGCTCCACAGAGATTTTTTTTTTAAAAATCACGGACTGACCAACCATGAATAAGAATAAGCATAAGAAGCAAAGTAAGAACAGCAACCAAACCCTAAATTCCTTCTTTGGGGAAAAGAAGGACCAAGGCAGAGAGCTGCAGGAGGACAGCACAGCCAGAGCTCCCCCACCAAAAGCTTCCAATAAGCATGAAGATTGCCTTACAGCTAGAG
>CM053589.1:75642229-75680175 GCA_028646515.1 Pseudochirops corinnae
CTAAAAGGTGAAATTCTGAGGTGGGAGAGGATTAGAATGAGAGGAGACAGGGAGAGACAGAATGGGGCTAATCATCTCATAGAAGAGGCAAAGGATAATTGTTACAATGGAGGGGAAGAACAGGAAGGCAAAAAGGAAAGGGTCAACCTTATGAACTTGACTTAGGGAAGAAATGACATGAACTCTAAACTGGGCATCTTGCCACACAGGAGAGCAGGGGGGATGGGGATGAGAGGTGGGATGACGGAGGGGAGGGCAGGGTGAGGGGAAGGGTTGATGGAAGTACACACTTCTGTAAAGAGACAGGGACAAGATAGAGACTAGAACAAGGAGTGGGGCAGGATAGGAAGGAGGGATGTATAATCAGTCTCTCACAATATGCCCACTGTGGAGAGGTTCCACGTAAATACACATATATAGCCTGTATTTAATTGCTTGTCCTTCCAGTGGGGGTGGGTGACAAGGGAAGAAGGGAAAGAATCTAGAATTTAAAGTTCTATAATCAAATGTTAAAAATATATATGTATCTATACATATACAATTATTATTATTATTATTAACAACTATATCCAACTGGAAATTAAGATATACAGACACTGTGGTAGGGAGATCCAACCTGCCCCACCGGAAAATCAGAGGGGCAAGGGGGAGGACATAGGAGAGACCAGATTGGGGGTGGGGTTATATAGTGGAATGGCTGTTTTGAGGTGTTGGATACGGGAAACATGGGGAGAAAATTTGTAACTCAAAATCTTGTGGAAATGAATGATGTAAACAAGAAAATAAATAAATTAATTTAATTTAATAAAAAAAGAAAAGAAAACCCAGGGGTTCCCTATGACCTCCAGGATCAAATACAAAATGTCTCTTTGATTCTCAACAACATGGCACCTTCCTACGTTTCCAATTTTCTTAAACTTCATTCTTCTCTAGTTACATTGGTCTTCTTGTCATTCCTCCATGAGAGTAGGGACTGTCTTTTGCCTTTTTCTGTATCCTTAGCTCTTAGTGCAGTGCCTGACACATAGTAGTAGGGGCTTAATAAATTCATGTTGCTTACATGAAATCTGTGCCTTTGCACTGGCCATTCTTGTATCTAGGATGCTTTCCCTCCTTACCTTTGACCCCTGCTTCCCTGGTTTCCTTGAAGATTCACTTTAATCCCACCTTTTTCAAGGGTCCTTTTCCAATCTGCCCTCACACTCATCATCCACCCCCACCAACTGCTAGTGTCTTCCCTCTGAATTATTTCCAATTTACCCCGTGTTTATCTTGTATGTACTGTACGTAGTTGTTTGTGTGTTGTTTCCCTAATTAGAATGTGATGTCCTTACTATGCTCAAAAGACTGTACAACTATGCATACCCTTTGATCCAGCAATACTGTTGCTTGGTCTATATCCCAAAGAGATTTAAAAAAAAAACAAGTAAAAGAACCTGTGTGTACAAAAATATTTATAGCAGCTTTTTTTTGTAGGGTAAGAATTGGAAATTAAGGGAATGCCCATCAACTGGGGGATGGTTCAATAAGTTGTGGTGTATGATTATAATGGAATTTTATGGTGCTATAAGAAATGACAAGCAGGATGATTTCAGAAAAACCTGGAAAGACTTACATGAACTGATACAGAGTGAAATGAGCAGAACCAAGAGAACATTGTACACATTATTAGCAACATTGTATGATGATCAATTGTGAATGACAGCTATTCTTAGCAATACAATAATCCAAAGCAATCCCAAAGGACTCAAGATGAAAAATGCTATCTACCTCCAGAGAAAGAACTGATGGCGTGTGAATATAGACCAAAGCATACTATTTTTCACTTTTTCTTTTTCTTTCTTTTTTTTGTTCTGAGTTTTCTTTCACAAAATGACTAATATGCACATGTAATATTACATATGTAAAACCTATATCAGATTGCTTAATATTTCAGGGGGGTGGAAAAGAAAGGAAGGAAGAATTTAATTTGAAACTCAAAACTTTTAAAAAAAGTTAGAAAATGTTTTTACATGTAATTGGGGGGGAATACAATATTTACAACAAAAGAATGTGAGGTCCTTGAGGGCAGGTACCATTTTTTGCCTTCCTTTGAATATCTAGTTCTTAAAACAATGCCTAATATGTAATAAGTGTGTAATAAATGCTTGTTAATAATTATAATAGTTTCATGATAACGAATGAGTTAAAATTTCACGAGCTCAATGCCAAATCAAGTAAAAACAAATAACTGTAGCAAAAAGACATGCTGCTTTTCTTATATGACACAAAAAATAGCAAAGTTTATGGCGTGCTTATAGTGTACTTTGGTCTCATTCTCTCAGAATGACACCACCCACATCTCCCCTTCAAGGTTCCAAGTAGTAGTCCTGAGGGGTTGGGGATTTGGCTTCATAGCCAAAGAGGATCCCCTTCCGAATGGATCAGAACCTGTTACAGAATGTCTGTGAATGCTCCAAACCCACATGGGGATTTTATCCTCAGATTATGCTCATAAAGACTGGATTCTTTGGTCGGTCCACCATTATGTATGTAAATAAATTTAATTGTTTTACTTCCTTCTAGCTAACTTGCACACAACTGTAGAAATACCCAAAATGGAGGTAATGCATGGTTCCCTTTCATCGGTGGACTTCAAGAAGATGCTACGTGACCATGTACTGACTATACTGTTTTAGGAATTCTTTTTTTTACTTATCCATTAGACTAAGTGGCCACTGGGATCCCTTCTAATCCTAAAGTCATATGATTCTCTGATATCTTCAGTTACAAACATTCCCTAGGGGTTGCTGACAATATTATGGGCTCATATATTTAGAGCCAGAAGAGACCTTAGAGGCCATCAAGCCCAACTTCCATATTTTACAGATGAGGAAACTGAGGTCCCGAGAGGTTCAGAAGTGGGATTTGACTCCAGGACTTCCCAATTCCAGGTCTGACAGTCTATCCATTGTCATATTGCTTATCATTCTGCAATTTCATTGACTGAGAAAGAAACCTAGACCTCCTATGTGATAAGCAAGAATTCTACCATGGAACTACCAGGACATTAAGCCGTCTAAAACCAGGATCATCCTCGGTTGTAATTCCTAACATATGCAGCTCATTTAACCTGGGAGACATATTCAAGGGAAAAAAAATTGCCCTATAATATATTTATGGGGGCGACTAGGTGACGCAGCACATACTGCCTGAAGTTAAGAAGATTCGTCTTCCTAAGTTCAAATCCAGCCTCAGATACTTACTAGCTGTGTGAACCTGGGTAAATCACTTCACCGTGTTTGCCTCAGTTTCCCCATCTGTAAAGTGAGCTGCAGAAGAAAATGGAATCTTTGACAAGGAAACCCCAAGTGGGGTCATGAAGAGTGAGACATGACTGAAACAACTGAACAACAATATACTTATAGCTTTAAAAATTAAACACCCAAAAACACTACTGTAAAGTCTTGGGTACCTTTCCCTCAAAATTTATACTCTGTGATATTTCTTGCTCCTTCCCTTCCTTCTTTCCTAATTACTGAAGAGCAAGAAAATGGGCTTTTGTATGTGGAGTTGTAGGTAGATTACTGGGCATGGAGATGGAAGATCTGAATTCAAAACCTACTACATATGTAGTACCTACTAGCTGTGTGATGTTGCCCAAGTCATGTAGCCTCTGCAGTTTTTTTCATCTACAAAACAAGGGGTTTTGAATTCAGTGGCTTCTTAGGGCCCTTACAACTCTCTTTCTATGATTCTATGTATCTTTGTTGTTGTTTGGTGCTGTCTGACTCTTCAAGACCCTACTTGTGATTTTCTTGGCAAAGATACTGGGGTGATTTGTCATTTCCTTCTCCAGCTCACTTTACAGATGAGGAAACCGAGGCAACCTGGGTGAAGTGACTTGTCCAGGGTCACACAGCTAGTAAGTGTCTGAGGCTAGATTTGAACTCAGGGAGATGACACTTCCTCACCCTAGGACCATATGCCACTTTGTTGCCCCATTCTATGTATCTACTGTTTGTCCAAACTATGTGTGATTCCATGGCTCAGGACTGATTTTTTTTTTTTTTTGGTTATTAGTAATGAGTGTTTTCAAAAAATGTGTTACTTTACAAGTAAATCAACTCCCATGTAAGTAAAAAATCCCCAAGGGATTTTAGCTTCATAAGCTGATATTACATATGCAGGAATCGATTTATGGGTTAGTCACTTGTTCAGTTCATGGCTCTCCTCTGGGTTGTTTAGTTGTATTTACAACATCAAAAAGTAAATTACTCACAGTTGTTGCTAAATGCAGTCTCATTAATAAATAGTGCCTTGAGCAAATCAGTTTATTTTTCTGCCTTTTAAAAAAAACATTAATAATCAACTGCTCTCTCTGCATCTTCCCTGTAGTTCTCCTAAAAAAAATGGAGCTCCTTCGCTCCTTCAGAACAGAGACCTTTATATTATGACAGATCACCCAGGCCAAGGGCCCTAATTAATAAGAATATTATCTTATATTTGCATAGACTATCAGAGTTTACAGAGCACTTTCAAACAATCGCATTCACCTCTCATAGTAACCTTGGGAGCTGCACAAGAAAAGGCCGGTATTAGCCTCGTGTTATAGTTGAGGAAATTGAGTCTCAGAGAGATCGTGGCTTACCTTCAACCTTACACAGCGGGTAAATGGTAAAATACACCTAGTACTTTTCCCAACTATTGTTTACTGGTTGTTGTTTATTTCTTTTTGTTTTTGGAGCAGGGAAGGCAAGGCAATTTTGGTTAAGTGAATTGTACAAGGTCACACAGCTAATAAGTGTGCCAAGTGTCTAAGGTCACATTTGAACTCAGGTCCTCCTGACTCCAGGGCTGGTGCTCTATTTACTGTGCCCCAGGCTGGTTTGTTTTTTTTTTAATTTCATACAGTTAATTAATACAAAGCACCCAGGACAGAGGACAAAAAAAAAATCACCTATGCTATAGGTATATAGTAAACCTACAATTATTGTTAGGTCAGTGTCACAGCAGCTCAAAAGCTATGTAATATAAAAGCAAGTGACAAATGAAGAAGTCCTCTAAGCAGTCAAAATAATTATCTCAAAGCCCATTAACAAGAAACACTTAACTGTATAGGACAGGTGCTCAGAGACTGATTAGTCCTTGTGTATTTATAACTACAACAGAATTGTTTTCAACGGGCCCTGAATTTTGACACAAATAACAAGAGAAATCTTTTCCTCCGCACGAGAGTCAAGCATCTGCCCCTCTTACCCCGTTTCCTGTATAAGTCCTCAACATGCTCTCCCCTTCCCTGGGCCCTTTAGATCCACCGCTCCACAGCCAACAAGCTCCCCTTCATCCCTTTTTAATCCTGGGTCCGCTGCAAATCTGCAAACATCTCCCAGCGTCTCCATGTCACCCCTCCTAGGCCAAGAGGAGGAAGGGGAGAAGTAGCGACTGAGGGCCCGCCGTGTCCCAGGCGCTGCACTAAATGCTTTACGAGGATCTTTTTACCCGATCTTCACATTCCAAGAGGTGGGCCATACTGTTGTTTTTGTTGTTCAGGCCTTTCCGTCCTTTTCAGCTCCTCCATTTGGGGTTTTCTTGACAAAGATACTGGAGTGGTTTGCCATTTCTTTCTCCAGCTCATTTTACAGATGAGGAAACCGAGGCGAACATGGTGAAATGAATTGCCCAGGGTCACACAGCTAATCTGAGGCCAGATTTGAACACATATCTTCCTGATGCCAGGTCTGGTACTCTATCCATTGTACCACCTAATATCCCAAGGTGCTATTATTATCCCCATTTCAAAAACTTTTGCATTTTACACTTGAGAAAACTGAAACACAGATCAAGTGACTTGTCCAAGGTCACTCATTTGAACTCAGTTCTTCCTGTCTCCTGGCCCAGCGCTCAGACTACTTTGCCATCTAGTCATCTACATTCAAAAACTTCTGAGTTAGCTTCATGCCCTACATCCAATCAGTTGCCGGGCCTTTTCAAGTCTACACTTTGCTTTCTTCCCCTTCTCTTAATTTCTACAAACTCTGAATTTCCCCTCCCAGATGGATAGTTTTATGATGGTAAATTGGACCATCTTGTATCTCAATTCTTACCTAGCCTTTAGCCCATTCAGGGCATTGCCTCAGACAAACTGAGACCAGGGAAAGACCAAATTTAGAAAGGCCAAGGTCATCCACTGATCCTGGGCCATCACAGGTCCTCTTGACTTTTGTTTTGCCTCTGAGTTTCAGTAAGGCTAGAGGAGAGAGTGAGACTAAGGACAATTCCCAGCTCTGCCTCACTTAAATCCAATTCACATGCAAGTCAACACATCATTTTTGTGACATCACTGGCCCTCTCAGAGAACAAAGGATGAGCAACAACAGTTTTTCCAACCACAATCATAATTCAGATCCTCTCCCCTCTTATCTACATTATTGTGGCAGCCTTCCACAACATATTCATTCACAACATAACTAACAAAATAACCTTCCTAAAGCAGAAAGAGATCTGGTCACGCCATTCCTCACATCACCATCTCAGTGGCTCAACGTTGCCTATGAGATAAAATACAAATCCCTTAATTTTTTTTCTGTTTTCTTTTTAAAAAATTATATTACTTAGGGGCAGCTAGGTGGTGCAGTGAACAAAGCACTAGTCCTGGAGTCAGAAGGACCTGAGTTCAAATGCAGCCTCAGACACTTAACATTTACTAGTGGTGTGACCTTGGGCAAGTCACTTAATCCCAATTGCACCTCCAAAAAAAAAAAAAAGCAAAAAAAATTGTATTACTGCCTTCTGTTTAAACATCAATTCCCTTAATAGGGCCCAGCCTCCATTGAACCCTCATTGACAACATGGAGAAGAATAGTAGTTAAGCAAGGCCAACCAATGTAGTAAGTATATTATGGGGGATATTATGGTCTGCTAGATTTAGAGCTAAAAGGGGGTCATTAAGTCCAACCCCTCATTTTACATAGGAACCTGAGGCCTAAAGAGGCTAATTTATTTGCCTGGGATCACACAACTACTAAGTGTCGGAAGTGAGATATGAACCCATGTCTTTCCTTACCCTGGGGGCAGACCTCTAGTTGCTATGTCGTGCTGTCTCATAGAGGTAATGTTTCACATGGGTGGTCTAACTTCATAACTGAAAGGAAGGGGAAGTGTGTTTCATCACTGGTCCTCCAAGGCCACCAGTCTGGCTTTTAAGGCCATTTATAATATGGCTCCTTTATTTTTTCCAGCTTTATTTTCTGCCATCTCCCTCCACAGGCTTTATATTCCAGCCAAGGTGAAGCACCCTCCATTCTTGACCCTCCACACCATACCTTCCCTTTCTGTGTATTCACACAGAGTATTTCCTCTGGCCCAGAATGGGCTCCCTCCTCAGTTCTCAAGGGCCTTGTCTTCCTTCAAGCCTCACTCAGGAGTCACGCTCCAGTGGAAGCCTTTCATGATTATCAGAGATCTCTCCTCCTTAATTTTCCTTGTATTATACTTGTTCTTATAGGTAATGGCAGAATGGGATGGGCCAATATCAGCCCTCTTCCCCTTACATATACTCACTGCACACATGGTGTGTCCACCAATACAGTATAAGCTCCTTGAGAGTAGGGATTGCTTCATTTTTAAAAACTTTTATTAATTTATTTTAAGCTGAAGTACTAAAACTTAAATATACAAGAAGAAAAGGAAACATATTATAAACTTAAATACACAATAAGAAAAGAGGGGGGAAAAAGCATTACCATGTGCAGAGCAGAATGTAAAAGAGACTTCAAAATATGCAGCCATAAATTTCCACTTCAAGAAAGCCTATATAAGAAATACTACACATCACATTCAGAGCTGTCCATCTTTTCTTTGCTTCCTTGTTAGTTTTCTTTTGTTTGTTGCTGTGTACTTTTTATTTTATTCTTTTTTCCCCTTCTTTCTCCTCTCCTTACCGCTCCCCCCGCATCTGCTTCATTTTTGTCTCTGTATCCCCAGCACTGAGCATGATCCTTGACATGTAGCAGGCAATTAATAAATGCTGTTTTAATTGAATGCTTGCAGACATGTCAGAAGGCCATCTCAAAGTTGCTCGTGAAAGCCAATCATTAAATTTTCACTGGGAACATTTATACCTCGGAAATCATCAAACACTACAACTCAGAGTTTGGTTCATTGTTTTGATTGTCTAGACTTAAGAAAGTGATGAAGATGGGGTGGCTAGGTGGTGCAGTGAATAGAGCACCGGCCCTAGAGTCAGGAGGACCTAAGTTCAAATCCGGCCTCAGACGCTTGACACAAAAACTAGCCCTGTGACTTTGGGCAAGTTACTTAACCCGAATTGCCCTCCAAAAAGCAAAAAAAAAAAAAAAAGTGATGGAGAAAATATTACTAATGAAGATCCAACTTAAAAGTGTGTCAGGCACACATTTTTGTTTTAATAGAGAGGCAATTGTTAAACATTTACCAGGATACCCCTAGATGGAAGGGACATAGATAAAACATGACCCTGACAGCTCCCCTTCCCTGAGGGGAAATTCCTAACAGAGCACAAGAACACATAATTTAATACTTCTATGAATCTGTGATCTCATTAATGTGGGCACTTCCTCCACTGGTAAGGATAAATCCATCATTCCATAAATCCATCCCTCTTATCCTGTGATGTATATAGCTCTCTCTCTGTCTTTTTCTGTGTGTGTGTTATGTGTGTATACAGACACACACGCACATATATATTTATATGTCTGTGTGTGTATATGGAGAGAGAGAGATCTCTATATTTCACAGGATGAGGTTACTGTCAAAAACATGTTTTTATACATTTATACAATATACATATTACAAATAATATTCTATAAGTATACTCTATTAATATTCATATAACAAATATATTAATATACGTTTTTGTCAGTGACTTTACGTAATCCTTCCGTAGAGGAAGACTCTGGATCCTTTGATTTTTTTCTTTTTTTTTTTTGTGGATACCAGAGCAACATTTAGGCCTACTGTTTGCCATGATTCTTACTGCCAACAACCCGGCCACTTTAGACACATCTTTGGGTATGTCTTTGGCACCTCTCTAATGTGTAAGTCACTGTTGATAACCCACATCCTTTGAGGCCCTTTGGGCCCCCTGCAGTTGGCGCTCTGGAGAGGCTGGTGTTGTATAACTGGCAGCCACGTGGCATCCCTGGCAGAATCTCAATGAGATTTTCTAGACGTTGCCATTTGCAGATGACACTGTGCTGATTGTATCATGCCTTAGGGCACTACAATGAGAAGCCTCTCAATCCAGAGCCACTAAAAGGAGTTTGGTCCAATATGCCAAATGGTATATTGTCCAGGCTATGGCCTGCTGTGGATGATCAGACCATTGAACCAGTTCATCCTGGACGGGCACTACAGATGGGCTGTGAGCTGGACCCAGAACTGAATAGGAAGAAGAGGGCTGGCTATAGCACATATGGGAGCTTGCTCTGTGCTTTCAAAGATGCCAACCTGCTCTGGGCTGCAAAAGTTCATCTTTTGAACAATAATATCACTTCAATCATCAAACATTTATCAAGCACCTACTGCATACCAGGCACTGTGCTAAAGGCCAGGAATACAAAGAAAGGCAAAGCACCTGTTCTCGAGAAGCTCACAGTCACTTACATGAAATAACAAAGAGTGAAATGGGCAGAACCAAGAGAACATCATATACAGTAACAACGATATTGTTCAACATTGATAAATGTGAATGACTAAGTTCTTCTGACTATTATAAAAATCCAAACAGGCCATAAAGGACCTATGAAGGAAGATGCTACCTATCTCCAGAGAAGAACTGGAAAGAAAACTGGAAAGAAACTAGAAGAAATAGAAGTAAGCATAGTCTGGCTTAACATATATATTTATCTGTGTGAAATGATGGCCTCCAGTGCAAAAAGGAGACTGTCTGGAACTTAAAATATAACCAAAAACATTCAATTAAATTTTTTTTAAAAGTAGATCACAATGTAAGGGGAAGATGATGTGCAAATAACTATGTAGGAATGACAAATTGGACACAACCAAAAGAGGGAAGCTACTAGCATGAAGGGGGTTCAAGAAAGGTGTGTTGTGGAAGGTAAGATTTTATCTGGGACTTGAAAGAAGCCAGAGAGGTGTAATGATAATGGGAATTTGAAGATCTTCCCTGCCCCTTAATAGACCTAAGGGAATTTGAAGACCCTCCCTGCTTTGAAGATATATTCTATCCCCTAATAGGCTGAATGTAATTACATGGAGCCTGTGGTGGGAGGAGTTTGCTAAAGGGTGGAACAGAACCCCCAGGAAGCTAGGAGTGAAAGCAGCTAGACTGGAGGGAGGAGAAGATGCATCCAAGGGAGGCAGCTAGGTTTGTGAGTAAATGTTGGTTTGTAGGAAGGCTAAAGGCTGCTGTGGTTCTTGGTGCTATTATGGCTTATTAACTTCTTTGCTACTATGATGGAATCAGTTTGCTGGTTTGGGGATTCGGTTTTCTGGTGTTTGAATAAATGTTTTGCTTCTCTCTTCTATATGGAGAGTCTGTTATATTTTACTATTGAGCACTATGCAGGCATATTTATAGTGACTATTGGCACTGTGAATATTGCATTGGTGCTACAGGAGTTTGGAAGACGGAGGTGGGGAGGGAGAGAATTCCAGACATTTAAGGATAGGCAGTGAAAATGTACATAGCTAGGGTAAAAATACTGGGGTACCAGACCACCTCAGCAATGATGCTGCTCTAATACAAAGATCCCTCCCAGATTCTTCTCGTTATCAGGCTCCCATGATCTAACATGGGCATGTCTAAGAGACGTGGAAAAGGTTCAACGACATAGAGACACAGTGTTCTCCATGGAAAATAGAATATAGGACTGGTAGGCTAGAAGACCTTGTTTCAAATATTGTCTTGGCCACTTATTAGCTTTGTGACCCTGGGAAATAACATAACTTCTCTGAGCTTCAATTTCATCATTTGTAAAATGATAGTTTGCAAGAAACTGAGGGTTATTTGCTTTTCAATGATTGAGTGAGGTCTATAATAAAATGGGACAGTCAAAACAGGAATGACCTCTTTCCCCTTAATAAGAATTGTGGTATGAGCAGACATAGATATTAGTTATCAGGGTTTTTCACTTGGTTCCCAAATAGTACCCACAATAGCTGGCAGCAAATGATGCTAAGAGCAGGAACATCTAAGTCAGTGGACAGAGCACTGGATCTGGAGCCCTAAAATGTTCTATTTCGAAGAGGAAGTCCAGGTGTGTCTTCATTCCTCTCTAGTCTGTACTCTTGACTCTCTGGATATTCTCTACCTTGCCATGACTCTACGGATGCCCCCTCTTCCCTTCCTCCTTATTTCCTTTTCCCTACTTTTCAATTCCCTTTTTGCACATTACCAAGTCCCAGTACCCATTGGTATGGGTCTCCCTCCTCACTGGTGGAGATAATGCCCTGCACCTGTGTGAGGAGCAGGATGGAGATGGAGAGAAGACAGAAGAGAGCCTCTTCAGACTCTCCAATTCTCTTGAGTGTCTTCTGGCTCTGCAGCTGATTTGGGCACTTCTGGATTCTAGCTTCAAGAGAGAAGATAGATAATGCTAATCCCTCTTCAAGTTACTGAAGGAAGAATAAGACTCTGGGAAGAAGTCAACATGAGAGAAGATGGCAGTCTACATCGTGTTCCTATTCCCAGTTTGCTACATTACAATGCTTCTTAAACTATGGGTCCCAACCTCATATGGGGTTGCATAACTGAACGTGGAGGTTATGAAAAATTTCACAACAGTAAAAGGTTTCTGAACGTTCAACAATCAAAAATTAATTCAAAATCAAATGCATAATGAATCCGAGATGTTTCTGGCAGCACTTGCCCATGTTGTGTCTCGTGACTTCGCTACAGCCTTGGTTCTGAACGCAGCACTGACAATTATAAAATCAAAATATCAATCAACTCTGAAAAACATTGAAGATGCTCTATGTCCTACAGTATCAAATATTCTGCCAAGATTTAATTCTTTATCTAAAAATAAACAAGCACATTCATCCCATTAGCATGCAAATTTGCTTTCGTCTTAATAAATGGTAAAATTATGTGGAGAATTGTTTTAATATAAATTTCTTTATGATTTAATATCAGTAAATAGTTTATTTGTATACCTATTTTACATACCCATTACCCGGGGTTGCATAAAAATTTCTTGGGCAAAAAGAGGTCACAAGTGAAAAAACTTAAGAACCTCTGTGCTAGAGACTTGGAGGAATTTTCCCTTGAGTGAGATCTGGGACTCCCTCCTGGTAGAGTTCAGTTACCTTGTTTCCGGTAGGAGAGCGCTTTCACTCTGTATTGCCTGTTATATATTGTCCTAGCTAGACTTTCTCTGATTTCTGTTTTGCTATTAACCGTGGATTACTCCTATGTGTGTGTATTGTGGAATTGGTATTTGGTGGGAAAGAAATCAAGTTTTGAATATAAAGCTTGGGGCCCTCCTTTCCCATTAAGAAATAGCAATCAGAAATTTAGTTTGAACCTGAAACCCACATCCTCTAGATGAACAAAATTAAGGGATCAGACAGATGTAATTCTCTCCCTGTACCCCTGCTTTCTGAGGAGAGCAGAATAGACAAGCTTCTGGTCCCAATCTCTGCTTCTCCCCCAGCAGAAAATAAAATCTCCCTTGGCGAAGTGGGGGGGGGGGAGGAGGTGCGGGGAAGAAGAAGCTAGAGATATCTCTTCTGCCTCCCTTTGAGCCACGTGACAACACCCATGCTGTGTGTGAGGAACAGCCTCACTTCATGTGTTGTCTTGCCCCATTAGAATGTCAGCTCCCTGAGGGCAGAGACTGTCTTTCTACTTGCATTTCTACTGTGCTTTGCACAGTGCCTGGAACATAGCCTGGAACATAAATGCTTTTTGATTTGATCATACTTGTAGCATGGACCACTTTGGCAGTCTGGTGAAACCTATGGGCCCCTTCTCAGAATCATGTTTTATTTTAAATCCATAATAAAATATATGAGGTTACAAAGGAAACCAATTAAATTGAAATATAGTTATCAAAGTATTTTTTAAAAATTCATGTAACCAGGTAGCTAGGTGGCACAGTGAATACAGCACTGACCCTGGAGTCAGGAGAACCTGAGTTCAAATCCAGCCTCAGACTCTTGACACTTAACTAGCTCTGTGACCTTGGGCAAGTCATTTAACCCCAATTGCCTGCCTTCCTCCAAAAAAATTTTATGTAACCTTAGGTTAAGAATCCCTGTTACAAATCATCTACCCATCCTCCACTCCTAGTTTACAAAGGAGAGGCTGAGGGATTGGTTGATGATCTCACAATCATAGTTGGAACCCGTCTTCTCATTTCCAGTCCTATGCCTTTTTGTTCTCTTCCCTCTGTCTCCCTTCCTCTTCACACAGGAAGACCACCCAAGTCATCCCTGCCCAAGCCAAGTTATACTGTGAAAATTCACGAGTACAAAGAAATCATCCTGAATCCAAGTTCTCTGGCAGGCCAAAAGCTGTTAAAGCAGAATTGAGAAAAAGAGGTGAATTAAGTATCCAATTATGCCCAGAAACTGCTGATGGCAGTGTGATAATGTACAGAAGGACTTCTTATTCCCTTCTTGAGTCTATTACTGAGGATCATTGCCACCCCCCACTGCAGTTGGATGACTCAGTCCCCTGGTGGGCAGGACACTAGGTGAGTTACCACAAAGAGGCAGTCAGAACAGAGAGCCCTTCACATGACTGAACACAAATTGGGTCAAATGCCAGGGTCATTAATGTTTGCTTGCTTCCCACAGCTGCCTACCAACCTATAGCAGAGACACGGCTGGCATTTTGAGATCAAGTACAAAAACCTACGTGGTAGCCTTGAAGGGAGAAGGCTGGGGGAGAGAGTAATGTGACAAGTGCCTCTCTTGTCCAACTTCAAATTAGAAAGCAGAACGAGGAACAACATGGTGGCTAGGCGGCCCAGTAGATGGTATGCTGGACTTGGAGTCAGGAAGACTTGCATTCGAATCCTGCTTCAGGCTTTTCCTAGCTATGTTACCATAGGCTCTAAACTCTTCTTGCCTCAGTTTCTTCATCTGTAAAATGGAGATAATAATAGCACCTATCTCTCAGGGTTGTGAGGATAAACTGAGATAATGTTTGTAAAATATTTAGCAAACCTGAAAATACCATATAAATGCTATTATTATTATTATTGTTGTTATTATTCATTGATAAAAATAGCAGAGAATTAGATTTCAGGCCTCTATTATGATTCACTACCACCTAGTAGAGAGGAGTGGACTGCTGGAATGGGACAGAGAACAGGTGAATTTTGATTGGGAAGAGTTCTAGAGTCAGTGGTATGCTGATAAATGTTTAATAACCAGCTCTCTATGGGAAAAAAATATACACATGACACACTTTTCAGTCTAAATTGCATTATTCTCCACCACTTTCCTAAGTCTGTGTAAGAAATAAAACAATAAATCAAGCTCTGATTTGTAGCATCTGCCAGTTTCCAAGATATACATGCTCACACTGAAAATTAAACAATCACCTTTTTCAGACAAGTTTGAGCTGCCTCCAGCACAATGCTGATGGAAGGAGTACTTAGTTCACAGTTAGAGGAGATGAGTTTGAACCCAGGCTTTATTACTTATTACTCAAGAGATTCTGGGAAAGGCACTTAATCTCTCTATTCCCTCATTTATAAAATAAGGCGTATATAATAAATATATAATATTTATATATATGATATATGTAATATAATATAAAATAGGGACCCCAAAAATTAAAAGTCAGAGGTGTCTTGAGGAAAGAACAGGAAGCTTTTATTCAGTTCTCGGGAGAAGAGGGCATCCCTTCCACCAGCACAGACCAGTGGAATGAGGCATGTTACAGAAGACAGAACAAGGTTTTATATCCTAACGCAGACAATTCCCCTCCTACCACTGTCCCTTATTCCCATTGGCTGGGAGGCAAGCTTACAATCTAGGCACAAAATTCCTCCCAATAACAAAGAGCAAAGAAGCCCGCCACTATCTCCTATTGGCTAGGAGGGGGGTTCACAGTCTTGGCTCAAAAAAGGCCAAGAACAGGGAAACAGGGTATTGTTCATGTCCTTATTTGGCAAACGCTAAAGCAAGAGAGGGGAAAAGGTCAAAAGCAAGGGTGGTGATAGAAAGACTCCTCAAGGATTTAATGCTGATAAGATTGGTGTAGCAACCAAGGGTGGGGGAAGGGTCAAGAAAACAGGACTCAAGTCTGTTCCATCTCATAAAGGTCTGTCTCTGGTTTTGAGATAGTTTCTCTCTCTCTTTCCCCAATCTGAGGAGTCTTCACAAAGGGTGTATCCCACTCAAAGGGAAGAGCAGTTAGATGAAATCTGAGGTCCTTTACAACTTTCCTCCTAAATTACTTAGCTCTTTTAAGCCTCCAATTCCTCTTACGAAAGATGGAGATGTGATGAGAGCCTAGCACAGAGGATGCCTCTCCATGTGGAGAGGTAAGGGAGCCTGCATCTAGGAGACTTATGATGACCTGCGAAGGGCTTTGGAGAAATTGTACAACATGTGTTGGTACTCTGTTACAAGTTCTGATCTGCTAACCATGTAGAAAAACGTGAAGCTCTTTGGCCATGGAGACATTCAAAAAGCCTTGGTCATCTTCCTCTGTTAAAGCCTCTCTTGATTCTGTCCTTTCAAAGGCTTTGTTCATTGTTGGACTCTCATGCCCACAGTTGCCAGTGAGAGACCATAATGTAAGAGGAGATTCCTTCAGGGAGTGTGGGGGGAAGATACATCTTTTCTCTCTGAAGTCATGTCACCTTGAGCAACGGATTTTGGTCCTTGGCCTCTGTGTTGGTTCTTTTCTCTCTTAGGTAAAAGCCTCCACCTTTCTGAATGATGAAACATCAGGGAGGATGCTCCAGTGTCCTAGTACACCAGTCTGGGTTTTACAGCTACCCCAGCACCCATGCCCCAAGAAACAAAGAAGGATGTTTGGGATAACCAAGCCCAGGGACAGCTAAGACAATGACTCATCCAGCGCTGATGTTGCCTTTGGAAGTGAACTTGGTAGAACTAAGACTGTGTAGGAACTGAATGAAATCAAACCTACTGCCCACAAAGACTGAAATGGTAGAGGAAGGTGTACACTCTTGAGGTATTGGAAGAAAGGTTTATACTTTGTTCTTTAAAGTAAATATTCCTTTGCAACAGCTACTTGAGTGGAAGGGGTACAGTTAGTGGCATGTAAAAATGGAGAAGCACAGCTGAGGGTGCTCAAAGATGATAGTAGACACTGTGACACTCCAACTCCTCAAAATACTCTAGAACCCTGGAGACACTCCAACCCCTCAGAATATTCTAGAACCCTGAGGAGCAGATATAGCCTGCTTGGCTCTTGGAGAGTGAGTCAGAGTGTATATGCTACAAAGATAAGACTTGTGATGAGGTGGTGGGACCTGGACCCCAAAAAGCAAAGATCACATCTCTGGAAGCTCCTTTAATCTCAGCAGACCCTGGTGAGAAAATTCAGATAAAGGCAATCAGTGCAGGAACAGAGTGCCTGCCCAAGGACCATGCCTCTGGCCAACCTTTGTATGAACAGAATTATCTTGTCCTTTTAACAAAACTATCTCTGTTGACTTCTTATACATGGCCCACCCCACTCTTTAATCCCACCCAGATCCTTTCACTGTTTCTTTTGTATATAAGCATCAGCATCATCTTCATTAGTTTAGAAGTTCCCTAAGTAACTTTGCCCGGATTTTATTGGTGTTAAAATAAACTTTGCCTCTTGACTGGAAGAGGTTTGAACAATAAACTTTGCCACTTTACTGGAAGAGGTTTGAGTTTGTGAATTCATACCAGGTGCCACCACTGGAGTTCCCAGCACCTCTAAACCACATCACTTGCACTCACAGGATTGTTATGAGGACCAAAAAAGTCTGTAAAGCATTTTACAAATGTAAATTTAAAAGCTATGCCGACAAAAAGCGTATTTCCTACCAGTCTGCTAAGTGCTGTGGATGACTTGAGCTTTCTAAATGGATTAAAATCTTTCTTTTCTTAGGTAGAGAAAACACCTGGCTAATGAATATATTAGCCCATCAACAAGGATTAATTTATCTAAGTGCTCCTAGGGGAGATTCAGATAGATAGATGGATAGAAAGATGAAAGAAAGGGAGAGAAAGAGCAAGAGAGGTCTGTATCTCTATCAACATCATAAAGTCTTCTGTGCCATAGGTTGCGGGGGAGGGGTAACAGGGAGGAGAAAGGCACTATCTCTCCAACCTAGGTTTTATCAAGTTGTCAAATGAGGTTACTGAGAGAAATTATTATTTCTCTCTCATATTAATAGTCAATTATTAAAATCGGGGGGACTCCAGATTTTTTTCTATATTCTATTTCCTTATCCAATCTCTCAAGGACAAGGCTGATGAGATTAACCATTCTCCTCATTCTGAATATTTCTATTCCACCCAACTAGATGAGACTTCCAATCTAAGGTGAAACTCCTGGCCCATTGTCTTTTGCTCCCCCTTGGGTGTGGAATATAGATTCTTTGTTTATATTCCTCAAGATTGGGGATAACTTAAAAGTAAATGATGTAATCAAAGTTAATTAGAATAGGTCCAACCCCTCATTGTAATATTCATTCTCTCATTGTTAACCAATCAGAGCTGGTTGCCACTGACAGGAACATCCCTTTTCCAAGGGCATATAAGTCATGAGCCATGATTGTCTTTGGCATTCGAGAGTGCCACCGACCTCTTTTATTAAAATGCTGGCATTATTAATAAAATGACTAGTTATCCAGAAATTATGTCTCCTGAACTTTTTAAATGCCACAATACTGAGGATAAAATCACTAAGATGAATGGTACTTAATGTTCTCAGAAAGTCAAGACACATATTTTAAAACCTTAGTTGACTTTCTTTCTAGAATTCTGTGTGTGTGTATGTGTATACACACAGACACGCATATGTGTGTATACATGTGTATATATGCATGTATATGTACTAAATATATGCTGATACATACATATATGTAAATGTGTGTTTATACGTGTGTGTGTATAAAATATGTGTTTATGAAGTACCATTCATCTTAGTGATTTTATTCTTAGTTAACTTCATTTGAGAAGTGGACAAATCCCATGTTGGAGAGATAGTACCTTTCTTCTCCCTGTTCCCCAGCTTCACTGTATGGCATAAAACAGTTTCTGATGAAAAAGAAGAGTTTGGTAGACCAGGAATGGTTCCTCTAGAACATCTCTTGAGGTGATGAAAGGCACATGCCTTTGACAAGGCCAAGAAGGATGCAGAGAGGAAACTTCCTGGACAGGACTGAGATTCCTCTGGAAACCATTTGGAAAGTTATTTGAGATAGACAGAGTAGGAATCCAGAGTTGTCATTCACTCATTCTGAACACTGTACATTCATTTTTTTTAAATGAAGTGCAAGAGGAAATAGGATGGGAGTGTTGGCAATGGGAGGATTTAAAGGAATAGACAGTCCTAGGTTAGCCCATGGCTAATGTCAGCAGATTTGAGTTTGTTTGTGGGCAGGGACTCTCAGTTATCAAATGATGGTGCCCTGTCAGTCATAATACAGAGTTAGAAAGATGAGCCAGGAGAGGGAAAAAAAGAATAGAAGATGGGAGTGGGGTGGGGGTGGGCGACAGAATCAGACTCTCACTGCTGATATGAAAGGACTTAAAACATCCGGGACTTTTTTGGCAGTCTCTTCCTAAATGCACCAAGTTCACAAGCTCAGGTATGCTACCTCACACATACAATTACAATTGTGAGTGTGTCTCCCAGCATACAGATGACTTATCTGTCCTCAGGGGGAAGTGTAAGACTGGAAGGAAATTCTGATATTGTGAGACCCAATAAAACCTGAAAGGTGCCAGTGCCACATGCCTGAGGCTTGCCCAAATAGCATTATTGGAGGTGGAGCCCATCTCCTCTGGGTCTTATCTTCTCCAGAAAACTGTGCGTTTTGCAGTTAATGAAGGGAAAGGACTCAGAGCCCAGAGCAGAGTGGGAAGTGAAGTAAGGTAAGTACTGCCTAGGATACAATACAAAAGAAAGTTTGTGCAATGAGCAGCACTGTTCAATATCGCTTAATAATAAATATATGTGTTATCAATGCCAAAAACCATAAGTATTCATTTTGCCATAAGTCTAGTCACATTACAATGAAATTCTCAAAATTTCTAGTGACTAGTAACATGCAAAGAGCAAAGTTTTCATTCTTTTAAAAATTTTTTTTTGAAGCCAATTGGGGTTAAGTGACTTTCCCAGGGTCACACAGCTAGTTAGTATCTGAAGCCAGATTCAAACTCAGGTCCTCCTGACTCCAAGGTTGGCACTCTTCCAATGTGCCGCCTAGCTGCCCCTAGGAGCATAATTTTCAAGCAAAGGGGTTGAGAATGTGGAAAACACAATGTTCAGACTCTGCCAAGAGGGTACAATCCCTTGTCCCAGCTGAGCTTCTTCCCAGATTCCATATGGCTTCTATAACAGACTGGGCTTGACTCCAGTTAGTTCTCTGCAAGTTTAGATCTGGAGTTGGGATAAAATCTGACACTCCTAATTAATAAAAAAAAAAGTCAACAAAAGGATGTTTCTTTAGCTATAGTGGGATGAGGCTATACAGAGCAGAGAAGGGATATCACACAGGCTACAGCATTGAACACAGCGTTGCTCATGCTGCTGGTCCACAGCCTGAAGCTTCATAGAAATACACCAGCCCCTTGTTTCCTGATTGTTTTATATGAAGGTGACTAGGCACCATGCCAATGGCCTGAGATTTAACAAAAAAATGAGACTAACTTTTGAGAGAGGAAAAAGGGACTAAGAAATTGTTATCATCAGTGGAATAGATTAGGTACACAAGATGTGTATTAATGATATAGAAATCTACTATTTGATAAACCCAAAGACTCCAGCTTCTAAGGCAGGAACTCACTATGTGACAAAAATTTCTGGGAAAACTGGAAAATAATATTGCAGAAACTAGGCATAGACCAACATCTTACACCATATATCAAGATAAGGTCAAAAATGGCTACATGATTTAGATATAAAGGGTGATAACATAAGCAAATTAGAAGAGCAAAAATAGTTTACCTGTCATATCTATGGAGAAGGGAAGAATTTATGACCAAATAAGAGATCTTAGAACATAATGAAATGCAAAATGGATAATTTTGATTACATGAGCTTAAAAGTTTTCGCACAATCAACATCAATGCAAGCAAGATTAGAAGGAAAACCGAAAGCTAGGAAGCAATTTTTGGTTTTTAATTTTTATTTTCTTTTGCTTTTTGGAAGGCAATTGGGGTTAAGTGACTTGCCCAAGATCACGCAGCTAGGTTTTGTGTGTGTGTGTGTGTGTGTGTGTGTGTGTGTGTGTTGTGTCTGAGGCCATATTTGAACTCAGGTCCTCCTGACTTCAGGGCCAGTGCTCTATTTACTGTGCCACCTAGCTGCCCCTAGGAAGCAATTTTTACAGCAAGTGTTGCTAATTAAGCCTCATTTCTCAAATATATAGAGAATTGAGTCAAATTTATAAGCATACAAGTCATTCCCCAATTAATAAATGGTCAAAAGATATGAACAGGCAACTTTCAGATGAAGAAATCAAAACAATCTATATTCATATAAAAATGTTCTAATTAGAGAAATTAAAATTAAGAAAACCTTACGCCTATCGGATTGGCTAATGTCAGAAAAGGAAAATGATAAATTTTGGAGAAGATGTTGGAAGATTGGAACATGATTCCAAAGGGCTATCAAACTGTGCATAATACCCTTTAACCCAGCAATACCACTACTAGGTCTATATCCCAAGGAAATCATGAAAAAGGGAAAAGACCCTACATGTATGAAAATATTTATAGCAGCTCTTTTTGTGGTGGCAAAGAACTAGAAACTGAGGGAATACCCATGAATTGGTGAATGGCTGAACAAGTTGTGCTATATGAATGTAACGGAATACTATTGTGAAAATGTGTTTGACATGATTGCGCACGTCTAACTTACATCAGACTGCTTGCGGTCTTGGGGAGGAGAAGTGAAGGGAGGGAGGGAGAAAAATTTGGACCTAAAAATCTTATTAAAAATGAATGTTTAAAACTATCTTCACATGTGATTGGAAAAAATAAAATACTATTAAAAAAAGTGCTCCCACCACAACCTCTGAGCCATTGATAGAAACAGACATTAATATGTCCTTGAAGTCTTGAGACTTGGCCTAATATTCAAACCACAGGGAGCTTCAGTTAAAGAGGAGGTCGAAAGAAACCCAATGCTTTTCCCCTGTGACCAGTGCTAGGCTCAAACCCCTCTGGAAGATAAGGCCCTCTTTAACTGGAAGAGTGCTTTTCCTTAATCTAGGAGTAATTCCTAAAGCCCTGTTTATGTTCATAAGGACTAAGATTGTATTGATTTTCTTATCATAATGTCCTGGCCTGGAGTGAGATTTAGACCAACATGCCATATACTATTATAAACTCCAAAAGGATACATGATCTATGTACAAAAGGTCATATAAACAAATTGGTAGAGCAAGTAAGGGGATGTCTTTCACAATTGTGGATAAGGGAAGGTTTGTTGACCAAGTGAGGGATTGAGATCACAGACAAAGAAGAAGATGTTTTGTCCACATAAAATTTTAAAACTTCTGTACAAATGAAATCAGTACAGGTAAAACTATAAGGGAAACAGGTAACTGGCAAAAATCCTTGCAGCAAGTTTCACTGAAAAAGGTCTGATATTCAATATATATATATATATATATATATATATATATATAGAAAGAGAGAGAGAGAGAGAGAGAGAGAGAGAGAGAGAGAGAAAACTGATTCAAAAATATAAGATTAAGAACAATCTCCCAACAGATAAATGATTGAGAAATATAAACAGGCAGTTCTCAAAAGAAAATATGCAAGCTATGAATAACCATATGAGAAACTGCTCTAAATAGTTAACAATAAGAGAAATGCAAATCAAACAAACCCGGAACTCTACCCCAAGCCTATCAGGTTGTTAAAGATAACCAAAATGGAGAATAACAATGGAGGGGCATCAGAAAGACAGGCACATTAATGCACTGGTGTTTGAGTTGTAAAATAGTCCAGTCATTCTGGAAAACAATTTAGAATTCTACTCACAAAGTCACTAAACTGCGCATGCACTTTGACTCAGCTATATCACTACTAGAGTTATGCCCCAAATCTACCAAGGACAAAGGACAGGGATTCACATGCATACAAATACATATACAAAGCAGCACTTTTGGTTGTAACAAAGAACTGGAAGATAAAAGGGGATGTCTGAATGAATTGTGGTATATGAATGTAATGGAATATGATTATGTCTTAAGAAATTATGAAAAGGAGGAATTTAGAGAAACATGGTAAAATCTGAATGAACTAGTATGGAATGAAGTAAGCAGAAACAGAAGAACCATTTCTATGGTGATTACAAAAAAAAAATCTGCCAAAAAAATAACCTGCTAAAAAAAAAAAATCAGATTTGAAAGATTTAAAATGCCGATCATTCAGTGATTGATCTGTTAGATTCTAGGATCTAGTCCCAGCTCTGCTACCAGTTTGTTGTGTGACCTTGAACACTTCTTTTCTCTAGACTTCATTTTCCTCAAATGCCAAAAACAGAGTTTGGATTAAACAATTTATATCACCAATATTCTATGTCTTAGTGATCTCCAAGAACCCTTCCAGTGTGAAAATTCTGAGGTACAATAAGTTCACACCTCCCTATTGCCTCCAAGAACAAAATTTGGCATTCAAAACCCTTCATAACCTAGCCCTCTCCTGCCTTTCTGCCTTACTCCCCACATTCTTCGATCCAGTGACACTGGCCAACTATTCTACCAACAAGACATTCCATCTCTCAGTTCTGGGCATTTTCATTGGTTGGTCCCCATGCCTGGAAAGCTCTTCTCTATGGAAATGAGGCAGTTGACTTCTACCTGAACCAGTGCAGATTCTTTTCTGAGCATCCTTTCCATGTTATTGTTAAGAGAACTTATTTCTTGTTAAATGTTGGATGGTCTACAACAAGTGTCTCATTTGGTTCCAATTCTGATCCTGGAATGATCCTGTTTGCTCTGAATCCGGACTGGCCCTAGCACCTAGAGGGGTAGGATGAGGATTGGAACTATAGCTTCTATATGAAAACTTTAGAAAGTGTCTTCTGATCTTCTACTACTTCCAGTGCCAACAGACTTCCAGAGAACATCTCCACTCTGGCCCCTGACCTCCTTGGCTTCCTTTGAGTCCCAGCTAAAACCCCATCTCCCGCAAGAAGTTTTCCCCCAACCCCTCTTAATGCTAGTGCTTTCCCTCTGTTATTTATTTTCTTTCTATCTATCTTTCTATCTATCTATCCATCTATCTATCTGTCTGTCTGTCTATCTGTCTGTCTGTCTGTCTGTCTATCTATCCATCTATCCACCTATCCATCCATCCATATATATATATGTTTTTATCTTTCTTTTTATACCTAGGACTCAGCACAGTGACTGGTGCACTGTAGGAGCTTAGTGAGTATTTATGGACTGACTAGCTGATGCCTACTTTTACCCTGCCAGGAAGTTTCAAACATCTTCCTTTGTGGAAGCTGTTTTCTTCCTGCCAATTATCTGTACTCAGCAGCCTCACCTACTGCCGTCCTTAAGAAGAATACTTTTTAGTTGTTCTCTAAAGTAGTTTTAAGCAATGAAAGAAAGTCCCCCACAGAGAGTGTGAGGTGGAAGGAAGGGAAACGTCTGCCATATATTTTTAGGGAATAAAGAGAGTGCTAGTGTGTTTGTCCCTCTTGACACACCTCTCTCTAGTGATCTGACAACATGGGAGGTGGTTTTTTTTTTTCCAGTTAATGTGGTGGATGCAACAGGTCAGGCCTGAGTACAGTGTATGCATTGCCCAGGTAGCTCCTGAGCTAAAGAAGGTACCATAGATGAAGGAGATCTTCTTCTCCGGAAGTCTGTTGGCATTGGAATTAGTAAAAGATAAGATGACACTTTCTAAAGTTCATATAGAAGCTTATAGTTTCAATCTTCATCCTACCCCACTAGGTGCTAGGGCCAGACCTGATTCAGAGCAAACTCATCATTCACAACCAGAATTGGAAACAAATGATACCATCCAACATTTAAAAATAAATTAGTTCACTTAACAATAACATGGAAAGGATGCTCAGCAAAGAACTGACACTGGTTCAGGTAGACTCAGCTCCCTCATTTCCATAGAGAAGGATGTGTTGGCTTGCAAGGTAGTGGGACATCTGTCAAGTCTGAATAACACTGACTCCTCATTGATTGACCTTTTTATGTGCTAGGAGACCAGCAAGTTAGTCAGTTAGACAGCATTTATTAAGCATCAGGGGCACACAAAGTGTTAAGGGAAGACTAGCACCTCTGAAGTAAGGGCTGCTTTCCACCTCTGGTGTTCACCTGCCACCCAACTCTCACTTGTGGCTCCAAGAATCTATGGCATGTGCGATGACCACATCTTGGTAAACCATTTTGGCAGACAGGCTAAACCAGGTTGAAAGTAACTTGGGCCTCAGACCTGTTGGTGATTTAGGGAATGTTTACCCCAAGCATGTGAAGACTGGCAGAATAGGCAGATGTGAACACTTTGTTCCA
Organism: Pseudochirops corinnae; assembly: GCA_028646515.1. NCBI lineage: Eukaryota > Metazoa > Chordata > Mammalia > Diprotodontia > Pseudocheiridae > Pseudochirops > Pseudochirops corinnae. The sequence goes on from CM053589.1 coordinate 75,666,901, forward strand.
ATGGGCCATGAAGATGGAAGAAACAAGCGCTGCATCAGACCTAAGAGATCGTCCACTGCATCCTGGGCCATAGCCAGGCATCTCGACTTTTGTCTTGCCACTGGATTCTAGTCACTCTGAAAGAAAGATGAGGCCCAGAACTTTGGGTAATTCTGTTTCATCTAAATCCAATTTATGCACAAGTAAAAAAGATGTAATAAGCACCTACTACATGCCTAGCACTGTGCTAACTGTTGGAAATAGAAGGAGAAAAAAAAGCAAAACAGCAACCACCCAAAAACCCAGTCATCTCAATGGCTGGAGTCTTAGGTCCTTGGATCAGTTGAGTCTCACTGATAGCCTCCCTGCCTCATAGGAAAAAACCAGCCCATCCCAGGAACCCTAGTTGACTTTGCTTCTACCACAGTAGTGTATGGAAATTGAGAACAACTCCTACCTATAATAATAACTGATATTATTATGGAGCATACCAATGAACTTATTAAAGATACCACAAGAAATATCCATCTCAATTCATTTATGGACAATACCATTGCTGTAGACCTCAATTCTGTGTTTCTAGTCATGCCTATATAATAATAATAACTGACATTTATATAGTTAAAGTTTGCAAAAGGACTTTTGCCAACATGATCTCATTTGAGCTTCATAACGAAGGAAGGATAGGTATTAGTGAGGTAAGCGTTAAAAGGTAATATTATCCCCTTTTTATAAGAAGGGAAAACTGAAGATCAGAGCCCAAGGACTTGCCCATCCATGGTTATGTAGCTGATAAAAGGTAAGATTGATAGGAGGGTCTCCCTAACTACAATTCCAGAATTCTAGTCACTACACCAAGCTGTCTCTACTTTTTTTTAAGGGGCTGGGAGTGAGGGTGGGGGGTTTGGAGGAGATTGAGAAGAGGTGGATTTGTGATTTAATTTAATTGATATAGTGAACTATCAGCCAGGGATTTCCCTTTATCAGTGCAGATTAACACCTCCATTGTGTAGTTTATAATAGTTTGGGTAAGAAGAGGTGAAGTGACTTGGCCATGATCTCATAGTCAGTACATTATGCACATTTGCTCTCTCTATTCTGAATGCACCTCCTCTTGTCTCTGGTAGAGAAAAAGCCCAAGCCTTTGGGTCTCCATAGGACTAAATATCCTAGCAGAGGATAGCTGACCCCATAGCTTTAGGGAACTGAAATAATCTGATAATCCTGAAAAAGAAACAATGACCCCAAAGGACTCTCCACTTGGTTCTGCTTAGTCCTTCAAACAGAGCAAAGCAACAGAGACAGCATCTCTTTGGATGGTTCTTTCTGTTTTCATGATTCCAATCAGAAACAATTGAATCAGAAATCACCGTGTTCCCCACCACAATACATTGTCTAAATTGCACCAGTGTCCCACACGCCTCGGTTTCTACCTCAAATGAGAAATCATTTGCTAGGAGACTTGACAGGAAAACTTCAAGGCCTAATGTTTTCAGATGTTTTCTTTCTGATGCTCTCTCCCCATGCCCAGGTTGGCTTGGATGCTTCCTGAAAAAGGAAAATGAAAAATGCCTCTCATGCCCACACAATTCCACAACTTCACAGGAGAGATGGTTAGAAACATTAGTGAAACAATTCTGCAGTGTTTGCCTTAAAAAATATAAACATTACACCAAGCAAAAAGTGAACGAGCTAAAATACACTTAGAGATTTTAAGAGGTCGTCTAAAGTTTTTTAACAAGTGACTTTATAGTCATTCCTACTTGATGTCTGAATGACAGACTGGGAATTGCCTGCTCTGTGCAGCTGAGGGTTGGTTGTTTTGAGGTTTAAAAAAAAACAATCCTTTTTCTTTCTTTCTTCATGATCTCTGAAGGTGACAGGCTGAGCAAAGAATGGAAACTTCAGAAAGAAAAAATGTACAGGACCGATCCCTCTAATTTGCAGTATAAAGACTGAGAAGGTGAATTTCTGACCACACTGGGGAATGCTCGTCAGCTTGGGCAGCTGCTTGTGCAGTAGAAAGAGAGCCAGGCCTGCAGTCAGGAACACCTGAGTTCAAAGCCAATCTCAGACACTTACTAGCTGTGTGATCCCGAGCAAGTCACTTAGTCCTGTTTGCCTCAGTTTCCTCATCTGTAAAATGAACTGGGGAAGGAAAGGCAAACCATTCAAGTATCTCTGCCAAGAAAATCACAAATGGGGTCATGAAGAGTCAAATCCAACTCAACTCCAGTTGACAACAGTCAGTTTGAATGCACGCGGCTCAAAGAGACAGCCTCGCTCATTTTTAAGAGACAGGAATTATCCCTAGTGGGACTGAGCCTTCACCAGAATTAGTCACCTCCACTTGAAATATAACTTTAAATAGATGATATCAACAAGTTAACAACATTCATTTATTTAAATTGAAATTTTAAGTTCTTTGACTCCCACCACCCCGCAATGAGAAAGTAAGAAAAATAAAACTCATTAAGAACACATATAGTCAAGCAAAATAAATCCTGCTTAGGTGTGTGCAAAAAAAATGCCTCAGTCTACACTGGGAGTTGATAACTTCTCTATCTGGAGGTGGGTAACATTAAAAAATTAAGAAATAAACATTTATTAAGCTCCAGCTAAGTACCAGTCACTAGGCTAAGCTTTGAGGATACAAAAAAGGCAAGACAAATAAACAAAAAACCAATCACTGCCCTCCAGGAGCTTACAGTCCAATGGCCCTTCTCATAAGGAAGCGATGATCTCACGTGAGCTTTCTAAACACTACTTTCAATTTAAGAATTTAAGAAAAAATAAGCCAAACTGGCATGTTAGAATTCAAGAGCATCTCCAATGCAAACTGCTCCCGACAGCCAACTGCAAAATCCATTCAACACCCAACAAGTACCTACTACATACAAAGCACTGTGGAGGAACTGGGTATAAAAGGACAAAAATGGATTAGTTCTTGCTCTCAAGGAGTTTATTTACTGTAAGGAGAAGCAACATGAACTTATATGCAGTGCATGAGCACAAAGTCTTGGGCTGAGGCAGAGCACTCCATGATGTGAGTTTTGTCCTTCATTCTAAAATCACACCTGCACGACTTGGCTGTAGGTAGGGCCAAAATTAAAATAGCTTAAACATCTTCAGGGCACATAGGTTAGACTAGAGACAGACTGATCATGGTCGGTTGCCACTGGTCTTCTGCCTGGAGGCAACCATATGTTTTTTGCTGGCCTCCCGAAATCCTTTGGTGAGCCATAAATGGCCTGTGGGCTATCTGTTCTACAGGCCTATTTTAAGCCCTAATTTTTGGCTGCAATTTTCTTTTTAGGCAGTACCCTCAACCCTATACATAGGAAGGTTAGACTTGCTCTTTAAAAAATTCAGGGTATGGAACAAGAGGAAATAAATGTCTGAAGTACCATGTCTCATACCAGACCCAGCGGTTCCCAAACTGTTTTATTTATTCTGTGTCCAAGTTCCCTTGTTCTACTCTTCTTTATTATACTATGGATCAATAAAATCTCAAACCCCCAGCTGGTAGTTCCAGAGATTTGTTGTTCTCTCATGTTCAATTCTTCATGACCCCATTTGGAGTTTTTCCTTAACAAAGATACTAGAGTAGTTTGCCTTTCCTTCTCTAGCTCATTTTACAGATGAGGAAACTGAGGCAAACAGAGTTAAGTGACTTGCCCAGGGTCACACAGCTAGTAAGTATCTAAGGTCAGATATGAACTCAGAAAGATGAGTCTTCCTGACTCCAGGTCTGGCATTCTATCCACTGCACCAGACATCCGTCTAGTCCAGAGATTAGATAATAATCTCTCTCTCTCTCTCTCTCTCTCTCTCTCTCTCTCTCTCTCTCTCTGCCTCTCTCTCTCCTTCTCTCTCTCTTCCTGTATCTCATGAGAAATGATGATATCAGAAAGTGTGAGAAGATGGGAGATGCCAAGGAAGAAGAGCACTGGCCTGAGAACAATCGCTTAGTTCCCATGCTGTCTGCAGGCCGCTGGCGGGAAGCTACAACGTGGAGGCGGGTGCAAAACCTCTGCCTTTCGCTTTTCCGCTCTGGAGGCCTTTCAGCCGGACTGCTTTTCTCCCCCTTTTGCAATTCCCACTTAGCTAATTCTGAATGCTGCTTGCAGCTGCTGCTTATCCGCTCACCAGAGAGGCTCCTCCACTCCTCCCGTCCAGCCGCCCCCGGGGCACAGCCACGGCTTCAGGTCAGGCTGGTTTTGGTTTGCAGTGCTGATATGGTTCCTCGTAGCCAAGCTGACTTTAGTGGGAAGTATCTTTGTGTGCGTTTTGGAGTTCTAGGTTTGGGTTAGAGTCCTATTTTATGGGTCTTCTGGGGTGGCTATGTGAGAGCTGCGATATGTTGCTGCTGCTACACCACCAACGACCTCTAAACTTTCATAGAAAACAATTCATGTAGATTTGGACCAGTGATGTGCTGAAGCTGACTCAGTATTGGCTCATAAAAGCTGATTGTTAAATTTTCAGTGCAAATGCTTATATCTTGGAAATCAGCCAATCCACATTAGAGCTTGTTTTGTTGATTTATAGACTTTTAAGCAAGTGATTTAGAAAATGTTAATAATGCCAATTTAACTTAAATATTGGTCACGTGTACTTTTTTTGTGTGGGGAACAAGTCAATTGTTAAATATATACAAGTACACTCCTGATTTGGATTATTCCATCTGGGCTAAAATTGAACTCTGTCTCTACAAGCTGGATTGTTTTTGAACTTAAGCTACAGAAAAACCTCTCTGCTCTCTGAAGGAGAGGAGAGAAGATTAGGAGGAAGCTAAGCCCCTTGGAAAGGAAATAGGTGTAGGTGGGAGAAATCATACCCTCCCTTTTCTAGAAAGTCCTCCTCATTCAAACTCTACCATCTACAGTGACACCTATTGGTTACTGTAGGGAAAATGATTTATTATGTTGTTGGGAAAAATTATCATACTGTTTAAATCAAACCCTATGTGATTAAAGATTGTCTGCTCCCAGAATGTCACCTGATTCCAGTAACTCTAGAAATACTGGAGATGGGTATGAGACATTTTAGGTTCCCCCAAGTCCAGGATGTACCCAAAACATTCTTGTTTTGGTTACCATACCCAGGACTTAATGATGGATCCATCCAACCTTGTATTTTGGGTTTCCTTTTGTTTTGGTTTCCCTCAAGTTTTATTAAATATTTACAGTTACTCATATCTATCTCAATTGACCTTGCTTTCAAATTGTCCATGGTTCTCATCCAGTTCACCCTTGTCCAAATCCTATGTAATGTAAACCTTTCAGAGCCAGGATGAGAGGGAGCCACACCTTTCTAGCTTTCTTTCCTCTACCAAATGGCCTAATAAATTTCTTTCTAAATCTATTTTAGATTTTGGGTTTTGTTGTCATGAACAACATTACATATATACAAAGTAAATATAAAAAAATACCATGTGATTTGGGAAATGGGACAGACTTGGGGGATGGTCAGGAAAAGCCCTCACATAGGAAGTTGCACCAGAACTGAGCCTTGAAGGAGTCTAAGAGATGGAGGTGAGAAAGAAGTGTATCCTTGTCCTGTCAACAACCTGCAAAAGGCCCCTGGGAGGAGATGCAATGCCTTATATGAGACAATCAGCTGGAACACTGAGTATATGAGGAAGAGTAGAGATCAGCCAATCTAGGAAAGTATATAGGAAGGAGATTATGGAGGACCTCAAATGATAAACAAAAGTGCTTATATTTTGTCCTAAAGGCAAAAGTTTCCTTTAGGAGAGTGTCTGTGCTTTAGGAATATCAAATTGGCAGTCGTACGTAAAATATATTGAGAAAAGGAGACATTAGAGACAAGGAGACCAATTAAGAAGTTATTACAGGGGTAGCTAGGTGGCACAGTGAATAGAGCACTGACCCTGGAGTCAGGAGGACTTGAATTCAAATCCAGCTTCAGACGCTTAACTAACATTTAATAGCTGTGTGATCTTGGGCAAGTCACTTAACCCCAATTGCTCTGCCTTCCTCCCTCAAAAAACAAAAAGCCCAAGAAAAAAAGAAGTAGTAGTAGTCCAAGTGAAGACATAAGGGCCTGAACAAAGAATATAAGAGAAGTCGCAGAAGTTACACTTTTGGGAGCAATTATTTTTCAAATTGGGATCTTGTTTTTTTAAGTTACATGATTGAGATAAGTGAATTAATAACAATAGCTAGCTTTTATATTGCATCTACTATGTACAAGGTGATGAGGCTGACCTCTGCCCCACAATAATGAGAGCCTTGCCGAAATCTAAATCTGCTCAATAACAGGGGGCTCTATCTGTTGACAAGAAAACTTTGTTATTTTCTGTGTTCATGACTAACCCCTCTGGTTTGTGCCCATATCCTTGAATGTTGGAAGTTATGTTCCCTATTTTGTGACCACATCTCTGAACTGTTTTGTAAAGTATCCAACACAACTGATGCCCCTTTCCTGCCTTCCCTTACACACCTGCTGCCCCTTTCCTGCCTCCCCTTACACACCTGCTGCCCCTTTCCTGCCTCCCCTTACACACTTGCTGACCCCTTCCTGACATCTTTCCCTGTGGTTAAGTGCCCACATAGGAGCGTACACCCAGACTTAGGTGAGTGCCCAAAACTTGGGTATAAAAGCAAGCCTCTGTCTTTTCTCAAACTGTTAGTGCTCCTAAGGACTAGCCCACTGCTTTTCCATCAATAAAGATCTCTTGATTAGAGAACATCTGCCCCCTGAATTCTTTCTGGACAGTCTGACTCCAAACTTCAATTACCTCTTCACCAGATACTGGGCTAAGTTTATAAATATTATTTCATTTGATCCTCACAACAAACCTGGGAAGCGGGTGCAATTATTGTCTGTATTTTACAGTCAAGGAAACTGAGGCAAACAGAGGTAAAGTAATTTGCCCAAGGTCACACAGTTGGTAAGTGTCTGAGGCCAGATTTGAATTGAGGCCTAAAAAAAAAACCCTGAACCATTTAACTGCCTTGTAAAGCAAAGAGATGGGCAAAGAGAAGAGGTGAGAGAGAGGGAAAACATCAGTGATGCAATTACCAAAAGAAATTAAAATAATTTCTAAATACTCCATTAAAGAAAACATTTAATGGAGCCTCATCAACAGTGATAAGAACCTGGGGGGTAGGGAAAAGGAGGATGTGGCGAATAACCTCTGTGGTGTCCAGGTAGGTACTTGTGATCCAATACAGACAAAGCCAGGAAGCAGGGAATATCTGGATTGAAACAAAGGAGAAAACATTACTGGGATGTCTTAGAGTCACTTCAGGGGACTCAGTAATTAGCTGCTCCTCATCAGGTGCTCTTGTGAGAAGAACAATGTAAAAACAGAACAGATTAGTGAAAAAAGTTGTGAAGACTATCAGAGAAAGCATTAGGTGACTGAGAGTAACTTAATTATTTAGTGAAGTATGGAGGGGAGGAAGAGACTGATGACTGGCCCACCCGTCAGTGTAGATTAGGCCTGGAGAGGAAGCAGAATTATGAATAGCACTAAATTTATTGCTGGTACCTTTGTTGTTGTTGTTCAGTCATTTCAATTGTGCCTGGCTCTTCATGACCCCATTTTGGGTTTTCTTGGCAAAGATACTAGAGCACTTTGCCAGCTCTTTTTAAAGATGAAGAAACCGAGGCACAAAAGGTAAAGTGAGTCACACAGCTAGTAAGTGTCGGAGGCCAGATTGAACTCACAAAGATGATTCTTTCTGACTCCAGGCCTGGAACTTTATCTTAACTGCCTCTCTGGCACCTTTACCACCTTCATTTTCAGACTTTCTTTTTCTGCTAACACTCTCAACAGCACCATTCCCCCACTCCAAATTGCCCCACTCATAGTGCCGAAATGTCACCATCAGAGATACAGAGGCAGAGCACTGGATTTAGAATAAGGGGACTTGAATTCAAAACTTGACTCTGTTATTAATACCTGTATAACTTTAACCAAATCAGAAAGCCCTGGGTCTTAGTTTCCACATCTGAACAGCACAGGAGATGAAATTAGATGACCTGTAAGGTCCCTCCCAACTTCAAATCCAATAACGTTTATTTTTTCATTTAAATTTATTTTCTTATTCTGAACTTAAACACCAAATAATTGTGAATCTCTATCTTGTACAATTTGCTTTTCTTCAAAAATATATAATAAATTCAGCATGTAACTGTCAAAACTGTACTGCATGTCTATGATTCTTTCTGGTCTGCCTTCATCCTTTTTTCTGTGTTAATAAAAACATCAATGATGCTTTCCTTTCCTTTCTTTTTGAGGGGCTTCCCTAAAGCTCTCTTTACTAAGAGTCTCCTCTTTTCCTCCCACTCCAAAAATGAAAGAAAAATAAACTTCTTAACAAATGCATGTAGTCAAGAAAAATGGATGTCACCATTGACCTTATTTTAAAATGTGTATTTTATTCCTCATCTTGAATCCATCCCCTCTTGTCAGGAAGTGGTTATTAGGCTTTATCAAAGGTCCTCTGGAATAGTGGATGGTCATTACATTAATCAGAGTCCTTAAGGATTTCAAAATTGGTTTTCCTTATAGTTTCTATCTTTGTATTAATTATTCTTACAATTCTGCTGCCTTCCCTTTGCATCATTTCATTCAAATCTTCCCAAGTTTCTCTGAAGCTGCATTTTCATCCTTTCTAACGACAATAATATTCCATTCCTCAATTTATTTAGTCATTCCCCAATTTATGGGTACCCTCTTAGATTCTAATTCTTTACTATAATAAAAAGCTTCCATAAATGTTTTCATGTGGATGGATACTTTTTTCCTTCTTTGATCTCATTTGGGCATATGACTAGTAGAGTTTAGTGGCTTTTTTGGTCACGGTTCCAAACTGCTTTCTGGAACAGTTGGACCAATCTACAGCTCCACCAACGATGCATTAGTGTTTGGGGCCACTAGGTGGCGCAGAGCACGGGCCCTGGAGTCAGGAGGACCTGAGTTCAAATGTGGCCTCAGACACTTGACACACTTACTAGCCATGTGACGTCGGGCAAGTAACTTAACCCCAATTGCCCTGCCTTCCCCCCTGCAAAACTAGTGTGTCTGCCTTCTCACATCCCTTCTAACGACTGTTGTTTTTTGTTTTTGTTGTCTTTGCCAGTTTGATGGATGTGAAGTGGAATATTAGAGTTCCTTTCATTAGAATTTCTCTATTGGTGATTTGGAGCATTTTTTCGTGTGGTTGTTGATAGCTTGGATTTCTTCCTTTGAAAACTGCCTCTTCAAAGCCTTGGATTTATAGGAGATCTTAACCTTGAGCTCATAAACCTTAGAAAATGTATTTTGATAAGTATTTTTCAGTGTAATTGATTTCCTTTGCAATGCCAGGCACTTTGTTTTATGTATTTAAAACTGTTATTCTGAAAAGGGTCCGCAGGCTTCACCGCACTGCCGAAGGAGGGTATGACACACAGTGTCTGAGCCTTTGATTTAGAGGCAAACAATATTGCACAGAAGAATTGGGAAACAATTTGGGAAAAAACAGAATTGGGAAACAAATGGGGAAAATTATGAGAAAGAAAACAAAAGCAAAATAAAACAAAACAAAAAAGGAAACAGTCTGCTTTATTCTGCATCCCGACTCCACAGGTCTTTGTCTGGATGTGGATGGCATTTTCCATCCTGTGTCCTTTGGAATTGTTTTAGGTCCTTACGTTGCTGACAAGGGCTAAGTCTATCAACATCAGTGGACAAGTCCTTTAACCAGTGTCCTTCAGCATAAAGTAGGAATAATAGAGCACCTCCCCACCCCCTCAGCATTGTTTTGATGAGCAGACAAGATAACATTTGTAAAAATCACTCAGCACAGTGCCTGGCACATAGTAGGTGTTGTATAAATACTTATTCTTTTCACTTCCCTGCAGAGAGTGCTGAAGCTCAAGTCAGGAAGACCTGAGTTCAAATCTATCCTTGGACATTCACAGGATCACTATCTGTGTGGCCACTGACATATCACTCAATCTCTGCCTGCAATTCTCCATCTGTAAAAGGAGGGTAACCATAGCATGCACCTCCCAAGTCTGTGAAAATTTTTAAAAGGGACATAATATTTGCAAGTACTTTGCAAATCTTAAAACTCTACATAGATCCTGACTATCGTTATCTATTGTCATAGACCCAAAGGATTTTAGAGCAAGAGATTAATAACTGTGAAAATATTTCACAAATGGCTAAACACTGTATGTAGCTTTCTTCTTCTTCTTCCTACTTTTATTTTACCAATTAGGTTGGCCAGAATTGAGATAGCTGAAAATTACAAAACTAATCATAGTTATCTATGTACATGTAGATATATGTCAACACAAGCATAATAATATATTGTTAAATTAGTATTATTGGCATATTAACAATGCAAATATAATGGTGGGAACAATTCATTAACGACATTTTACTAGTAATGAAAAAGGACTTTTAAATAATAAAATCATCCAAATCTGTCACTGTCCTTAGCCTGCCATGTCCTCCAATTCAATCAGCATCTCCTAGTTTTCACTGTCAGGCACCCAGATTTGCAGCCTTTTCTTTGAAAGCAGAAGGGGTTTGGGGCTACATTTAGATGGATAGAGTTACTCCTATGTGGAGGTGGATTTGCCCACTCTTCATAACTTACAAAGCTCTTGGAAGGCCCCACCTGCTCCGAAATGCCTCCCTTGCCAGCCTTTCTACTCTACCTAACATTTCTACCATCTTATAACCTTACAGTAAGTGTCCTCAGAAAGTTTCATTTAATATGCAGATATTTTAACTGGGTGGCTCTTCAACTCACTAGTCTCTGTTATTGCTTTAATGTGCAGACCATTTTTTTTCATCCATTTTTCTTGACAGAGGGGAGCATAGAGAGAAGGGGACAAAGAAGAAAGAGGTAGACTTTGAATAGGAGCAAGGGAAAGAAGGTCAGGAACATCCAGGACATGATGGAGTCAGCTCCAACCAAGAGTCAGCTGTGAAATTTTCAGCATGAACATTTACACTTTGGAAATTGGCAAATGCCACAAATCAGGGTTTGAGTCATTGTTTTGTTGATTTTCTAGACTTCAGAAAGTGATGAGGAAAATATTAAGAATGCAGATTAAATTCAAAAAGTGTATCCTGCATACATTTTTTTTTCTCCCTGGAGCACTGGTTGCTAAATACTTACCAGCACACCCAGGGGAGGCATGAGGAGGGGAGCTAGGTGCGATGCCAGAATAGGCAGGGAGAATCATGACGACACTGCGAGCTTGAAGTGGAAACATCAGAAGGGAAAAAGGAGAAGATTGGAGGTAAAATCTCAGAACTTCCTCAGCCCTGCCATAGTGCCAAGTTCTTATCACAGTCATTATAGAATACTAGAGCTAGATGAAATGCCCTTGTTGTTTCAGTCATGTCTGACTCTTTATGACCTGATACTAGATACTTTGCTATTTCCTTCTCCAGCTCATTTTACAGAGGAGGCAAATAGGGTGATGTGACTTGCCCAGGGTCACACCATTATTAAGTGTTTGAGGTCATGTTTGTCATCAGGAAGAGTCTTCTGAACTCCAGGCCTGGTGCTCTGTGCACTATGTCGCCACCTAAAGGCCCTTGGATGAGATATCAGAGGTCAGCTAATTCAGGCCTTCTTAAATTTTTTCCACTCATGACCCTTTTTCACCTGAGAAATTTTTACACAACCCTAGATATGTAATTATATAAAATAGGTCTACTCAAACATTTACTGATAATAAAACATAGAGAAATTTATTTTAAAACAATTCCTTGGTATACATATGATTTTACCATTTATTAAAGACAAAAAGAAATTTTCATACTAATGAGATGGATATGCTTGTTTATTTTTACATAAAAAATTAAATCTTGGCAGAATATTTGATACTGCAGGACACAGATCATTTTCAATGTTTTTCAGAGCTGGCTGATATTTTTATTTTATAATTGTCAATGCTGAGAATGCCACTTGACATAAATATAGAATATAAAATGGCAGAAGTATGTTTAGGGCCATTTCAGAAATTGCTGGAAATTCATTTAAAGATTTTTTAGGAAACTAAAGTTTCAAACTTCTGTCACTTGATAACTAGGCAAATTCTTCCTGAACTTTTAATGGCAGATGACTAATGTTTTTTTATTTCAATTGAGTATGGTTTATGAACCCAACTTCATTTTTTAGAATAGAAATTTGAAGGGAAGTGTTTCTAAAACTGTCTCTAGACACTTCAGATCATCAATTTATAACTCTCACAATTAAATCTTGGGGAAGGTTAATTTCAATTATAAAATCATCTGTAGCTGTAAACATTTCTAAAGAACTATCTTCCACCCTATTCTTCCATATGTTAACTTTTTTAGTAAAACTTTCAATTTTATCTTTTAACATAAATATGCTGCAATTTTTTTTCCTTGAAGTGACATATTTAAATCATTGAGTTTTTCAAAAAAATGTCCAACAAATAACAATTTTGAAAGCCATAAGTCATTATGAAAAAAATTGACAAAATCAGATTTCTGGTCAGTCAAAAATATAACAACTTCATCTTTCGGTTTCAATAATCTGTTTAAACTTTGCCCTCTTAAGAGTCAACTTACAGAGTAGTAATAAGCCTTTGTAATCAGAGTCCAAATCTTTCCAAAGGTTTGAAAACAAACAACTGTTAAGGGAAAGGCTTTTAATTAAGTTAATGATTTTGATGGTATCATGAAGTACAACATCTAACTCTGGTGATATTTTTTTGGCTACAAGTGACTCCTGATGGATGTTCATGCAGCAAGTAAGTGATATGTTCATTGCCACCAGCTTCAACTTTTGCTACAATCCAACATTCTCACCCATCATTGCTCCAGCACCATCTGTACAGACTCCAACACATTTTCCCACTGTAAATCTTCATTTGTGAAAAATTCATCCATTTTAAGATATTTATCTTCCCCTTTTGTGTGTCCTTCCAAAGGGTGACAAAACAATTTCTCATGTATACTTCCTTCATAAGCATATCTTACATAAAGTAACAACAATTACAGGTTAGAAATATCAGTTGTTTCATCTAATTGAATTGGAAACTTTGGGCTGCCCTTAAGCCTGGTAATAAGCTGCTGGAATTGGTTATTACTAATTTATTTTTTTTTAAATTAAACTTTTTATTTTATTTTAGTTTATATCATTTATTTCCACAAAATTTTGAGTTGCAAATTTTCTCCCCATCTTTCCCCTACCCACCGCCCCAAAACAGCCATCCCATTATATAACCCCTCCCCCAATCTATTCTCTCCTATGTCTTCCCCCCTCACCCCTCTGACTTTCC
>CM053589.1:75680675-75695810 GCA_028646515.1 Pseudochirops corinnae
TATCACAGAAAATCACAATATAGTGTTCACAGCAGCTTAATATTAGAATGGCCACATAGTTTTCACTACAGTGGCCACAATATTTAGAACAAAGAACAAAAGAATAATCATCTGGTTTCCCTAAGGGGGAAACCCTCCTTACTTAATCATTCAGTCATTTCACAATACAATAATCAATCTTCCACTCATGGGACAATCGTAGATTAAATTAATCAGTCACTTATCTAGCAATCGGTCATTAAGTATCGTTAATCACTAAATACAATCATTAGAAAAATTACACAAACCCTCCACCCCTTGGTGTCTAGTAAACTTCAGTTTCATCATGCTTCCAAGGGGAGGCCTTTTCTTCATCTTGACTCAGGGTGGTCTCTCAGATTCCCTGGATCCCCTTCCATGGTCCCAGCTCCTACCTGAATCCACCAAACAGTCACCTGGATTCAGAGGCAGACAGCTCCCAAGTTCTCGTCCAGTCCTCTGGGCAGTTCCTGGTACACACTGAAGTTCACAGGGTCCAGCACATCTCAAAACCTTGACAACATCTGTTGCTGGGAACTCAAGGATCAACCAAGCCACAAACAAACAAAGCCTTATCCCGGTCATGCTTCTGAATGGAATAAAAGTGAAAACTTCTCAGGTAACATCTTAGAAATCTGAACAGAATTTTAGTAAAATTCTAAAGATCTAGCAGCCTGAGGCCCTTTGCCCTACTTCCCTGGTCATGAATTGAAGGTTTCACTGAGCTTAGCTAATATATACGAAGGGAAACTACATGTTTCTCAAACTTGGCTATGGACTTAGTTCCCCCTTGATCTGTACAAATGCAAATTTGGAAAGATTGTTGTACAGACTGGTCATCACATTCCAAAATCCCCATGACTCATATGATATCATCTACCTTCCTGTTGCAAGGGAGGGTCACCATGACCCAAAGTCCCCACCATCCCCATTATTTATGAGATAGTGTCTGCTTTTGTATTTGCACTGACAAAGTTGATGTTTTTCAGCTGCTGATATATCTATATTTTGACTCTATTAATATAGATGACATTTATCTGTTATGATACTGATGTCATATTTTGTCTGTTTCTGTATTATCCAGACCTGTACCTTCTGCTTTGTGACATTAATGATATTTTATCTGCAATGCCAGCAGATTTTTAGATTGTGAGCTCGGTTCCTAATTAATGAGAACAGGATAGGATAAAGGGAGAGGACTGGGGGAAATTTAGGATATATAAACCAGACTTTTTCCTTCTGTATTTTGACCTCTCCTATCAGAGTGCTTCTGGTGGTGACTATGTCCCCTTTTCATGAGATTGTATAATAAATCCTTCCTGTCTTTACTTGGAGATATCTCTGCTTGTTTTATTTTGGGCAAAGGTCATATCTTTGTCCCACACACTTCTTCAGTTCTCCAGCAGTTCAGCTGGCCCCAGGACCTAGAAGAAATATTAGCTTTCTAGGAGACAACAGCCAGTTTGGCCTTCACCACATTCTGGTCTCATAGAAAACTCCAACTCAGTTCTCAGTCCGATAACAGCCCAGCTCTCAGATGCTGGAACAATTCTGCTTCCTCCACTAGGAGTAAAAATTCTTGATTCTGCCTGTGTTTCTTCTGGAGCTCTTCTTAAATTCACACACACACACACACACACACACACACACACACACACACACACTGGCTTCCTGTCTCAGCCAATCCCTTCCTGTTATGTCAGCAACAGGAGACAGAGTTCACACCTTGTTTCTTTCACAGAAGTACTTAGTCCTTAGGGCTAAGTACCTGCTAAATTAATTAGCATTACAATGATAAACAGTTTTCAAAAGAACTGCAAAGTATTCACAACCACTTGAAAAGATGTTCTGAATCACTAATAATAAGTGAAATGCAAATACACCCCCCACCCCCCCACCCCCCCCCACCCCGTTTTATATCGCACCCAAAAAAATAAACAAAAATGACAAAAATGTCAACAGTCAATACTGGAAAAAGTTGTGGGAAGACAGGCATATTAATATATTGTTGGTGGGATTGTGAAGTAGTATAACTATTTTGGAAAGTAATTTGGAATTATGAAAATAAAGTGATTAAAATGTCCATACACTTCGAAGCAAGGGACTCCATTACTTATTTCTCAAGGTAGTCATCAATAAGAAAAAATCCCCATCTACTCCAAAATATTTATAGTGGCATTTTTTCCCCAGTAGTGAGACAAATTTATTTAGATGGTTTGCAAATGAGAACTGAATCACAAGAATTGCTAATTTAAGATGGAGAATGGGAAAAGGAGGAATTTGCTGCTCATATTTTTGGTTTCTTTCTTAAAAGTTGCTCTCTTGGTTCTGCTCACTTTATACTGTATTCATTCATTCGTATATTCATTCATCTTCCTGAAGGAGGTGGGTTTTTGCAAGGCAGAACCATGCAGTAGGTTTTAGATCTCTACAAATGAGGCTGGTGTTGGTCAAAGTCATATCACCAGGGTTATGAGGCACACAACAGGAGGGAAAGAAGGAGTGACTTTGATCTTCTTGGGATGCTATGAAGCTTAGAGGCAGACAAACATGATGTTGAAAATGTTGGACTTGGTAAGATCAGTGTTTCATTCAGATAGAGTCTGTAATGCTTTCATTAACTTTTGTTTCTTTTTAGTTTACATCATTCATTTCCATGAGATTTTGAGTTACAAATTTTCTCCCTTTCTTTCCCCTACCCACCACCCCAAAACAGCCATCCCACTGTATATTCCCTCCCCCAATCTGCTCTCTCCTATATCCTTCCCCATCACTCCTCTGACTTTCTGGTAGGGCAAGATGGATCTCTCTACCCCAATGCCTGTATATCTTATTACCCAGTTGCATATAAATAATAATAATAATAACAATAATAATATATACATATTTTTTTTAAATGTTTGATTTTAGAACTTTAAATTCTAGATTCTTTCCCTTCCTCCCTCATCATCCACCCCCACTGGAAAGACAAGCAATTCAATACAGGTTGTACGTGTGTAGTTACACAGAACATCTCCATGATGGACATATTATGAAAGATTGCCTATATTTTCCTCCTTCCTATCCTGCTCCCCACTTGTTCTATTCTCTGCTTTGTTCCTGTCCCTTTACAGAAGTGTGTGCTTTTAACAACCCTCCTCCCCCAACCTGCCCACCCCTCCATCATCCTCTCTCTCCTCCCCTTCCCCCCTACTCTCCTGTAGGGCAAGATGGTATTTTTTGTAATAACCAGAAAATTGAAAAGTAGATGTTCATCATTTGGGGAATGGCTAAGCAAATTGTGGCACATGAATATACTGGAAAATTACTGTGCTATAAGAAATAGTATGCGGTGAATACAGAGAAACATGAAAAGATCTATATGAACTGATGCAGAGTGAAGTAAGCAGAGACAAGAAAACAACATACATAGTACCTACGACAATATGAATGGAAAGAACAACAACATGGCAAAAATTCAAAAGTGAAAAGATCAAGTGAGGAGACATCCTCAACCTACCACCTTGTGGAGGTGGGAAGTCCACAGATATTACATATTTTCTAACTTTTTCAAGGTATTGATTATTTGTGCTAACTTTTTTCCTCTCTAAAAAAAAAATACTATTGGGCATATAGAATGGCTCTTGGGGAGGAAGTACTATGGTGTGTATGGAATGCTACGGTGATATAAGAAAGAAAAAAAATCAATAAAAGCTTATACATAGATTATTCGCTTTGCAGACACCACAAACAACAGAAATAGGCAACAGATAAGTAAATACAGCTACTAAAGAATATATATATATATATGGGGTGGCAAGGTGGCACAGTGAATAGAGCACTGGCACTGAAGTCAGGAGGACCTGAGTTCAAATCCAGCATCAGACACAACACTTACTAGTTGTGTGACCTTGGGCAAGTCATTTAGCCCAATTGCCCTGCCTTCCCCCCTCCAAAAAGCAAAAAAAAAAAAAAAAAAAAAGAATACATATATGAAATGAATGAAAGTGCTCCATCTCTAGAGACTACTTAAAGGAAAAAATATATATACTTATTGCGTTAAAACAACAACAGCAAAATAATAGAAAAAATAATAAAAAGATAAAATATAGAAAAATAGAACATTAAATGATTTCTTTTTAAAAGTATACAGAGGATAAAGATGAAAGAAAATACAATAGATGAAATCGGAAGCAAAATATTAAAGTTAAAGCATTTGTTCTTCCTTTCTGATAAATAGTAAATGACATTACTAAATTATTAAATACAAAAATCAAAAGTGGCTAATACCATCAGAACATACTACTATATTATGTTTCTCTTTTTGAGTTGATTCAGTTGTGTCTGACTCTTTGTGACCCCATTTGGTGTTTTCTTGGCAAAGATATTGAAGTGGTTTGTCATTTCCTTCTCCAGCTCATTTGACAGATGAGGAAATTGAGGCAGACAGGTTTAAGTGACTTGCCTAGGATCACACAGCTAGTAAATGTCAGATTTGAACTGAGGTCTCCCTGATTCCTGGTTCATTGTTCTATCTACTGTGCCATCTAGCTGCCCTAGATTAGGCCTTTTCTAAAATTTCCAAAAGACCCCTGTTTCCAGGGATCATGTTTCTCTTGGAAATTTTGGAATAGGACTCATTCTCAGGGCAGTTCTCAAGGAACTCCTCTTAGTGGATTTGCTTCTCTGGTTGCAAGTCATTTGCAGAGATTCTCTCTTAAATGTTGCTAAAATCTGCCAGCAACAAGGCGCAATATACTTTAGCTTCAGGACAAACTTCAACCAAATCAAATCTGGATTTACAATCACTAATGGTAGCATTCAAAATCTCATTTTTCCCAAGGCCATAAGCTGCTAGTGCCTCAAATTACACAGCCCACTTATCTCAGTCAGCTCACTTTCAAAGAAACAGTTTCTGTTTCACATTTCCCTTTTTCTCTTTTTGAAACTCATAAGGTTCTCCAAGGATTGAGACATACATGCCCTTCTAATGGTCCTTTGAGGACAGAATTTTAGTATGTTTGTTATACTTGAATAATTTCATGCTGCAAATTTTATTTCTATAGTTTCCATTTGACAAATGTTGAAACGTGATAGAGTATTGTCCGTCTGAAATCACCAATAGTCATTTCTCCAAAAAGTTTCTCAAGTCCTTCTTATCCCAATGGAATTAAAAATCTCAAACCTCTTTCCAAAATTCCATATCCTTGACTTTCAAACCCTCTATTCATACTGTCAGTGCAAACAGACTTTTACTTTCCACTCATTCTCTACTTACTTAAATTCTCTCTCTTGGAATCTTTTTTTCTTTCAATGGACTTTGATTAAAGCCCACCAGCTTTGAAACTAACCTTTCTTTTTACACCTTCATTCCTCACTTCACTTTATCTTTGCAACTTTCTTAAGTCCATCTCATCTTATTTCTCAATTATATTCTAGTCTAGCATTCCACTGAATTTCTCCTGTACAGATTTCCTTCTGCAATACCAATTAATTGCTATATTTTTACTTCTGGAGTTGCATAGTCTATTTCAATTCAGGTGACTTAGTTACTAGTTTAACCAAACAGTTAAATTCTGTTGAATCACTTCAAACACACTTTAGTTCTACTCAATGGGTGAAATTACCTTTTACTAGAACAAAATGCATCTATCACTCTCCAGGAAGGATAGAGAAGTTGTACTTTACACTTAGTCTTAATCCTAGCTGCAAACCTTAATATCCACTAATATGTTACCATAATTTGGAAATTTACAGTATTGGTATTACACTTCAGTTATAAATTTTAGTTTCTAGTAGTACCATAAATTTCTACAAACCAGGAAAAAGGCTTTCCTTTCTTTTCTGTCCTTTATCTCTGCAATCTCCAACCCCATCAGGGTTGTAAATGTAAGAAACTCCCAATTTTCCCTCTTTATCTCCCACTGAAAGTTCAATTTAAAAATCAGGGAGAGTAAGTCCCTGCTCAGCATTACAGACATTTGGGAGAGATGTTTTGAGACTTCATTAGTCTTCCCCTATCTCATAGCTTTGCTGTCTTATAGGAGTTTTTTATGGGTGACAAGGTGTTCCCCTTCAAAGTTCTCCAAAGTAAACAAGACTTTGGGCTAGAGAACTTCTGACATGGGAACCCCATCAAGCCCACCAAATCCAAGTGTCCTTCACTAACCTAATGTCCTCTTAAGTATGTTCACCAGGTTATCTGGCTGGCTACTAGCCTACTGGTATCTTTGGAGAGTTGAGGAGAAAGACAGAAAGAAAAAAGAAAAAAAGTTCTACTGAAGGACCACCAACCTAATTTTAACCAGATTTTGAGTTGCTTTCTGGTCAGTTTCTTCTGCTTATTTTCAAAATTCCAGCTTGAGATATTAGTTTTAGCTCCAGTATTTAAGGATAAATACAACTTCCCTTTCTGTTATCAGTTCCTTTATATACATATCTTTACTTTCCTCTTTGTCCTCTGCAAAAATTTAAATTGTCTCCCTCCTGCTTTGTCTTATACAAGATGTTTGAAAATGCTGCTCATGTCCCCCTCTCCTTTTTTTTTTTTGGTACCAAGGGACTGCTTGGAACACATAATAAACGTGTTATTAAAATGTCTCTCTGTGATGATAAGTTTGACTGACAGAAGCATCTATTAACAAATCCCTGGATATTTTTATATCAGAGGCTTTGTCAAATGATTTACTAAAATCTACTCACTGCCCACCAGGTGCAGGGCTCCATCATTTGAGGCTATACCTTTTCATATTTCCTGTTTTCTTGCACCCATTCCATCTGATATTGCTGCTCCTCTTTAGCATATGCTATGCCACCAGCAACTACCTGACTGTCTAGTTGCCTTCCACTGTAACACAACTAAGCACCCCAGGCCTAGACCTACCACCGGCATGAGCATATATCACTGACAAACAAAAGTAACCTTCTCTCCACTATCAACAAATCATACTGCACCACAATCATTTATGCCTGCACTGGTTTTTTCCACCCATCTCTAGGATCATAGGTGATATCCAACCAAGTTTAAGGAGCCTGCGGATTCATGGCTTGAGTACAATTCAAGAAAACCCCAGCACTTAACCCAGGACATTAGAGATTTAAAAGGAGAGGTGGAAAAGATTCTTACCTCTGTCCTAGCGGCCACAATTATATAACTTGCCACAAGATGGCAGCAGGCGCTCAGACCATAGCATAGAAGCCAGCGAGTGCCTTTGTGTGTGGCTCATGACTCAGAGCTGGAAAGAAGCAAAAAGATGTGGAGTCTTCTCTATTTAACAGATCAGGAAACTGACACTTAGAAAGGGGAAGT
The DNA here is from genome assembly GCA_028646515.1 of Pseudochirops corinnae. Lineage (NCBI taxonomy): Eukaryota > Metazoa > Chordata > Mammalia > Diprotodontia > Pseudocheiridae > Pseudochirops > Pseudochirops corinnae. Next base: position 75,687,982 of record CM053589.1, read on the forward strand.
CACTTGTCCAAGGTCATGCAGATAGTGCATGTTATGTATATGTATCCTTAGCATTAGGAATGTGTGTAAGTCATGCAAGTACAAGGTCTTTTGAGACTGTTAATTAAATCCCCTTTATACAATTCTGGCTGAATAGTACCCTTTGATGCATGCAGCATGATCAAGGTTGCCAATTCCAATATGACCATGTTTCTTTTGGAACTGGTATTAATTATGATTAGTCACTGGGGAAGCACACTGTCTGTATTTTTCAGACACCAGCTGTATTTTCCCCTTCCTTTCATTCCTCAGAGAAGCACTATGGTACAATAGAAATGAAGCAGCTGAATGATGACTCAGTGGATAAAGAACTTGGCCTGGAGTCAGGGAGACCTGAGTTCAAATGTGACCTCAGACACTCACTAGCTGTGTGACCTGGGGCAAGTCACTTAACCCTGTTTGGCTCAGTTTCCTCTTCTGTCAAATGAACTAAAGAAGGAAACAGCAAACCATTGCAGTATCTCTGTCAAGAAAACCCCAGGCATAGTATGGTCCACTGGGTCACAAAGAGTCAGGCGTGACTGAACAACTGAACAAGAGCAACATGTTGGAAATAACCTTGGATCTTAGAACACTGGGACTGAAGCTCTTAGGATCTGAAGACCTGGAGAAAAGTCCCAACCCTGTCACTCATACCTGACGGCTTCCGTTTACTTAGCTAGGAAGTCTCAGTGTGGGACATTCTCTCCATCCATAATGAATGCCCACATATGATCTACTATAGGCCTGCACAACATACAGCCCGCAGTCAGCTGGCAGCCCCCCAAAGGATTTCGGGCAGCTTGTGAAAAATGTAGAGCATGTAAAAGAAAGTAAAGATGTGGTGAGTGCTTTGTTCATGCCCTCCTAACCCGCCTTCCACTGGTCACTCTTGTGCCGACATGTAACCTGGCATGTGGGTTTCCCCTGTGCACTCTCTCCTGTTTGTCATGTGACTGACCCACGGCTACCCATCGTCATTGATCTGTCTCTAGTCTGAGAGTATCAAGAGAGTTGTATCTTTTTGCCGTTTTCCATCATTACTAAATATAAACAGTAAGAAAACCTGAAAAATGTATTAAAACAGGAACCGCTTAGCAAAGTATTTTTTTCTTAACATTAATGTGATTTCATGATAAATACAAATCTTAAGTAATAACTGTAATTAATTGATATTAATTGAAATTTCCCTTTTTTAATATGGTTTATTTGCAAAATAGTTTAATCATTAATTATACCTTTACTTGGAAAGTGAGCCACTAAAAATCTATCTGTGGCCCAAAGAAGTTTAGTTTATTTTAATTTTGGCCCCTACCTACTGCCAAGTTGTGCAGATCTAAGCTAGGAGATAAATCCTAAGACACTAGAGATTAAGCGACTTGCTTAGAGACACTCAGCTACTAAATGACAGAGGAGGATTTGAACTCAGATCTTCAAGACTCCAAGTCCAGCTCTCTTATCCACCCTGCCCTGCTGCCTCTGCTCTACTGTTCTCTAGATGAGTTAAGACTCATCTAACATGGGGATAAAAATACTTGCTCTACTTACCTCTGAGTTGTGAAGAAAGTGTGTTAAGTGCCACACAAATGTGAGCAGCTGCTATTATTATTATTATTTATACATTGAGAAGGAAAACAACTTTCTGGCCAAATAACCAGAAACTAAACTGTGTCACCTTGGGCTATCTCTCTGAATGTCCTCATCTGTTAAAAAGATACAACACTCCTGCTGAACTAAGAAATCGGAGGTTCTAATGAGCCTCACCCTATTTCTCTCTGGACAGGTTGAGTATCCACTGATGATGGTGAGAGATTTAATGTGTGCAGCAGAACAAGCAGCCAAATCTTTTAACAGATTTCTCTGAATTAATTAAAAGACTGAATATGGTTAGTTTAATTTGACCACAGGCTACTTGTTTTCTAGTGATCCTGTGGGAGGACGGTCCTTCTGTCCAGAAGTGCAGTTATATTCAGCTGTGTAAAGGTCATTGGGTCACCTTTTCTGGAAAAGATCTTGGAAGTCCTCTGATCCAAAACCTTTCTTCTTCTGATGAAGAATCAGAGGTCGGGAAAGGAGAAGTGACTTGTCTCAAATTATGTAAGGGGGAATAAATAGTAGTCCTCTGAACTGAGTCAAACAAGTGGAAACATTAAGTAATTACTGGGATATCTTTCTACTCACTGCAACTCTCTCTCTCTCTCTCTCTCTCTCTCTCTCTCTCTCTCTTTCTCTCTCTCTTCTTCCCTCTTTCTCTCCCCCTCTATCTCTCTCCTCCATCTCTCTCTCTTCTTCCCTCTCTTTCCTTCTTTCTCTCCTTCCCTCCTCTCTGTCTCTGTGTCTCTCATATGTGTGTGAGTTTTATAGTCTGTGATGTAGTATCCCTGTACACTAATTAATTTTATTAAATATCTGTTGGATACTTAATACTCTGTAGGATCTTTGGAAATCACAATAAGAACATTTCCATCTTTATGAATTCCATCTACTCTATTCCTTTAAAAAAAAGTCACCATCACATATTATGTAATCTATGGAAAGCCCAATAGGCCCAGATATACACTGAGAGACCCATAGAGAAAGACAATATATTCTAAGTTTCTTCACTAGGAGCTCCCTAGAGTATTGAAAATATAAGCCTAAGACTTTTTGTTTTATTTTGTTTTAAATATGGTAGAATAGAACTGAGGATTTGGAATCAGAGAACCTAGGTTCAAATCCTACTTTTTTCACTACCTATTTAATCTTGGGTAGAGGTATATGGGGTGTTCAGAGAGGACTAGCACCTCTGCTGTGAGGACTTGCTGAGTCCTTTCAAGGTTGCTCATCCATTTTTGGTGCCCACTGTGAAAATGGAGCAGACCCTTGGTCAAACAAGCAAGGGTTACTAGAACTCCCTTCCCACTTTGAGGAAGAGTAAGGCCCTGTCCCTTTTAACCTTGCTTTCCCTGACAGGGCTTTAAGGTCAAACTGGAACTCTATGACAGCAAGGAGCATTCTGCCTCACCCAGCATAATAGAACTCTGGGAACTTTCCATCCTGACTCTCTTCCTTGTTCTGCGTACCCTGGAGTATCTTGTGACTTCTATGAAATGACCCTCTTTGGGGTGGGGAATCAAACCTGAGAAGGAAAGGTTACCACCTGATTGGGTCATGACATGGGCCATTCCCAATCAGCTTTGCATTTTTTTTTTTTTTTGGTCTTTATAATCTATGTAGCCCAACTCCAAAGCAAGCTCAGTGCCCACTGCAACTCCCCATTAACTGTAGCTCTGTATGCATGCCACCAGCTTGAGAGAAGAAAAACATGCATAAAACCTAATTCTGTTGTCTCTTTTAGACCCTCTGGGTTGATACCAACTATCCCTCAATTCTCTCCTTTGGTTCCAAGAGGCTGTAAGCAGCAGCCACACCCTGCTACTCAGGTAAAATAGTTTCAGCAGAAGGTTGAGGGTAACCAACAAGCCTCCAACCCATTGGTGAATTAGTGGTATACCTACCCCAAGCATGGGAAGACATACCCCCAATAGAATGGGCAAATGAGAATAATTCCAACCATGACACAGCTAAAGCAGGTGCTGTGGAGTGTTTAGAGCTTGGTCGGACATCAAGGATAGCGTGGTCATCCTGAACCGTCACCAGTCATCCTGCCTTTTGTCTTGCAGTTGGCCTTGGATGACTTTGGAAGAAGAGAGTGAGGCTGATGACTGTGCAACTGTGCTTCATTTAAATCCAATTCACTGGCAAGTCAACACCACCCCATGATGTTGTTGGTCCTCTTTGAAAACAAGGGGCAAACAACAACAACCTTGGGCAAGTCATTCTTCCTGGCTCTCAGCTTCTTTGTTTATAAAGTGAAGAGGTTGCCCTAGATTACTTCCAAGATCTTTCTACCTCTAAATTTAGGCTCCTTTATGAGGAACAGTTGCAGCACCAATGCAATATTTATAGCACTGGTGGCTACTGTGAATATGATGGCATAGTGCTCAATCACAAAATATAACAGACCCTCCATATAAGAGACAGAAGCAAAACATTTATTCAGATACCAGAAAACCAAATCAAACACCAGAAAACTGAATCTATCATAGGAATATAGAAATTAATACACCAGAATCCTGCAGAGAGTCACACCATTCCTTAACCTTGCTACAAACAAATACCCATAAGTCTAGTCATCTCCCTGGGTGCATTCTCTCCTCCCTCTGTCTCTAACTACTCTGACTCTCAGCTTCCTGTGGGCTCTGCTCTACCCTTCAGCAAACTCCTCCCATCATAGGCTCCATGTGATTACATTCAGCCTATTAGGGGGCAGGAAAGATCTTCTAAGCAGGAAAGATCTCCAAATTCCTTTAGATCTATTAAGAAGCGGGGAAGATACTCAAATTCCCATTCCCTTTACAACAGTTAAGACAAGAGTACAGGGATGGCCTTGGTTCCATGACAAAACAATCAGGAGCGCCATTAAACTTGACAGAATCTCTCATTCATTGGTTCATTCATTCAATAAACACTTATTAAAAGCTGGGGAAGATGCAAAGTTTGGATGTCTCTGACTTTGTGGAATTTACAGCCCAGCAGGGAGTGAGATGCGGACACAGATGACGGCCAAAAGGAACTTAGAGATCATTGCCGAACATTATTAACTTCTTTGGGCAAGAAACGTAAGACCATAGGGGTACGGTTGGGGACTGAAGACAAGAGATTCAGAGAGAAAAGGTGATTTGGGAAACAAATAACTGGCTAAGGAGGCGGTGTCCAAGAATGAGATTTGCATTTCTGAATCACACTTTAAGCCATCAGAATGACAGTCTCCTGGATGTGAATTGGAGTGCATCTAATGAAGGCCAGTAAGAACGTATTTGCCTGGTGTCTAGCAAACCTAATAAAAAGCACTTTAAATCAAAAAGGGTAGTGGAGGGTTGTCCGGGCCAGCCGGACTTGGGAATTTCAGGGGTCCCAAAGTACCTACCATAGCCCCGCAGTTGCGCACAGCTGCCCCAACGGCCCTGCGGGTGCTCTCAGTCACCCCGACGACTCTTTGGAGTTAGAACTCCGGATATGGACAGAATAGTCCGACACCTCTCAGTGGAGTGGCCAAGCGTCTTTATTGTCTCACAAATCTCCTCTTGCTGCTGGCCCCTCAGCCTTATTCGCCTACCCCTTTTATTCCCTTTCCATTTGCCATTCGGTCAAATGTCCCAACAACAGGGTCCTGATATGCTTCTCCATTGATGGTGCATACTCAATGCCCCCGTGTTTGACATGCAGTCATTGAGGCAGAATACACACCTGGATGCCTCTTACCCACCTCAGGTTTTCCTTGTCAGCAAGGGGACACTGACCGAGGTCAGACATCTAGGTAGCTCTAAGGGGCCCTTAGAGAGGGTAAAAACTTTCTGCATATGTCTATTAAGTTAAGATTCCATAGAGAGAAACTACAGTGAAGACAGAATTAACAGTCATTGAGACATCTGGAATTTGACAACTGCTGATTTTGACAACTCTCAGACACAGAGCTTGGTTCTTCTTTGTTAGAGGTTTCACCTTAGCTTTTCAGGCAATGCCATAACCAAGCAACAGTCACTTGCCTAGCAATCACCAGATAGCTCTGGTGTTCAGGTCTCCCCAGGTTTTAAAACTGGTGGGTCTATACAAATAAATAAGTTGGGAAAAGATAGAGAGGTAACCTAGGCCCTAGGGACAAGTTCATTGTTTCCCTGGCAGCTCAGTAGATTTCCTGGCCTTTTCACATGCAAATGAGCTATTCAAAGCCTCACATCCTTTCCTGGGTTCAAATAGACTACTCAAAGTTTTACAACCTTTTATAAGGTGTTTTATATCCTTTTATAAAATGATGCATTTACAAATGAAAGCCTTATTCTTTACAAATTGCAAATTCAGTCTGACTGGGACATGCCCTTATATGGTATCTGTCTTCTTACATGTTCCCTCTTGAAAATTAGCCAATCTTATTTTATATTATGGCAACTAGATGGTGAGTTCACCATGGTGAGTTCATATCTGACCTCAGCCACTCATGTGAGAAATAAAAGAAGGAATTCTGTTTCTACAGGATTAAAAACTACTCCCGGCTTCATAGGAGTGATAACAGGATGTCCTCAGAGGTGACAGGTTCTAATCAGAGCTGTGACCTAGCAGAACCAGGCTTCTGATCAAGTAAAAGGTCAGAAGCTTGTACTCTTGCTTAATGTGTTGTTTAATGTTATCCAAAACACCCCCAAGGTGGAGCAAGACAAATGCACATGAGATACATGATGAGGGAAGGGAGGACATATCAAAGAGAACATGAAGTGGGTGGTTCAGGAGGTCACATCTAGCCAATGGAGAGCAAGGGGGAAAATTTGAATTGGGAACAGGGCATAAATAGCCTTGCATTTGTTTGAACAAGTGTGCTCCTTTAGGGAATTACCCATTCACAAGGAATGTAAAATAAATGTAAAATAGAATGAATAGAATGAGAACTTTCCTGGCTTCACAGTGAATATTTTCTTTCTAGAGTGAGCATATTTCTTACATTTACTAGCTGTGTGACCCTGGGCAACTCACTTAACTCCATTTGCCTTAGGTATTTCATATGTAAAAATGACCTAGAAAAGGAAATGGCAAACTATTCCAGTATCTTTGCCAAGAAAACCCCAAATGGGGTCACAGAGTTGGATGCAATGGCAGTGACTAGCAACAATTTTAAGCTAAGTTTCTATCAGTCTATAGTGTTCTCTTGATCTAAACTGTCCAAAAAGAAAGGGAGATTAATCTGGCGTGACCTGTTCTTGATGAAGACACACTGGCTGCTTCCCTTTTAATGAGATATTTCACATTGCCTTCTATTTTTTCATTTGTTTGGATTTATTTTATAGTATCTTAGAGAGCACCATAGAATGACCTAGCAGAGACTTACTCTGTCCAGCTTGCCCAGTGCAAGCATCACAGATACTGAGGCTCCTTAAGAGTATACCCCAAATTGTTAGGGGGGGAGGAGCCAAGATGGCAACATAAGAGCAGCAACATATTGCAGCTCTCACATAGCCACCCCAAAATACCCATAAAATATGACTCTAAACTAATTCTAGAACTCCAAAACGCACACAAATATACTTTCCACTAAAGTCAGCTTGGCTACGAGGAACCATATCAGCACTGCGAACCAAAACCAGCCTGGCCTGAAACCACAGCTGTGCCCTGGGGGTGGCTAAACAAGAGGAGCCAGGAGGCGGCTGGACAAGAGGAGCCGAGCCCTGGCTGGAGCTTCGGGTGAGTGGATTGGCGGCAGCTGTGGCAGTATCCAGAATTAGGTCAGTGGGCCTTGTGAGGTCGTGAGAGAAAAGCAGTCTGGCCAAACTGCCTCCAGGGCTAAGAAGTGGAAAGCAGAGGTCCTGAACCCGCCTCCGCATTGCTGCTTCAGAGCTCTCAGCCTGCAGACTGCAGGGGGACCAAGCAATCATTCAGAGGCCAAGTGCTTTCACGTTGAGCGGCCTGGATGCGGATCGAGGTCTTGGGCTTTGGTCCTGTAGTTCTTCTTCTTTCAGTGAGCTGGAAGTGGGGAGGGACCCAGCAACCTCCTAAGAGCTCCAGCAGCTGGGAAAATCCCAGCAATTTGGGACAGGGCTTTCCCCTCTGGAAGCAGAGCTCCACAGAGATTTAAAAAAAAAAATCACGGACTGACCAACCATGAATAAGAATAAGCATAAGAAGCAAAGTAAGAACAGCAACCAAACCCTAGATTCCTTCTTTGGGGAAAAGAAGGACCAAGGCAGAGAGCTGCAGGAGGACATCACAGCCAGAGCTCCCCC
>CM053589.1:75696310-75727730 GCA_028646515.1 Pseudochirops corinnae
GGAAGAAAGGACATGTAATCAGACTCTCACAGTGTGCTCACTGTGGGGAGGTTCTGTGTAATTTTACATGTTCACCCTGTATTTGATTGCTTGTCCTTCCAGTGGGGGTGGGTGACGAGGGAGGAAGAGAAAGAATCTAGAATCTAAAGTTCTATAATCAAATGTTAAAAATATATATGTATATATATATATAGATATATATAGATGTACAATTATCATTATTATTATTATTATTATTATCAACTACATCCAACTGGAACTTGAAATACACAGGCACTGTGGTTGGAGATCCATCCTGCCCTATCAGAAAGTCAGAGGGGTGAGGGGGGAAGACATAGGAGAGAATAGATTGGGAGAGGGGGTGATATACTGAGATGGCCATTTTGGGGCGGTGGGTAGGGGAAAGATGGAGAGAAAATTTGTAACAAAATTTCGTGGAAATGAATGATGTAAACTAAAATTTAAAAAAAGAGTTATCTTTAAAAATATTTTATAGTATCTTGATTTCTCATAAAATCATTAGCTTCCATTTGTTCCAATCTAATTTTGAAGGAATTATTTTCTTCAGTGAGCTTTTGAAATTTCTTTTCCATCTGACCAATTCTGCTTTTTAAGGCATTCTTCTCCTCACTGACTTTTTGGACCTCTTTTGCCATTTGAGTTAGTCTATTTTTTAAGGTGTTACTTTCTTTAGTCAGGTTGTTGACTCATTTTTCATGATTTTCTTACATCACTCTCATTTCTCTTCCCAATTTTCCTTCCACTTCTCTTACTTGATTTTCAAAATTCTTCTTGAGCTCCTCCCAGGCCCACGACCAATTCATATTTTTTTGGAGGTTTTTGATGCAGGAGTTTTGACTTTGTTGTCTTTTTCTGGTTCTGTGTTTTGATCCTCTTTGTCCCCCCAAAAAAGATTCTATGGTCTGATTGTGCTTCCTCTGTTTGCTTATCTTGCCAGCCAATTACTTGACTTTTGAGTGCTTTGCCATGGTAGAACTCTGTTTCCAGAGTGGAGAATGCTGTGTCCCAAATTTCTGGGGTTTTGCATAGCTCTTGTAAGAGTTGCTAACAGGCACCTGTCTCAGAACTGTGAGGAGTACTTTCCACAGCCTTAACAAACTCTGCCATGCCAGCACTCCTTACCCTAGGACCACCACCCAAGACTGTGACCCAGATCCAAGCAGGGCAAAGCAAGAGAATCCTGCCTCAGTGCCAGCAGAGAGATTCCTGCAAATACCCTGTGGACAGACACTTGGCCCCCCTACGATCTGTAGGCCTGGAGCCTGAAGGAGCAGCAGCTGCAGAAGTTGCAACCACCCCTCACCTCCACCGCCCTGGGGACAGGGGCTGGACCACTCTTCTCTCACTCAGATCCAACAGAGTTCCCCCACTGACCTTTTACTTTCTCTTTGGTGTTTATGGGTTGAGAAGTCTGGAAACTGCCACAGATGCCAGTGATTCACTCTCTTGAAGTCAGCTCCAACTGGTCTGTGCCTATGGGTCTGGGCTGCCCCAGGTCTGGGCTGATACCACACACAGAGGACTGTGCTCTGCTCCCAGCTCTTGATGTGATAGATCCTTCCTGTTGACCTGCCAGGCTGCCTTCAGTGGGAGATTTGTTTCTCTCTGTCACTTTGTGGGTTCTGTAGCTCTAAAATTTGTTTGGAGTAATTTGTTTACAGGTTTAGGAGGTGGTTGGAGCAGGCGCTCAAGCAAGTTCCTGCTTTTACGCTGTCATCTTGGCTCTGACCCTCACTGCCTCCCTTTCAAATGCTCGTAAAGCAGTGGTTCTCAACCATCCTAATGCTGCGACCCTTTAATACAGTTCCTCATGTTGTGGTGACCCCCAATCATAAAATTATTTTCATTGCTATTTCATAACTGTAATGTTGCTACTGTTATGAATTGTAATGTAAATATTTGATATGCAGGATGTATTTTCATTGTTACAAATTGAACATAATTATAGAATAGTGATTAATTACAAAAACAATATCTAATTATATATTGTGAAATATTTATTTCTAGTTACAAATAAATGAAATTTTGTCTTGAAGCATGGTGTAGCATGAGTAACAGTCTTAATATAACAACAGTAAACTACATTGCTACATTTTGCAACAGTATGCATAAAAAGCCAATGTCAATGGGAAGGTTGAGATTGCTTCTTTCTCACCAGATCAGAAATTCTCAGGGCAGTCTTTGCAAGAGCACAACAAAGATCAAATCCACAAGTCTACTTCTGTATTTAGACTTGTTAACTGACAAGCTGGAAAACCCTGTTTCAAAAATATATGTTGTTGGAAATGGAAGAAGAAGGTGCAACACAGTCTCAGACAGAACAGGATATGACTGTAAACACTTGATCCAGAATTTTCTAACTGGCATTGTAGAGAAATTAGTTCTCGTTGCATCACTGTTAATAAGTTTAATGAACTCCTCTTGTGCTGTCTCAGGAACATCTTCAACTTTGACTGTGAATGGGCTTCTGGCAAGTGCAGATGGGGTGTCAGGTAGACTTGGAAAGTATGATGAAATTTCTTCTGCAAGCATGTGCAAGTGTTCTTTCACAGAAATTCTCATCGTAATCCTTTTGTCTGGTTCAATGTCATGTTCCTCAAAGAAAGCAGATAAGGAAGGCAACATGTAAATTTTATTTTCATCCAATTTTTTTTGCCAAAGCTGAAGTTTCATTTGGAATGATCAGATCTTTTCAGACAAATCAAGGCATGTTGCATTTGGTCCTTGCGGTGACAAATTTAACTCATTCAAGATGGCAAAAATGTCAACCAAGTAAGCTATTTTCTGCAGTTCACTTTTATCACTGAAAAGTGCTTTGAACTGCAGTCTTGCTTTCTGATTAAGAAACGTTTTGAGTTCATCACGAAGCTCAAAAACACATTTTAAAACTTTTCCTCTCGACAACCATCTCACTTCCGTGTGAAACAGCAGAGCATTGTTTGGTGCATCCAACTCATTGCACAGTTGCGAAAACAGTCGACTTTTTAAAGTGCTCGCCTTTACAAAATTGATAGAACTTATGACGCTTTTCATTACTTCTTGTAACTCTTGTGGCAGCATCTTCATTGCTAATATTTGCTGATGAATCATACAGTGAGTTCTGATGACTTTTGGTGACTCTTTCAGTACCAAACGTTGAAATCCAGATTGACATCCTAGTGTAGCTGGAGCACCATCTGTGCAAACACCACAAACCTTTTCCCAAGAGATCTTATGCTCTTTCAGAAATGAATCAACTGTGTCAAATACATCATGTGCAGTAGTTGTTGTTTCAAGAGGTTTGCAAAAAAGAAACTCATCTTTAAAGTCGCCATCATTAACATACCTCAGGTAAACCAGTAACTGTGAATGATTTGCAACAGCTGTAGATTCATCAAGCTGGATACTAAATATTGGAAATGGAGCAGATTTAATTTCCTTGATTACCTGATCAAGAATATCAGCAGACATGTCATCTATTCTTCTGCAGACAGTGTCATTAGATAAGGAAATTGCACTCAATTTCATAACAAATTCATCTCTGATCATAACTTGAACAATGTCTTTGGCTGCTGGCAACACAGGGGTGTGAGGTTCCATAGCTCTGGCGATTCTGAGTGCCGCCAAATATGAAGCTTCAATGGCTGCTACGTTTTGTTTGTGGTACTTGCTACCAGTGTCAAGTCTGGCTTTCTTGAGTCCATCAGCTTTGCTTCTAAAATAGTTGGTATCCTTGCCAGCAAAGCTCAGATGCTTGCCATAAAAATGGTGTTTTAGTTTGTTCGGCTTTATAGATTTGGCTGATAGAACTTCACAACAAATAACACATTGCAGTTTCTCAATTCCTGCTGTAATTATTGAGGTAAAACCATACTGTAAAAAATCCCCGCTATATTTTCTTTTCTTAACATTCTTCTCTACATGCTCCATTGTCATGGGATGGTTTGCTAATGAAAATAATATGTAACAATAGTTTTAATAATACAAAAGATGATACATGGCATAGTTCAGTCAATACAGTTCATTAAAGTTTCCTATGATTTACCATTCTCTGTGTTTTTTTTTTTATACGTGTTGCTATCACAAGGGGACAGTATTCACATCAACCACAGCTGAATATAAAAAGACTGATCAGCATCCAGATTAAGTTCCTATGGTACAGACATTTTTTTTTTTGCAGTAGATGATGATTTTACAGTACTTGATTTTACATTTACCCAGTAATTATAATTCATGAAGTGTCATTTTACCTCCAATACTGCTGCTTTCAACACAGCAGCTGCTCTCTGCACATGTGTGACTGGTCTGCATAAGTACATTATGATGCCAACCCTGTCACATACACTTGTATTTGTATGGAGTGTATGTGATGGGGTTGGCGCAATGATGTCATCATGCTGGGTACTTGTATATGAGCATATCTGCATGTGGACGGACCTGCCTGGAGATGGATAGAGGAGCGCTGTTTCGGTTCCTAAGACAATCAGAAATATGTGTTTTCCGATGGTCTTAGGCGACCCCTGTGAAAGGGTCGTTCAACCCCCAAAGGGGTCACGACCCACAGGTTGAGAACCACTGTCATAAAGTATCTCCTTAATCATATAATATTAAATTTTGCCAGTGACAAACTGGCCTATACTAAGCAGCCCCTACCTTCTTTCTCTTTTTGAAACTGAGGTCATTGTCCCTTTTTCAGCATCTCTCCAATTCTTTCCATCTCAAAGACTCAAAGCAGCTCACCAAACATCTGTCATTTTTTTCAATAGCCCAAGTTGCAATTTTGGGGGGGATTGGCAAATTGAACTCATTGAGCAGGGCAAGGTGGTCTCTTATTATGTCTCTTACATTGTCTGACTGAGGCCAGCCCCCTCATCATTAAGGTTCAATATTGGGACAAGATTAGGTACCCTTAAGGCAAAAAGTGATTTACTTACCTATAGCAGGAGAAGGATATTCAACAAGATTAGCCACTGAAGATACCTCAAGCTGTTCCATTTGAGCAAAGTTCTTTGGCCTGAGTTATCCATCATGATGGATGTTCTTTTTACAGGTAAATGATCTTTGCCCTCAGAAGGATAGAATAGCAATGCTGAATTCTGATAAGAATTGTTGTAGGGGGACAGCTAGGTAGTGTAGTGAATAGAGCACTGAGAGAGAGAGACAGAGACAGAGACAGAGACAGAGAGAGAGAGACAGAGAGAGACAGAGAGACAGAGACAGAAACAGAAGCAGAGAGATGGAGAGACAGAGACATAGGCAGAGAGAGAGAGAGACAGAGAGAGACAGAGACAGACAGAGACAGAGACCCAGGGACAGAGACCCAGAAAAACAGAGGGAGAAATAGAGAGACACACACAGAGAGACAGAGACACAGAGAGAGAGAGAGAGAGAGAGAGAGAAAGAGAGAGAGACAGAGTCAGAGAGGCAGAAGGACAGAGAGAAACAGAGACAGAAAGAGAGATAGAAGGACAGAGAGAAAGACAGAGACAGAGAGAATCTGTGCAAAAGCATGGAAATGGGGAATAGGATACTAAATTTGGGGAACAGCAAGTAGGCCAGTTTGATTAGAATATGGAATACTCGAAGGGGAATAAGGTGAAATAAGTCCCAGTTAAAATCCTTCCTTCTGCAAGAAGCCTTTCCTGATCCCTCAGTGCTACTACCTTCTCTCTGTAGATTATCTCTAATTGTATTTAATTTATCATGTATCAATTGGTCAATCAATAAACCTTTTAAAGCACTGTAATGGTAATGTAATTTGAATTTGAAGATCCCTTTGTGTTGGCAAAGGTAGCAGGTACTTAGCACTTAGTAAGTGATCAAACCTCTTTTGGGGAAACAGAAGGTATGAACTCCAGTCTCCTGTTGTTGATATAACAGGAAGGAGTTGGCTGAAACAGGAAGCTAATGCTGTGTGTACATAAGAAAAGCCCCGGGGAGGGACAGTCAGAATTTCTTGGGACCAGCATCTGGAGGCAGAGCAGCTGCTGGAGAGAATTTAGAACTGAGGGAGATCTTCTTGGAGCAGGCTCCACAGAGGCTGAAGAGGAAACGCACCCCCCACCCCCACCCCAGGCTGAAGAGAATGGTTTTGATTTTGAAAACATGGGTGGAGTGACTTTGATTCTGAGCCAGCTGAGACTCCTTCTGGGTCCGAGGACCAGCTGGAGCTGCCAAGAGACTGAGGAAGCGGGCTGTGATGCTGAGACTTTGTTTGTGGTTTTGTTGGGTCTTGACTTCCTGGGAGTGGAGATTGTGAGGGATTTGAGATGGATTGGACACTGTGAACTTCAATATGGAGAGAGAGAGAATTGCCTGGAGAGCTGGACAAGGAGCTGGGAGCTATCTGCCTTTGAACCCAGGAGACAGTCTGATGAATCCAGGTAGGAGTTGGGACCGTGCCCCAGGATGGCTGCCAAACAGAGTGATTGTAAATAGACTTTGTGAAAGGGGGAGCGTTATGGGTCCTGTTTTAGAGGATGGCTGGGAATTCAGCAGGTACAGAGAGAGGCAGTAACATGCCGTGAAAAATGAGTTTGGAGCCAGGGCTCAAATCAAGGCTCTGCTAGTTTGACCCACATGGCCTTGAGCAAGCCCTTGCATTTCTCTGGACCTCAGTTTACTTATCTGTAAAATGGCAGGGCTAAACTAGGTGATCCTGAGGTCCTTACTGTTCTAATTCCTATGAGAACAAATCTAGTGAGGGAGGACTCCACGCTTTTACTTGCCAGCTCAATGCTGTCTGACTCAAAATAGCTCTCTCCCCACATCAGCATGAGAACAGTCAGTACCTGGCGGTAACTTGCTCTCTTGATGAACAAAGAAGCTGCTAAACTATACCCCTTTTCATTTTTTTCCCCTTGTAAATTCCATATTTCCAGGAGCCTTGAGTGATTACCCCATATTGTTACCAACACCCACTGAAGGAGCAAACCTAATTCACTCTAAATGTTTATTGCTGCCTGCACAATTTCAAGCACAATTCCCTTGTAAAGGCAGACTTAAAAATTTTTTTTAATTTAAATTTTTTAAAAAATATTTTCAGTTTATCCCAAAGTGAGTCACAGGAAGGCAAATTTCTGATACATTAGATAAGGAGTGTCAAACTCAAATACAAAGAGAGAACGGAGGAGAATAAATGGTACATAAGGATCTTTGAGGCCATAAATTGACTTAGAAAATCACATATTTACCTTTTCTATGCTCGATAGTATTTTTATTTTGTCAAATATTTTCCTAATTAAATTTTATTCTGGTTCTACCCCATTCAGAAGGATTGGGGACCATGAACCCCCTCAGCATCAGACACGTGGATCAGGTACCAGCTTAGTCTTAATGTCTTGCTAACAAGTTCTCCTGTGGGCCTATGGCTAAGAGCTGTTCTTCACTTCCTTCCATGACTGATATCAGCTAGGATGCTGAGAAGGATTTTCAAGTTGGAATAAGGTTGTAGGGGGAAGTTCTGGAAGAGGCACTGAAGAATTCCATGACTGCCGGATGGAACTGTACTTGGCTTCCCAGAGCATTTTGTTTGTGTCTCATTTATCCTAATACCCCTTACTCTGGATTGTGCTTTTCTGTGGATGTGTCCAATTGCTTACTCCAAGAAGACTGCAAACTTCTTGAGGACAGGTGCTATGTTGTTTCTTATTTATTCAGCACTTGGGCATAGTGCCTTGTACCTATATAATCCATGACCTCCAAATCATAGGAAAACAACTATGGGCTTACATTGACACAAGTTCAATCTTAGAAATTTCTCAGTAATTAAAACTCTCCTTTGGTCATATTCACACCCAGAATCTCTGAAAAAATTAGCAATTGACTACTATTTAGCTCTTTCCTAATCTCTTTCTCCTACAAGAAAACAAACCAAGGTCACCAATTAGCATTTAGACATAGAATATTTATTTAAGTCAGTAATAAGCAGGTCAGGGGCTAATAACCCCTCTCCTTAGTAAGAAAAGAATTAATATACATTTCTTCCAAATGAGGATCACTTATTATTTCCTCTTCCACCCCCCAGAATAGTTTAGTCTTAGTCCACAAATATTCATGATATCAATAGAGAAGTCTAGGAAGGCCCAGCAATCTGAATACATGACAGTTGGAGATTTTGCATTCCCCTCTGTCCACTACCCTAACTGGGCCTCTGCTTCAATCATCAGCGCTCTCTGGTGTTGCTTCCAACTGAAAAGTGTATGTTGCACACCCTCCTCTACCTCTTCTACCTCTTCTCTCTCTCTTTCCTTTTGTCTCTCTCTCTCTTCCTCTCTCTCTCCCCCCTCCCCCCATTCTCTGTCTCTCTCCCTCCCTCCCTTCCCACCCTTTTTGTTTTTAAAGATAGGTCATAGGATATGGGAGGTAGGGATATATTCAAAAATGATGGTGATGTAAAATGTTTATTGAATAAATGCATGCATATATGAGTGGGGAAAAAAGTGGCTGTAGTTTTGAAGACTAAACCCAGAATTCAAATCTCATCATCTAATTTGATGATCCGATGATCCGATGATCCTATCTGCCAAAGCCAAATTTGGGCTAGTGTTCTGACTCCTTGCTGGGTGACATGCACCATTTTTGAAGGATGAAGGGAAATTTCCTCTCCTATTGGGAAGTGACTAAGGCTGTGCTGAAGAGGATTTGCAACTAAGAGTCAGGAGCATGGATCTGTCTAACTGTAAAGGATGTCCAATCCTGTGGTCTTTAAGAGGAGCTGGAAGAAAAGCTTCACTTTCTTTTGGGATTCTTTGACTCTTTTGATCTCCCAGCAAGGAAGGTGGGGGTATGGAATTTTTTTCATCTCTTCCAGCAGCACAAGCGTATGACTATAGAGACATGTGCTTGTCCATGCAGACCTGAGATTGGACCTCCCTTCCCTGAATGCCTTCTGCTTTTCTCTTTCCAGTTAGCAAGTCTGAGAAATGGTTGTTTCCAGCTTTGGTGGTTACTTTATGGGCAGGCAGTGCTTGAATTTAAACTTTGGAAGGTGGAGGAAGGGGGATTTCCTTAACAGCATACTTCTTAGAGAAGCGACCACTACCAGGATAACTCTTCCTGTAGCTAAAAAACTAAAGAAAGCCCCTCCCACCAAAAAAAAAAAGCCACAACATACCAGGTGGTACAGTGAATAGAGCACAGGCCCTGGAGTCAGGAGGACCTGAGTTCAAGTCTGGCTTCAGACACTTAACACTTACTAGCTTTGTGACCTTGGGCAAGTCACTTAACCCCAATTCCCCTGCCCTCCCCCCTCCAAAAAGACAAAAAACCACCCAAAAAACTAAAGAAAGCCATGCTCTGGCTGGCTAAGAGAGCCTTTTCAGTAGCTTGAACACAGCAGGTAGAGATGACTGCAAAATATCTGTCCAGTGGTTCCACAAAGAATCTTTACTTTCTAGGGAGAGAATGTGAGGAGTATAAGGGGCTGTCAGAGATGCATTGTGTTGTTTTTGTTGATGCTCTTGTTTTGTATTGTGTGTACCACTCGATTTTTTGCCTCTTAGGTTGGTTCTGTGCTATAGAAAGACTGAATCTAGATTAGGGTTGGGGAACCTGAGGCCTCAAGGACACAGTTGGCCCTCTAGGTCGTCAAGTGTGGCCCTTTGACTGAATCCAAACTTCATAGAACGAATGCTCTTAAAAGGACCTAGAAGAATGCCCAAGGACCTAGAAGACAGATGTGGCCTCTAGGCTACAGGTTCCTCACCCCTGAATTCTATTTCTTTTCCTTTTTTTTTTTTTTTTTGGCGGGGGGAAAAGCCAGGGCAATTGGGGTTAAATGACTTGCCCAAGGTTACACAGCTAGTAAGTGTTAAGTGTCTGAGATCAGGTTTGAACTCAGGTCCCCCTGACTCCAGGGCTGGTGCTCTATTCACTGCGCTACTTAACTGCCCATCCCTGAATTCTAAAAGGTAAATATGCAGATCAATTTCTCTCTAGTGCAGCAACACGAACAGACTAATTGATGAATTTCTCTTCAACAGGAAAATGTGACTCGCTGCACCTTGTTCTCTTGTCAAGTTCTCCATGACCACATTCCTGTAATGTCAGTGAGCCCATATGCACCATGACCATTCTGTCCTCTAGCTAGTACAGCAAATTCTCAAACTTTTTCCTCAAGACTCTCACACTTCTAAAAGTTATTTAGGATCTCAAAGTTCTGTTTATGTGAGTTCTATGTATCTATATTTGCTGTATTAGAAATTAAAATTGATAAATTAAAAATAACAATAAAGAATCAATGACATGTTTATATAAATAACTTTATGAAAAATAATTGTTTTCCAAAATGAAAAACAAAATTAGTGAGAAGAGTAGCATTACTTTACATATTTTTGCAAATCTCTTTAATGTCTGGTTTAATAGAAGACAGCTGGATTCTCATTTCTGCTTCTGTACTCAATCTGTTACAATCTGCTTTTTTGTTTACAGAAAAAAAAAATCCATCCTCACACAGATAAGTAGTTGGAAAAGGGAAGGGAATTTTAATAGATTAATAACACCTTAGTATTATTATAAAAATAGGTTTGTCTGGAAAATATGCAGGCTGCATATTGACTGAGAAAATCACAAATTAACTTTATCTATGTTGTATTATATTTTTATTTATTTCACTAAAAATTTCCCAATCACATTTTAACCTAGTTCAAGACACACTCTGGAGTTCTGTGAGCTGTGAATTTGACACCTCTGTTCTTGGGGATCCCCAGGATCCTTGTACCACACTTTGAGAACTGCTGCTCTAGAGTTACCAACATTCATTCACCTTATCACCTTCTAAAAACATATACAGACTGTGTCCTTCTCAACTTAATCCCTTCAAAAAGCAAGTGTAACATTTAAACAATAAATTAAAAAAAATAAGGTGGAGGAGCTGAAATAAGAAAGACTAGTTTTACCTGAGAGACAAGTTTAAATAGTGGTCTTGCATCTGGTCAGAACAACCCCTATTCAGGAATCCCTGTCTTTCCCAGAAAAGAACCAACTCTCCCCTTGTCTGCAAAGGAAATTTGCCATTCCCAGGTCCCAAGAGATAGATCTAAGAAATTATTAGTAGGCATGTTCCACCTGATATTACTGTTGGGCCTTAGGAAAGTGGAGGTCTTCAGGTTGTTGTTGTTGAATCATGTCCAGCTCTTGGTGACTCCATTTGGGATTTTCTTGGCAAAGATACTAGAATGATTTGCCATTTCCCTCTACAGCTCATTTGTCAGATGAGGAAACTGAGGCAAACAGGATCAAATGATTTGCCCAGGGTCACACAGCTAGTAAGTATCTAAGGTCACATTTGAACTCAGGAAGATGAGTCTTCCTAAATCCATGCTTGGCACTCTATCAAATTGCTTATCACAAAAGGAACAGATTTCTTCACTTGCAGAAGAGTTATTGTAATTAACTGCTTTTTAACTGAAACAATAACCCATAGATTTTCCTTTTCATAAATTTCCTTTTAGCTATGAACTTGACAAAAAGAAATCAACATGAACATTTCCGCATACAAAGAACAGAAAAGATTGCATATGATGCCATGAATGTCTATTTCATTTTTTTAAAGTATATATTAAATTTAACACAGCAGTACAAATACCACCTTGTTGGTTGGTATCCTCTTCTGAATGTACTTTTGTTTTCTTCTTTTCTCTTTATTTTGTTCTCTCTCTCTCTCTCTCTCACACACACACACACACACACACACACAAATAAATATAGTCAAGCAACATAAATCTACATCTTGTTCTTGTCTGAAAAAGTATGTCTTGTTCTGCATTTTTTTCTGTCATCTCTCTGACAAGACGTCAGAAATGTGCTTCATCATCAGTCTTACGGATTTGGGATCAGTCAATGCATTGTTCAGAATTCTTAGGTCTTTGAAAGTTGTTTTTCTTTATAATATTGTAGTAATTTTATAAATTATACTTCTGTTTCTGCTTACTTTATCCTGTATCAGGTCTTCTAAGTCTTCCTGGATTTTTCTCAATTTGGCTCTTTTATCATTTTTAATGGCTCTATAAAATCCCATTATATTCATAATTTGGTCATTGTCCAAATAGTGGCATTCACTTGGTTTTAAGTTCTTTGCTTCAACAAGAAGTGTTGCTATAACTATTTCTGCACATGTAAATCTTTCCCTCTATCTTTGACCTCTTTGCAGTATATGGTTAGTAGGAGCACTATGAGTCAAAGGGTACATACAGTTAGCGGTTTTGGTTTCTAGCATGATAGGATCAATTCACAGAGCTACTACCAGTGTGCTTATACATTGTCAGACATTCTCAATATCAGGTCTTGTGTTTGATGGTTTAGAGGTAGGAAATAAACATATGTAAAGACAAAAAGGCATCAATAAAACATTTTTAAAGAAAAAAAGTATGTGCCTGTATTCTCATATTTCATTTAATAATTGCCATTTTCATCTTTTTCATCTTTCCTTGCTTTCTCTCTCTCTCTCTTCCCCCCCTTCCTTCCTTCCTTCCCTCTTTCTTTCCTTCCTTCCTCCCTTCTTTCCTTCTTTTCATTCTGTCTAGAAATTCTTGTTTATCCTTTGCTCATTTACCTATTAGGAAATGAATGCCTCCTGTTTCTATGTATTTAATTAAATTAAAAATTTCTCAATCACATTTTAACCTAGTTCAAGACACACTCTGGAGTTCTGTGAGCTGTGAATTTGACACCTCTGTTCTTGGGGATCCCCAGGATCCTTGTACCACACTTTGAGAACTGCTGCTCTAGAGTTACCAACATTCATTCACCTTATCACCTTCTAAAAACATATACAGACTGTGTCTGTATAATTTAATTAAATTAAATTTATTAATTAATAATAAAGCTTTTTGTTAGCTATGAAAGGGGTCAAGGGAAGGTTTCTTTGGAATTGGAAATATCCAAGCATGTTTGTAGATAAATGGGATGCAGCCAGAGGAGAGAGGGAGATTGAAGATGCATGAGTGAGAAGTGATGACCATTTGAACTAAGTCCTAGGGGAACCTGGAAGGAGTGGGTTAGGCTTAGTAAAGAGTAGTGATATCTTCTTTGACTGGAAGGAAGGAGAGGGGGATGATGTCAAGAAGTTTTGAGGAATGGAAGAGGGAAGCTGATGGTGATCATTTCTGATGTCTTTAATCTTATGGGGGGAGGGATGTAAGAGAAAGTGGAGAGACAAGAAGACAAAACTTTGGAACAGTCCTAAGGAATGAAATACAGCGTGGATGAAGGCAGGGAAGATTGTGAAATAGCAGGAAAGTTGAGTAGTGACTGCTGGCAAGTGTTTAACAACTAGTTCTCTGGGTAAAAATGTACGCAGGACGAACTTTTGCATTTAAATTGCACCAACAGCATTTTCTCCATCACCATATTAAGTCTAGAAATCCACAAAGCAATAAATCAAGCCCTGGTTTGAAGCATTTGCTGATTTCCAAGGTACAAATGCTCCTGCTGCAGTCACTCCGGCTTGCCCTTGCAACTGAAGTCGTGCGAAGTTCACCGACATACCCACTTGTCATACACTCGGCTCAAGTCAACAACAGACCCTTGTGAAGCATTTACTTTGTGCCAGGTACTGTGCTAAGTGTTGGGGCGGGAGGGGGGCGCGGGGCAGGAAGAAAAGGGCAAAAGCAGTTCTTGTCCTCAAAGAGCTCTTCTGATCTTCCCTCAAACCAGACTGTAATGGTCCAACCTTAGACATTTCCTTCCTTCTCTCGAGCCTTGGGATTGTAGGCTCCTTGTCCCCAGCTTTGCCACTGTAATTCTCCTCTAGTCCTTTAAGTGCAGTGAGATCTGCAAGAAATTATAACCTTAATTAAAATTACTTTAGATTATACATATCATCAACTGTAAATACTTGGTCTCCTTAGGAATTTACCTGACAAGCATTATCAATACTGGGATGCCGATATAGTAATTAAAATGATTTAGAGTTTACGTTTCAAGACGAGACAGAATAAGAATGACTTTAAGGTAATGCAGAAAATAGCTCCAGATAGAAGAAAATATTTTCCAGAACATTGTGGCATTTTTTTTTTAAAGCCGGAGAACAAACAAGACAATTTACAATACTCAGTGGACTCACTCAGCATTGAATACACACATTCTGTCAAGACTTGGGGGCCCTATGGGGCCTCATAAAGGTGCATTTTTAAAATTGTTTTTTAAGATAGCATGGAATGTGATTTATCAGTTCAGCCTCAGACACTTATTAGCTATGTAATGTGGGCAAGTAACCTCTGCCTGCCTCAGTTTCTTCAACTGTAAAATGGGTTGTTGTGAGGATGTTGTTGGTGAGGTGTTGTTGTGAGGATCAAATGAGATAATGTTTATGAAGTGTTAAATAAATGCTTGCTCCCTTTCCTTCCCCATTCACCCTTATAAGAGAGGGTTCTCTGGGTTGGGGGCAGGGGAGGGGTGGGATGTAGAAAGAAATCTAGGTGTTTATATAAAAACAAAAAGATATCAATGCAAATCCTTTTTTTTTTTCTTAAGAGAAGGCTATTATAATAACCCACTTGTGCAATGAGGGCAGTAGCTACGTGAGTGAAGAGAAGGAAACACATATGAGAGGCACCATGATGGTAGGAATGACAAGATTTGGCAACTGATTGAATATGTGGGGTGAGTGGGAGGGAGGAGTTGAGAATGATACCAAGGTTGCACGCCTGGATGAGTGGGAGGATGGTGGTGCCCTCGACAATAGTCGAAAAACTAGAAAGAGGGGAAGGGGAAGGAAAATAATAAGTTCTGATCTGGACATCTTGAATTTGAGATGCTTATATGTATATGTATGTATATAAATATATATATATATATATATATACATATACATATATTTAAAATTTTCTTAAAAATGTTACAAATGTACCTTTATGAGGCCCCATAAGGCCTCATATATATATATATATATATATATATATATGTATATATATGTACATATACATACATATTTTATTTGTGTGTATGTATGTGTATATGCACACATACACACAATATATATACATATACACACATATAGGTATAAATATGAACTGTAAGTTACATGTCGTGAAATTATCACTGCTCCTATAGCAACAGATGAGATCAGCAAGGAGAATAGTCTATTTGAGAGAGAACAATCTTACCCAAATAGTCTGCTCTTAGCAGTCTCTGGGATTGTAAGTGCTGGAATCAAGGGGTATGTTGAGTTGTTGAGGAGAGATCTCCTGGGGAGGGATCTTCACATTCAAAATGTATGCTTTCTGTTTCCTTGACCTACACCTCTCCTCTCACCTCCCTCCTTTTCTCTCCCAGAAGTCTCTCAGCCAATCCTCTGTCATGCCTAAGCTCAGTGTCACAAGGCTATCCTTCAGGGCTCTGCCAAACCTACCTGGGTTTTGATTACTGAAGGAAAAGAGAAGTGGGCCCAGGACAGAGCCTTGGGGGATGGATAAAGATTTAGCAAAGAAGACTGAAAAACAGGTAGGAAGACCAAGAGAAGCAGAGTCCAAAAAATCTAGAGAAGGGTGGCTAGGTGGTGTGGTGAATAGAGCATCCACCCTGGAGTCAGTAGGACCTGAGTGCAAATGTGGCCTCAGATACTTGACACTTACTAGCCATGTGACCTTGAGCCAGTCACTTAACCCCAATTGCCCCGCCCTTCCCCTCTCCAAAAAGCAAAAAAAAAAAATCTAGAGAGAGGGAATTATCCAGGAGAGGAAGGTGATCAGTGTCAAATGCTGAAGAGAGGGAGAAAAATGAGGACTGAGAAAAGGTCATAAGATTTGGCAGTTAGGAGATCATCGGTCACTTTGGAGAAGTTGTAAACCAGACTGCAGATGGCTAAGAACGGAGTGAGAGGAGTTGAAGTGTAGGCACTGAATGTAAATGGTTTTCTCAAGGAGTTTAGCTGAGGATAGGAGAGGCTGTTAGCAAGTGCAGATGGTCAGATCAAGTGAGGGTTGGTTTTTTTATGGATGGTGATACAAGAGAATGCTTATATGCAGCAGGGAAGAAGCCGGTAAAGGAGAGACTGAAGATTTGAGAAAGATTAGGGACAATAGTGCAGGCAATCTTCTAGAGAAGACCAATGGATAGAAGGGATGGGATCAAGGATGCATTTAGAGGGGTTGGACTTGGCAATGTGTACAGGAGTGAAATAGTGTCTTCACTTGATACAGAAGGGAAGGAGGAGATAGCAAGGGAAGATGCTTGAATAATATGAGGCTAGAAGGGAAGAAAGAAGAGAGAGCTTTCAGCAAATGGCCCCAATTTTTTCGGTGACATATGAGGTAAGGCCATGAGTAGAGAGGGTGGTGGGAAGGGGTACCAAGGGAGGCTTGAGAATTGATAAGAAGTTTTTTTGGGGGGTGGGGCACGGCAGGGCAATCGGGGTTAAGTGACTGGCTCAAGGTCACATGGCTAGTAAGTGTCTGAGGCTGGATTTGAACTCAGGTCCTCCTGACTCCAGGGCCGGAGCTCTATTTAGTGCACCACCTAGCTGCCCTGTGATGAGAAGTTTTTACACAGTTGCTATGGAGAGTGGGGCAGTGAACCGATTGGGGAAAAGTAGAATGATTGCCTTGCTGCAGTGAGGTCTCAGTTGAGATAGAAATCTTTAGTTTATAATCAACATAGTTTTGTTATTTTCTCCATATCCATTCAGTAGCATGAGGATAGGAGC
Organism: Pseudochirops corinnae; assembly: GCA_028646515.1. NCBI lineage: Eukaryota > Metazoa > Chordata > Mammalia > Diprotodontia > Pseudocheiridae > Pseudochirops > Pseudochirops corinnae. Next base: position 75,712,956 of record CM053589.1, read on the forward strand.
AAAGAAAACAGATGGTGGGAATAATACAGAGTTCAGGTTTGTCAAGGCATGATCAACAATAGGACAAGGGGGCAAGTAATTCAAGAGTAAGGGCGGTGTAGCATTGAGCTGGTTCACCAGCAGATTGAGATAGGAAAAGGAGGCAAGCTTAGCCAGGGAGGGAATAATAGCCTAGGAAAGATCTAATAGGTGGAAAGAATGAAGTTCACAGTGAGGATGAAGAATGGAGCCAGGGGTCATAAGATACAGTGAAAGATGGAGCTATAAGATATTCTGATTAGATAAAAACAATTTCAGAGTTCATAAATATGTAAATGGAATACTTGTGTTGGGTGATGGAAAGATCAAGAGCGATGCCAATTCTGTGTCCATCTGAGGTGCAGGGGAGAAGTAGGCCATGAGAACTGAGCATTTTAAGCAACTGGGAAGTTATTGGTGTTTGTGGGAGGAATAAAATATATGTTGAAGTTCCCTAGTATGAGAAGAGTTGGGCTGGAAAGAAAGACCGTAAGTCAGACACTGAAATTACTGAGGAAAGAAAGAAAATGTCTTGATTTCTGCTATTTGGAAAGTTGTAAATAGGTGTTTCTTTTCCTTTCCTCTTCTATGTACCTGGCTTGGGCAGGTAGGTGGCACAGTGGATGGAGAGCTGGGCCTGAAGTCAGGAAGATTCCTCTTCTGAGTTCAGATCTGGCCTCAGGCACTTACTAGTTGGGTAACCCTGGGCAAATCACGTAACCCTGTCTGCCTCACTTTACCTATCTGAAAAATGAGCTGGAAAAGTGAATGGCAAACCACTAGAGTATCTGTGTAGGGAAAACCCCAAATGGGGTCACAAACAGCTGGATGTGATTGAAAGGAATGAACAACAACAGCAAATTACCTCGCTTGTGCAGTCTTATCCACATGCTCCTGCTTGCTACGCAATGCCCTGACAACCATATCTCGCCTTCAACAAGGTCCATAGCTGCTTCATCCTGTACTGCCCTAATGATGTCAGTCTCCTGACCAGTTCAGAGGAGCTACACATACAGTATTATAAGGTTTTCATTCCTACCCCCCCCAGTCCCCACTGCTTTTCTTTGAATTTCAAAACTGCTGCCTTCACAGTGTTGCTAAGATACAGCTGAATCTATCCTTGTCCTTGTACCAGTCTGTATTTCTGTTCAATTCATTTCAATAAACCTTTATTAAGTACCTACTATGTGCAAGGGACTGGGAGTTAGGAATTGGGAAGTGGTCAGACCAGAAAGCTTCAAGAGATTTAATATCTAAATAGATACAGATTCCATATCTAAATCTATGAATATCTAGCAGATGTCAAGATGAGCCTCACAGGCCATATTAATGCTAGCCACCAAGAGTAACAGTCCCAGATTAGTTACCCTTGTTGAAAACATGCTGGATTTACCAGTCTCCATCCATTATTACAGAGAGTAGAGCCAACATCTAGCAGAAAGCTGGACTGTGGTCAGCTTGGGGAGACAGAGCAGAAAGAGCTAATGCTACATGGTATGATTTGAGGGGCACCAGGAAGCTTCTCCTGCCTACTAGTATACCTTCCCTACTACAATACTTGAAATTTCACCTTGAAAAGTTGTCTTCTGAGTCTTTGATATTTGTTCTGAGCTAGGCCTAACACAGGCTAGTCCAGTTTAGGTTGGATATTGGAATGAAATGATACATTCAAAGGTCATTCAACTTAATGAGAGATTTACTTAGCTGTAACAGGGAAGGATATACAGCAAGGATATGCGTTGTTGACACCAAGAGTTGATTCAGCTAAATCAAGTTTCCCTGTTTCTGAAGATACCCATTGTATATTACCAGACCAATTTAAAAGCCAGGCCATTTTCGCTCAAGTGTCCTGAAGTGATAACAATGGATGAAACTCTTGAGCCAATCAGGTCCAGAGGATGTTCTTGAAACTCTTTAGAGAAAAACTAGCCTAACCTGCAAGAGGGGAGGGAAGTGAGACTGTCACTCCCACCACGAGGTTCCTCTGTTAAAATGGAGATGCTCGTGGGGTAGATGACACCTACATTTTAGCTGACACCTCAGTATAGGTGCTCCCCAGCTCTGATGACTAGCTAGAACCAAAATCCTGTGAGTATGACCTGAAGAATGAGGAGAAGTACAAAGAAGCAAGAAAGATATGAGAGGACATTAAAGCCACATTTCTTCTACTTCTTGTTTTTACTGATTGGCCCTGGAAGCAACCATCCTTCTGCAGTGTCAAACAGAGGGTGTGGGGGGAGACAGCGGCGTGCTGGTAAATATTCGATAACTAGATCTCGGGAAAAATGTTGGCATGACACACTTTTTGGTTTATTTTGCATAATCAACATTTTCTTCATCACTTTCTTGAGACCAAATAATCAACAAAACAGCAAGTCAAGCCTTGATTTATGGCGCTTACTGATTTCCAAGGTATAAATGCTCACACTGAAAATTTAATTATAGGTCTCTTGACCTGGGATGAACTGTCTCCAGCACACAAGGGAAGATATGGCGGGAGTTGGGGGGAGTCACTGTATCTGTGATTCCTTTTCAATAAGGACTGCTAGTGAGAAAACTACCAACACAGATCCGTACCTACTTTTCGATTGGTCTGGGATACCAAGAGATGCCCAGGGCCGTATAACTAATATATGTCAGAGTCAGGAATTGACTTAATTCTTCTTTAAATGTTTGATAGAATTCATTTGTATATACATCTGGTCCTGCTTATTTTTTCTTGGCAATTTTTAAGAAAATTTCAAAGCCTCCAAATGTGGCCAAAGGAACATATGGCCTTGGTCCACTTCTGTCCTGGGGGACACAAGGCAAAGAGCTGATCTGGGCATCAGAAATTCCCCTTACTATTTCACTTTATCAGCACTTGTCTGGTGGCCTTTGCTGATATCACTGGCTATGAAGTAGGCCTATTGACCTGGTACAATATTATGCATGCTAGTGTTTTCAGGAGTGCCTGTCCCAGAGGGATGGAGCTTCCTTTGCTGTTCAGAGCAAAGATGTTCCCAATACTTCATTTTTTATGACAGGTTACTGTATGGGTGTCAACAGCATGGATCCATCCCAGCTGACAAGGACTAGGGCTGCAGAGCACAAGCGTGATGGGAAGTAAACAAAATCACATGTACTCAGTCAAAACTATGTTTACCACAAGACAATTTGAATCTAAAAGGGAGCTAGGATGCAGGTGCATTGGATGGGGAGAACAGTTGCCCAGATGGTGAAGCTAGAATGGCATTCACCATCAGTTGATGCTCCCTGTTGGAGGTAGTTAGCCTGGGGCTCTATCTCCCAGAATCAGGAACTTCTTGTACACTGGTGATCTAATTAGCCACCTTCCTTGCTGAGAGATGCTGGATAGATTAGGAACTCTTCCTAATACACATATACAAGAGTTCCACACACATATACAGTGTCTTTGGGATCTCTTCCCCAGTCGCTGCTTTGTGAGAGATTCACATGTCTGCCATTGGGTCAGCCACTCGTGGGAGAGATGTGGTTCAGGAGAGATGTGCCCTGTCTTTGTGTCCCTGAGAGACTCAGCAACCTGGAATGAGGCTGGTTAGCTTTGAGTGTCAAAGAGGAACTGTCTGAGTTGGTCAAATTGCTAGCTGAGACCTGGCCCTAGACTAAGCTAAGGAACCTCTTGTCTGAGAATATGGCTCTTGGTTCTCACCCTGCCTTTACTATCAAGGAAAGATACCTTCTACCTTTTCAGGTGGTTCCCTTTAGCTTCAATTAGATGACACATAAATAGACAGACATGATAGATAGATAGATAGATAGATAGATAGATAGATAGATAGAAGAACATTTATTAAATACTTACTATATGTCAGGCATTGTGCTAAGTCCTAGGGATACGAATACAAGTTAAATAAAAAGATATTCTCCACCCTCAAGGAGCTCCCATTTTGTACAATATATACAGAGAAATCAGGGAAAGAGGAAGAGAAATAGACCGTTGGCAGGTGAAGCAGTCCTGAGAATGAGGAGTGAAGTGAGCATAACCCAGGCACCTCATGAAATCGTGGTCCAGGCCAGGGACTCCCCCAATTAAAAGAGAAGAAAGGGTAGAGGTATTTCCAGGGCAGGAAGTCTTCAAGAGGAAGTCTGGAGGAGGCAGGAGTACAGCCAGAAATACATTTCATCCTTTTTTCCTCACAGCAGTCTTAGAGTGTGATGGGCAAGAGAAGGTGTAACGGACACCTATGTTCATCCCATAAGTATTAGCAGAGTTGCTTTTTTTCTGACAGCTATAAGCTAGCAATGACAGCGTGATGACCTTCATCCATATAATGCAGTGGTAATTTGATCAAAGGAGTCTTATCTTTATTTCCCAGCTATTCCAGGGGGGAAAAAATTGAGGCAAGGGAAATAGATATTTTGTGGCACTCCTTCCCTTTACTTCCTTCTTTCGCTTTCAAATCTTCCTTCCCAAAATAGCTTCTTAGGATACCTGCTCTACTCTTAAATGTAGATTCCTTAAATGTCTTACCCTTCTCAAAGCCATATTTGCATTTAAAAAGGTATGATAGAAGAGCTCTTCTTTGCATACTTTAGAGTAGTGAGGCAATATGTGTATGTATATTTTTAGATGATCAGGTAAATCTGAATTATACTGTAGTTCTTTCAGTCCCTCTCCCACTATTTAGTTAGTTCAAGGAATGCATAAGTGATTGCAGCTGCTTTTTCACCCTGGAACTTCCTTTGGCACTTGGAGTTTCCTCACCATGGACCACCCTTCCTCAATAATGACCCCCTTTTCCCATTGGTGAGTTCCTTCTAATACCTTCATTTTGGGGATGGACCAGACTTCATTCTCTTCCCTGCTGTGCTTTTTACCCTCTCCAGACTTTGCCACGCTGACTTGGCTGCTTTCTTACCCTATGACTTCCCTCAGTGACTGGGGCCTCCTTACCCTGGATTTTCCCTCCTCCCTTCTAGCCCCCTTCTTCTCTCTGCCAGTGGGTTCCTTCTGAGGCCTCCATGTTGGAGACAGGGTTAGACCAGTCATGTTTCACTCCCCTCCCATCCATGCCTCAAACTCTGTGGTTATCTATGCCATGCCCCATCTCCCCCGGCCCTTTTATGTGTTACCTTTCTCCATTAGAATGTAAACTCCAAGAGACTTCCAAGTTATGTGACCAAAATGGGAACCTATATTTTTTCCAATCCTTATAATCTCTTAAACCTATTTAAAATAAGAATTATATGCAAGAAATAACCAATGTCAGCTGTCTGCATAGTCTAAGACACTAAGAACCCTAATAACATGAAAACCCATTGAAATAACAGGAAAGAAGATTAAACCCTAAATCCTAATATACTCATTCAACACCCTCTCCCCTACCATCCACCAAGCTCTAGAAGAGCTACACAAGCAGACCCATAGGATTACAACAGAACTCTACTCTACCTATCTTCCTTCTCTCAGTGCCATGACAAACCAAAAAGAAGAAGATTGCTTTGGGCAGGACTATAGCACTTTGTGCTGCAATAGTTATCATCTAAGGAACAAAGGACCAGAGGGGACTGGCACACAATGCTAGAGTGTGTGTGGATCTATCATACTTGCCTGAAGTAAAGGGTTCAGCATCTCACTGGGGCCAGTTATATTCCCCCAGATGTTACTTAGGGCAGGGACTGAAACTGGTGAAATGTGAATTGCTCAGTTTGGTAGGAGACTGAAAGACTTTGAGATCTATCCCCTAGGCAAACCATTAACAAAAGTGAAGGAGTTAGAAAGTAAGCAATATGGAAAAAGAAAAGAATGAAGTTACCCAAGATCTCAGAAAGAAAGAAAAAACTCATTTCAAGATCTTATAAAAGAATTATAAAAGCTGAATTTATGACCTGCTGTATCACCAAGGCAGTATTCACAGCACCAATGGCAAATGTAAATATGCCAGCATAGTTCTCAATCACAAAATATAACAGACTCTCCATACAGAAGACAGAAGCAAAACATTTATTCAGATTCCAGAAAGCCAAATTCCAACACCAGAAAACTGAATCCTTCATTGCTACAAAGAAGTTAATACACCTTTTCACCGCAGGAAGCAACACTATCCCAAAGCCTTCCCACAAACAAATACTCACAAGCCTACCTATCTGCTTGCCTATGTCCTCTCTCTCCCCCAGCTCTAACTGCTCTGACTCCCAGCTTCCTCTCAGCTCTGCTCCACTCTTCCTGCTCCATTCATTCAGCAAACTCTTCCCACCACATGTGATTACATTTGACCTATTAAGGAACAGGGAAGATCTTCAGATTCCAATTCCCATTACACCTGTGCAGCAGAAATAATAGAGAAACTGAATGCATAGTGTCAAGTCTCACCAAAGAAACAAAAGAGAGAGTAACTGATTTTATTATAAGTTATAATTATTATTGTTATTATAAGTAAACCTAAGGAAAGAATAAGAAGAAAAGCAAAATGCAGCAACATTAAAAGAAGACATGACCTACCTACAAGCAAATCATACTGATCTCAAAGATAGGATACATAGAGAAAACCTAAGCATTATAAATCTTTCAGAAGGACATGACAAGTCAAAAAGCCTGAGCACCAAGAAATAATTAAAGAATATTGACCAGACCTATAAACACAGAAAACAAAGTGCCAATAGAAAGATTCCATCACCTCTCAAGACAAAACAAAACAAAACAAAATTTTGTGCTGCAAGCTCCAAGAAAGAATAGTTAATGTTAACAGTTCCAATGACAAATAACAAATTCTGTAAGCTAAGGGGAGAAAGACCTTCAAATGTTAAGGAAAAGGAATTTGAATAACACAAGACTATTCAGCATTCACCAGAAACCAGAGGAACAAAAGGAATAATGTGTGAAAGCAAAGGTGCAACTCAAAGTGACATACCCTGCAAATTTGGACCTAATCATTAATTTTTAAAAAAACCAAACTTCAATTTAAAAAAAGAGGCATTCAAAGCATCCCTAGAAAGAAAACCATATGGGAACAAATTACTTGTTTTTCAAACATCCCAGACAACTGAAATACATGAAAAACAAATTCAGCAACCAGAGTGAACAACAAAATAACAGCAGAGAGACCATTTAGAGATTTTTTTTCTAAAAGTATACAAGGAGACAAGGGTAAAAGCAGAAGTCAAAGAGAAGTGATGGTGATGAAACAGTCCTAAAACATAATGAACTCAATCTCACAACACCCTACTTTAAGATAAATCAATGTTTTCGTGAGGCATATAATGGAAGGGTGCATAGAAGAAGAGAAATGAGGAAGAAGATGTACTCTAATAAAGTCAAAGGTTAACAACACAGGTGAAATAACTCCTTTTGTCTCTCAGGAAGAAGAGAGGTGGGAGATTAAACCAGTGACAAACCCTCTCATGGGGGGAAGAGAGATTCTATAAAGGGAAATGAGGAGCTTATAATGAACATAATTTGTAAGAGTTTGGTGCTTAGAAAGACCACTGATATTGCCTCAGGAAAAGGGAAATCAGACCTCATTAGGGCAACTGACCCTCAGAAAAATGGGAAGGCATAAGAAATGGGGGGGGGGAGGGGGAATTACTATGGAGTGGGCAAAGGTTAATAATAAATTTCACAATCAAGCACATAAAAAAATGAACAAAACAAGTTGAAGAGAAGAGGAAGGGAGATTTCACTTGACTTCTTAAGTGGGAGGAAAAAAGAGGGAAAGTATTAAATAACTATGTAAAAGTATGAAAGAAAAAGGAGCCAATAAGTTAATCAAAACTCCAAAACTAGGGAAAGGTGAGAAAAGTAGGAAGAGGAGCGGCTTGAGGTTGAGAGGAAGAAAGCTGATAGGAATAGAGTTGCTTTACAGTAGATTAAACTAAGAGACAAAGTATCGTGTTTACAGAGGAATAGGGAAGAATCACAGTTCAGGAAAAAACAATATTAGAGGCAAATGGAGAGAAGCACAAATTTAACTGTTATTGCTTCTATTGTGAATTGATTAAGTATTCCAATAAAATGGAAAAGAGTAACAGATTAAATGAGAAAACAAAATTCCACAATCTGTAGCTTACAAAAACACAGCTTAAAACAAACAAACAAACAAACAAACAAACAAAAAACAAAGCAGAAAACAAAAATGATGGATGGAACAAAATTTACTATGCATCACGTGAATCCAGAAAATCAGGAGCTGAAATCATGCTATCAGACAAAGCAAAAAGAAACATTCTCAACATTGAAAAGAGATAAACGAATAAACCACATTATCCTTAAAGGAATAAATGGTTTCCAAGTCAAAGAGAAACAGGGAGCCATTAAATGTACATAAAGATCCCCATAGGCTACATAATGACTTAGAAAACCACATATTAACATTATCTATGTTCTATCATAGTTTTTATTTATTTTGTTAAATATTTCTTCATTATATTTTAAACTGGTGCAAGCTGCGTTTGGGGGTGTTGTGAGCCACACATATGACACTTCTGGTATAGAGAACAAACCAATATCAACATTATGGTACAAATATATGCTACAAATGCCTTAATATCTAAATTGAAAAAAGAAAAATTAACTGAACTAAAAGAAGACATAGACACTAATACAAATATGTAATGTTTCCCAGCAAGTTCACAGATGCCCTGAAATCTTTCCACAATCACTGATCCCAGGTTAAGAACTACTGATGTAAATACAGTGTTATTTTGGAAAGAAAAGTAGGCCAGATAATTGTTTGGCTTTCTGATAAAAAGAAAGGGAGTGATTGGGTATTTGTGTGAACTGAGGAGCAACCCTAGAGGTTTACAGCTATTGGACACCCAATGAACAATACCTCTTGGCTTCCACTACCACAACCCTAACTACATTGTAAGATCTTTAAGGGAAAGGACCACACCTTATACCTTACCTGTCTCTCCAACTATAAATAGGAGGTGCTCAAAATACTTACTGGTTGATTTTCCCCCTTAATATCACTTCAGTTTCATCTTAGAACTGCTCCTTGTTCCCTTTAATGCTCACTTCTTCTCCTCTTCTTAGGAATTCACACCCTTTGGGTATTGGCTGCCTTCCCTGCCCTGTCTCTCAGCAAACACTTTACCATTCTTTCCAGAGTTTTCTGGCTGACCTACTCTCAGACTGGCTACATGCCCAGGTTGGCGGAAAGGAACCGATTAGATCCTGGGGAAAGGATGGGTAAGATCTGAGCAAATAGTTGAACTTGCCTATAACCTAATGAATAAAAAATGCTTCTGCAATTAGAGAGTACTCAGAATCCTCAGTAGCCCTGCTGAAATAAAGCTGTCTTCTTCTCTGGGTGCACTATCTTGACTGTAATGATAGGAAGAACCCCGGAGTCACACTATTAGACAAGATCCTAGTTAGCTTAGTCTTGGGACAGCCTTAGCCTCAGCAGCAGCCATCATGTCTCATAAGCTGACTGGCTCAGACTAATTTCCCAGAGCATTATCATTGTACACTGATAAATACACTAAAAAGTGAAGCTCTCCACCATGGATCTCCTCTCTCAGAAATCTAAGGTTGGGACACAACTCTTCATGGAATGACATTATAGCAGTAGAACTACTTGGCATCTGTAATCCAAACAGCATCTATAGGAATCTTGGCTACAGCTTCCTGCAAAGCATTCACTATTTAAGTTACCTCTCTAATAAACTGGGACAAGGTGGAAGGAAGGGTCCAATCATGGTAAGCAGCTGGTCACTAGCCCTGAGCACATTCCTCGTGCTGGTTGGACCTAACCTAATTGTTGTCAGACAGAGGTAGTGGCTCATGGCAGCATGGGTCCAGTCACATCAAATGCAAACTTCTATCTAGACAGTTGTGCACCTATGCTGTTGCTTCATCTCATCTTTAGCTGGGAGAGAAAACTCCCCTCAAGATCAAGCTTAGTGTTCTCTTGAGCTCCAGAGTATCTCTCCTGGGAAGCTATCTCAGTTCCCAGCTATATACACCCTGAACAGCTGCTTATTGGGAGAGTTACCAGATCACCTTGACCCAAGCTGTGATGATCCAAAGGGGTTCTAGAGGGGAGTTTGAATGAAAATTCTATTGTACTGTTGAACAAATTCATATGTAACTTCATATTCCTTATGTATACATTAGACACATACAAAGGAGATAAAAGGTGACCTCAGAGGAGAAAATATCAACCTTTAGAACGAATGGGAAGTATCCTTGGGCTGAATCACAAAGGAAGCCAGGAATTCCATGAGATGGACATGAGGAGAGGAAGCATTCCAGGCACAGGGCCAGACAATGCAAAAGCATGGAGACAGGAGGGAGAGTGTGGTATGTGAGGAATTGCAAATAGCCCAGCATGGCTCACTATAGAGTAGAAGGGAGTAATGTATAAGAAGATTCAAAATGAAGATTGGAACCAGGTTGTGAAGCATTTTAAATGCCAGTTGGAGGAATTTATATCTGATACTAAAGGTAATAAAGAGCTGCTGGAGTTTACTAAGTAATGGGAGGAGGGTAGAGGAGTAACATGATTAGACCTGAGCTTTAGGAAAATCACTCTGGCCTCTATGTGGAATGTGGATTGTAGAGGGGGAGAGAGGTGGGGCAGGTAGGCTAATTAGGATGTTATTGCAATCGTTTAGGTAAGAGGTGATGAGGCCTGAAATAGGGTGGTAGCTGCGTGATTGGGGCACCTAGGTGGCATAATGGATAAAGTGCCAAGAGTGGAGACAGGAAGTCCTGAGTTCAAATCTGGCTTCAGATATGCACTGGCTGTGTGACCCTGGGCAAGTCACTTAATTCTGTTTGCTGCAGTTTCCTCATCTGTAAAATGAACTGGAAAAGAAAAGGGCAAAACACTTTTAGTATCTTTGCCAAGGAAACCCCAAATGTAGACATGAAAAGTTGGACGTGACTGAACAACAACTACAAATTCATTCACTCTCTGGGAAGTGATGGCACCAAGTGAGAGGGGAGAGGGGAAAAGAAGGCCTAGGAGAAAACCTTGGGAGATACCAACACTCAGTGGAAATGACACAAGCAAAGATCCAGTTAGAGATCTAAAAGGAGTGATCGAACAAGCAAGAGGAGAACCAAAAGAGAACAGTGTCACAAAATTTCAGATCAAAGAATGTATACAAGAGGAGAAGGTAGTCACTAATGAGGAATGAGAAAAGCAATTAGACAGTCAAGGAAATGGAGATATCAAATGTAGATGACTTTTTAAACAAGTTTAACTAAGAAGAGACAGAAAGCTATAGTGTGACAGTAGGGAATCAAATGAGATTTTTTTAATTAGTTAATTTTTAGCATACTTTAAAAAAGTTTTTCTTTTGAGTTCCAGATTCTCTCCCTCACTCCCTCCCCTCCTGCACCTACTGAAAAGGCAAGCAATATGATATCTGTTATATATGTGAAGTCATGCAAAATATGTTTCCATATTATGAATAAATAAATAAATAAAAATAAAGGGGTCACTAGTGGTCCAGTGAAGAGAGCACTGGCCCTGGAGTCAGGAGGACCTGAGTTCAAATCCATGTGACCTTGGGAAAGTCACTTAACCCCAATTGCCCTGCCTTCCCCCCTCCAAAAAAAAAAAGAATAAATAAAAATAAAGTAAAAAATTAAATAAATAAAAAGAAAGAAATATGAAGAAAGTAAAAAATATATGCTTCAATTAGCACTTAGAGTTCATTGGTCCTCCCTCTGGTGGTGGATAGCATTTTTTTTTTTAAATTGCGAGTTCTTTGGAATTGTCTTGGATCATTCTATTGATCAGAGTAGCTAAGTGTTTTCACATCTGATCACAGTATTGCTGTTACTATGTACAATGTTCTCCTGGCTGTACTCACTTCTCGTTGCATCAGTCTTCCCAGGTTTACCTGAGACCATCTTGCTCATCATTTCTTGTAGCATCTCAATTATAGACCATAACTTGTCCAGCCATTTCTCCAATTGATGGGCATCCCAAATGAAAATATTTTTCGTGAATGGGGGAGATATGCATGTGTTTGTAGGCAGAGTGGGAAATACTAATATGAGCAGTCTGTTAGAGAAGACAGTGGGGATGGGATCAAGGGCAAATATAAAGGGGCTTGCCTTGGCAAGGAGAAGGCCTATATCTTCATTTGAGATTGGAATAAAGGAGGGAATGGTGGGGGATGATAGCAGAGTGATGTGAGATAAGGAGAAAGGGAGAAAAAGGAATCGTGGTCAAATAGCCTCATTTTTTTTGAAGTATGTGACAAAGTCTTCAGCTGAGGGGTGGGGGAGGGACGGTCTGGGAGGCTTAAAAAGAGAAGAGTAGATTTAGATCATCCACTGCGTCAAATGGGATCTAGAGAATCAGTTTGGAGGAGTAAAAGGATTCCTTATAGCAGTGAAGTCCCTGTTGAAGTTCAATAACAAATCTGTAGTGACCTTGTCAGCATGATTTTTTTTTAATTTCCCCCAGCTCCATTCAACATTATATGTATAGGAGCAAGGAGGAATCTGGTAGGAATAATTCATGGTTGTGATTTGCTAAGGCATGAGTAGTGATAGGACAAGAGATCAAGGGATTCAAAATAGGGGAGTAGCATGGAGTTGAACTGGTTCACTTAGGGAAGGAGAAGAGTGTCCCCAGTGCAGGAGTGATGACCTAGGAAAGTACTCGGGGGTTGTAATGGTAATGGGAATTTGAAGATCTTCCCTTAATAAGCCTAAGGCAGCAGTTCTCAACCTTTGGGGGTCAAACAACCCTTTCACATATTTCCGATGGTCTTAGGAACCAAGACACTGCTCCTCTATCTGTCTCCAGACGGGTCTGCCCACATGCAGATACGCCCAAATACAAGTATTAAAGGGTCACAGCATTAGGAAGGTAGAGAACCACTGGCCTAAGGGAATTTGAAGACCTTCCCAGACTTGAAGATCTTCCCTGCCCCCTAATAGGGTGAATGTAATCACATGTAGCCTGTGGTTGAAGGAGCTTGCTGAAGGGTGAGAAGCTGGGAAATCAAGCAGCTAAGGGTGGGAGAGAGAGGCCACACCCAAGGAAACAGCTAGGTTTGGGAGTATTTTCCCCCCTGCTATGACAGCTAGGTTTGTAAGTGTTGGTTTGTGGGAAGGCTAAAGGATGGTGTGGCTCTCTGCATTGTGGTATATTAACTTCTATGTTGCTATGATGGATTTGGTTTCCTGGTATTGGGATTTGGTTTTCTGGTGTCTGAATAAATGTTTTGCTTCTGTCTTCTATATGGAAAGTCTGTTATATTTTGTGATTGAGCACTATGCTGACATATTTACAGTCGCCATTGGCATTAGGAATATTGCATTGATACAATAGGGGTGGAGGAACTGGAGATCATAGTGAGGAAGAAGAATAAATATAGGAGTGGTAAATCATAGAGATGAAATGATAAAGGATTATAGGAGTAGGAAAAATAATTTTTAGAGACCTTGAACATGGCTATGGAATGCTTCTGGGTGAATGCAAGATCAAGGATGTGATCATCACTGTATATCATTAAGATAGAGTCAAGGAGCAGGTCATAGGTACTGAGCAGATTGAAGAATGGGGGAGTCAGAATATTTGAAGAAATAGCAAAATGTATGTTGAAGTCCCCTAGTATGAGGGCAGGATTTGAGCTGTAGATGGAGACTGAAGTAATTGAGAAAGGAGGTCAAATACCCTGGAGATCGGTAGATGATGGTCACTAGGAACTTAATTGGGTGAGATTTGTATAAAATGATCTTCAGAGGAGGAAAGGTTCTTGGGTGGGGGTGGTAAGAGGAGAATCTTAAAGTGACAAAGGAAAGAAAGCAGAGACTTCCTACTCTCTTTTGAGACCAGTGAGTTGAGGCTTGTATGTAAGAAGTTGCAATCAGTACTGAAAAGTACTAAAACTATTACTGACCCTGTATCCCTGGCCATCCAAAGACAGGCAAGTCGCAGTGAGTGACAGAACATGGAAAGGGCCTGAGAGAGAGTGGTACAAAATGAAAGAATGTTAGTGAATTACAGGTTCCTGAAGGCACTGTTGAATAGGTGAGCAAGATTGCATTGAGGGGCGGAGTCAAGATGGCAGCGTAGCAGCAGCAACATATCACAGTTCTCACATAGCCACCCCCAAATACCCATGGAATAGGACTCTAAACCAATCCTAGAACTCCAAAACGCACACAAAGATACTTCCCACTAAAGTCAGATCGGCTATGAGGAACCATATCAGCACTGCGAACCGAAACCAGCCTGGCCTGAAGCCGCTGCTGAGCCCCGGGGGCAGTTGGATGAGAGGAGCGGTGAGTGGATTAGCGGCAGCTGCGAGCAGCGTTTAGAACTAGGTCAGTGAAGATTGTGGAGTTGGGAGGGAGGAGCAGTGCGGCCGAAAGGCCTCCAGAGCGGAAAAGTGAAAGACAGAGGTTTTGCACCCGCCTCGGTGTTGCAGCTTCCCGCCCACGGCCTGTAGACAGCAGGGGGACTAAGCGATTGTTCTGAGGCCAGTGCTCTTGCATTGAGCGGCCTGGATCCGGATCGCCGTCTTGGGCCTTGGTCTTGGAGTCTTCATTATCCAGTGAGCCAAAAGTAAGTAGGAAGGGTCCCAGCACCTTCCTGAGAGCTACGGCAGCCGGGAGGGCCCCAGCGATTTGGGACAGAGCTTTTCCTTCTGCAAGCAGAGCCCCATAGAGATTAAAAAAAAAAATCATGGACTGACCAACCATGAGTAAGAATAAGCATAAGAAGCAAAGTAAGAACAGCTCCCAAACCCTAGATTCCTTCTTTGGGGAAAAGAAAGATCATGGGAGAGAGAGGGAGGAGGAGAGCGCAGCCAGAG
>CM053589.1:75728230-75747754 GCA_028646515.1 Pseudochirops corinnae
TTTTTTCATTCTTTTGGTTCTGTTTTATAATTTCTTGATTTCTCATAGAGTCATTAGCTTACATTTGCTTCATTCTAATTTTGAAGGAATTATCTTCTTCAGTGAGCTTTTGGACTTCTTTTTCCATTTGGCCAACTTTGCTTTTTAAGGCATTCTTCTCCTCATTGACTTTTTGGACCTCTTTTGCCTTTTGGGTTAGTCTATTTTTGAAGGTGTTATTTTCTTCAATATTTTTTGGGTCTGCTTTAGCAAACTGTTGACTCATTTTTCATGATTTTCTTGTATCACTCTCATTTTTCTTCCCACTTTTCCCTCTGTTTCTCTTACTTGATTTTCAAAATCCTTTTTGAGCTCTTCCATGGCCCGTGACCAAATTGCATTTTTCTTGGGGGCTTTGGATATAGGAGCTTTGACTTTGTTGTCTTCTTGTTGTATGCTTTGATTTTTGTCACCAAAGTAAAATTTTATAGTCTGAGGGTTTTTTCCCTGCTGTTTGCTCATTTTTCCAGTCAATTATTAGACTTTTTAACTCTTTGTTAAGGTAGGGCTCTGCTTCCAATGTGGAGGGTATAATGTCCCAAACTTCAGGGGTTTTGTGCAGCTGTTTTCAGAAATATGTCTAGGGTCCTGTAAATTTTCAGTTCTTCCAAGGTGGTATGATCAATGGAGAGGTGTTTACTCCTCTCCTGGCCTGTGGTCTGGTCTCTGAGTGACCATAAGCACTCTTTTCTGCCTTCTAACTGTGAGGAGGATTCCTTCTTTACCACCATCACAAGCTCTGCCAGGCTAGGACTCCCTTGCCCCAGGACTGCCACCCAGGACTGTGACCCAGATCCAACTAGGGCAAAGCAAGAGAATCCTGCCTCAGCACCAGCAAATAGATCCCTGCAATCCCCCAGTGATCAGTCACTCGATCTCACCACTATCTGCAGTCCCTGAGCTCTGGAAGCAGCTGCTACTGAGGCTCCCTGGAACTGAGGTCAGACTATGTTTCTCTCTCACCCATGTCTGACAGACCTTTCCTACTGACTTTCTAAGTTGTCTTTGTCGTGGGTTGAGAAGTCTGGAAACTGCTGCAGCTGCCAGTGATTCAGTCCCCTGACATCTGCTCTGGGTTTGATGGGGTGCCCAGTCTGTGTCAAGGTGGCCAGTGTTTTTGGTTTGTGTTCCTGTCTCAGCCTGGGGCAATACACCTTTCCTGTCACCCTTCTAGGTTGTCTTGGGATGGAAATTTCTTTCACTCTGTCACTTTGTGGGTTCTGCTGCCCTAAAATTTGTATAGAGTCATTTTTTTTTACAGGTATTTGAAAGTGTTTGGGGGAGAACTCAAGCAAGTACCTGCTTTTACTCTGCCATCTTGTTTCCTCAGCAAACTTCTTAAATACTGCCTATTTGTTGACATTATACTAGGCTCTGAAGATACCAAGTGTACAGTACTTACCCTCAAGGAGCTTACAATCTAAAGACATACACAAATGAGCATAAGATGGAATATGATATGGCAAAAGAGGGTTTCAGACCAAGTGCTGTATGAAATATAAAGGAGAACTCAATTTCAGACTGAATGATGAATGAGAATTTCATGGAAGGGGTGGGACCTGAGCTGAACCTTGAGATCTAGAGGTGTGTTTGTGTGTACTCCAGTAATGAGTCTTGGCCCACACTAGCGCCCAGAGTCAGGAGAGAATAGGATGCGGTCTGAGAATAGCTAATAATTCAGTTGGCACAGGGAAGCAGAGTAAAGTAAAGTGGGATTTGAGACAGACTGTGGAGAACCTTTACTGACAGACTGAGGTGTCTATATAGGGTGTCCCAAAACTCTTAGTGCAGCAGGACATTCCTCAGGTATAGGACCTTTGCCTTGCTCCCAACATAAAAAGCAGTGAGTACTTTCCAGGCTTTTTGGAGACTGGGTGACATCCTTAGGTAAGCAGTAAAGGACATTGTGATGGGGAGAAAACAACCAAGGAGAAGAGAAAGACAGCAATTTTGTGTCTGTAGAAATCCCTTGACAAAACTGTTGGGTTCTATAAGCTTTAGTGGACAGGTAGATGGCAGAGTAGATAGAGAGCTCCAGGCCTAGAATCAGGAAGGATCCTCTTCCCGAGTTCAAATCCAGCCTCAGACACTTACTAGTTGGGTGACCCTAGGCAAGTCACTTAACCCTGTTACCCTCAGTTTCCTCATTTGTAAAATGAGCTGGAGAAGGAAAAGGCAAACCACTCTAGTATCTTTCCCCCAAATGGAGTCACAAAGAGTTCAGACACAAGTGAACAACAACAGCAGCTTTTAAAGCTTAACACTACATTAAAACTTTTGGGGCTCCCTATGTTTTTAAGCTAGAGGAAACAGGAAACAAAGATTTTTTTTAAAGCAGAATACTGACACGGTCAAACCTTTGCCTTAAGAAACAAAAATGATGTTGAGTAAATTTTTTAAAATCTTAAATTCATTATTCAAAAACAAAAACAAAACAACTAGCTGTAGCTAGGTGGTGTAGGGGCCACAGCATTCCCTGGAGTCAGGAGGACCTAAATTCCAATATGGTCTCAGACGCTTAGTAGTTATGTGACCCTGGGTAAGTTGCTCAATCCCTCCAACCCCTGAGTTATCTCACAAAACTAAGAACAATAAGCAATGAATGAACAAAATAATAAATAAGCCAGACGATGGTGGACAAAGTATCGGACCCAGAGTCAGCCTGGTGAAATGGGGCAATGCCAGTTATCAGCTGACACAGCCGTGGAGGGGTAAGCTCCCTCCCCCCCCACCCCAGTACACGTGTCTAGGACTCCTTGCACCACACTGTGCTGACGTCCTAGTGTAACTGAGGCCCGGGTCTTCATCGTGAGATGCGAAGTTTTTCCTGGGTGGGAATCCTATAGTCTCTGCATGAGGAACTAGTGAAGCCCATGGTCCATCTGTAAGGCAGAGAGAGGGCCCTCTTTCTTTCTTGAAGCTGAAGTAATGTAGACCTAGAAGGATCTAATGCAGGGGTGGGGAATCTGAGGTCTTGAGGTCACATGTGACTTTCTAGGTCTTTGCATGTGGCCTTCTGACTGAGTCCAAGTTTTACAGAACACATCTTTTTATTAAGGGGATTTGTTCTGTGAAGTTTGGATTCAGTCAAAGGGCCCCACCTGAGGACTTAGGGGGCCATGTGTGGCCCTGACGCTGAAGATTCCCTACCCCGGTCTAATGTTAGGCATTCACCTGATAGGTAAACGGCAAAGGAAGGGAGCTAGAAGAAAACACTGTCTGGAATATCCTCCTGTATGTATCGAACTCCAACCAGGTCCAGCTACCTCAGTATCCACCTGATGCCATGTCTCCCTATTCTAGAAGCAAAACTCTAAAATTAGAACTGTGATAATATGGGAACATGTGTGGGATAAAGTTGGGCACACAGGATACCATCAGTATAAATAGTGAGGGAAAGCAAGTTTCTTTGCCTTATCACCAGAGGAGGCAGGATATAGGTTATGAAGAATACTTGGCCTCAACCTTGGATACACCTTATTTTATATTTAAAGCTGGTCAGGCATTGAGATTTGGCCTGTGAGTTACAACTCTGGAGTATAATTATAGCCCCACCCCTGGATGCCAATTAAATTCCTTACTTACAATACTTAGAATTCAGTACATACTGAGCAGCAACAATAAAGTGGGGCCAGGTTGGAAATCCCTCAGGCAACACTTGGGCATTTGCTGGGCAATCTGTGGCATGCCCTGATCTTTTCAATTCTGACTGAGGTCAGGGGATAAGAGGGCCTACTTGAGCCTCTAGATATTGAGTTTGCTCAACCAAAAGTCTTTTGTCTGTTGCCTCTTGGGCCAGCCAGCACCACTTCTCAATGGACTTGGGTTCATGTTTATGATTGTAATTTTCTGGTAAGAACATAGCATGTGGTTTGAGCCCTTGCCCTGGAGTGAAACTGGGAATGTTTAGAACAATCTAGTTTTAAATACTCAGTTATTACAATGCTCCCAGAAACTTAGAGAAAACAACAGTATGAAACCAGTAAAAGCATTTAATTGGAACAGAAAAAGCAAATTTAAAACACAAGAGCTAAGAAATATTTTTTGCAACCATGCCCCAAATGAATGCATTCCCACTCTTTTCCCACAGCCCGACCTGTCACTTTCAGATTACCCCTTGGAAAACAGATAGCAGCACAATGTCTCATCAGCAGAGACACCCACACTTAAAGGTCTTAGCTGACTCTCAGTCCTGACTGCAGCTATCATAAAGCCCTCTGTATCTCTTGTCTTCACCCTTTCAGAGTCAAAGGTCTGCCCGGAAGTCAGCCTGAGTCTCTGTTCCAAGTCAGCTCTCTCATTCTCAACAATTTAGCCAATGGCCAGCTCTTAAGCATCAGTCTTTGGCTCCAAAGCTAGTGGACCTCAGTAATGCATATTTCTTGCCATCTCCACCAGGGGGCCTAGAGTCAGCTTCCTACTTCTAACCGTATCTCTATCAACATCTCATTGCTGTGTGAAGTTGACATTCTGGGTCCTTGCCATCAGCACAGAGGCATGACAGAAAATGCAGTTCCTGATGGGATGAGATGGTTTTTCCCATCCTGTATCATAGAATTTGAGGTTTTTCCTGGGCAGGGGTCTATAATCTGGTAGACCTAGAAGGATCTAATGTTAGGCATTAAGGTCACCTGACAGGTGAATGACACAGGAAGGGAATATTCTGATTAAACCCCATAGCAAATCTCAAAAAGACATGCTTCCTGAGCAATGGATGCTAAAGGGCTGAGACTGAGTCCCCTGAGATGGCATCAGAAAGTCCTATTCACTGCCACAACTACTTAATTGTCTCCCCTCCCTATTACACTGCCATCTCCCTCCCCTCCAGGTCTGCTCTCTGCCCCCTGTGAAGTCACAGGGCCATTACCCACCACCTATGTAGACCATTAGCAGCCACCTGCTGACCAGCGTGAAGGTGTGAAAACCTGGAAACTGCTTTCCACACAGCAGTGAGAAGTCAGTAGCCTGGAACCAGAGAAAGAAGAAGCCAGAGGAGATGGGGAAACAAAAGCCAGTGAAGACACATGTATTTTCTTTCCCCCTGCCCTCACTTTTTATTATCTCCTATGCATCCTTCTACCTCCATGCTCACCCTGGGCTTTGACCACCTGTCAGACCCTCAGCCTTGTAATGAGGCCAGTTTCTGTGTGAACATTTTCCTCTTTTTTTTTCTTTCTGTCTGAGAAAGGCAGGTGAAGCAACTAGGTCAAGACTGAACTTGGAGCCAGGAAAACCTAAGTTTAAATATTCCTTCAGAAGTTCATAAGCTGTGTAACCCAGGGATGGGGAACCCACATCCTCAAGGCTACATGGGGCCCTCTAGGTCCTCAAGTGTGGCCCTTTGAAGGAATCCAAACTTCACAGATCAAATCTGGATTCCATCAAAGGGCTGCACTTGAGGACCTAGAGGGCCCCATGGGGCCTCCAGGTCGATGGTTCCCCACCCCTGCTTCTAGGATGATAATTTTCTGCAAATTTCTGTTAATTTGATTCTGTGGAGGAAGTTTCTTCACCAGGACCTCCCTGCACTCATGAAATCATGGTGCAATCATTTTTTTCTAGTACCCACCTTCTCCAATATTTAATTCCATATGCAGTTTCATATGGAGCATGAAAGTTTCCATCTCCCTTCAGTCTATTAGGCCCCAATAGGCGCCTGTTAAGATGTGCCTTGGAATCAACTATGAAGAAAACTAGTCTGGCTTAGTAGAAAGAGCACTGATTTAGAAGTATGAACACCTGGGTTCTGATCTAAGCTCTCCATCCTCAATGCTGAATAGACAAGTTGGGGTGTTTTATTCCATCAACTAGCTGTGTGAGCTAAGGAAAGTCACATGACTTTTTGAGCCCCAATTTCCTCATCTGTAAAATGGGTATAGTGGTACTTGTGATGAGGAATTAGCTTTGTAAATCTTAAATTTATAAAGGTGTGTATGAAGGCAAGACCTTTAATTTTGAATATTAAGACAGAGAATTATAAAGGACCTTGAGTCCAAGGTCTATTGCTTGACTCGAGAATAGAAAGCAAAATGGGTTTTAAGAAAAAAGGTAGGGGCGGCTAGGTGATGCAGTGAATAGAGCACCAGTCAGTCAGGAGGATCTTAGTTCAAATCTGGCCTCAGACACTTAACACTTATAGCTATGTCACCTTGGGAAAGTCACTTAACCCCACTTGACCTGCCTTCCCCCCTCCAAAAAGGAAAAAAAGGGGGAAAAAAAGGTAAAATGACAATGAGTCCAAACACTCATTTTCTAGGTGAGGAAACTGAGACCCAGGGAGGTCAAGATCTCTGTCCCAGGTGATATGATCCCCCATAAGGGATGAGATGCAAACCTAGGGCTTCTGAAAGCAGATCTCTTCCTGATGTTCTCTGTCGCCTCACATTAACATGGCTAGCTGGGCTCAAGGAGGGAGAAATGGGCCTCACGTTGGCCTGCCAGGCATGCTTCATTAGCTCATACTGAGGTGAGATGTGTTTCAGCAAAGTTGTTGATTGATTCTCATTCCCTTTGATGAAACAGAGCCAGGTCTGCATTTTACGGGCGCTTCCCTGATAGAATCTTTTTTTTTTCTTTCCTCTCTCTCCTCCTAGGGTGTTGTCATCAAGTTCCATTCCTCAGTTCTGAAGTTGGTGTCTAGCAATAGTAAAATTGTAGAATCTCCCGGTTGGATCAGGGCACCAAATGCTTGTTCCTGATCAGGGATCCTTTCCACGATATTCCCAGTAAATAGCCACCCAGTCTTCATTTGAAGACATCCAGTGATGGGGAACTGAATTACTTCCCAAGGCAGCCTATCACACTTGAGGAGAGCTCCGAGTATTAGGAAATTTTTTCCTTTTACAGAGTTGAAATCTCCAACTTTTTACCTTTTTTTCCCCCTTTTTTTCCTTTTTGGAGGGGGGAAGGCAGGTCAAGTGGGGTTAAGTGACTTTCCCAAGGTGACATAGCTATAAGTGTTAAGTGTCTGAGGCCAGATTTGAACTAAGATCATCCTGATTGGCTGGTGCTCTATTCACTGCATCACCTAGCCACCCCTACCTTTTTTCTTAAAACCCATTTTGCTTTCTATTCTCTAGAGTCAAGCAAAAAAAAAAAATCATCTCCCTACCATGAGACAGACAACCTTTCAAAAGGGGAAAGACTGCTATCATATCTCCCTAAACCTACTCTTCTGCAGGCTCAGCATCCTGAAACGATCCTTCCATGGCATGACTTTGAAGGCCTTTGTCACTTAGGTTACTCTTTGGCAGCAGAAAGGACAGAACACTGGGCCTGGAGTTAGAAAGACCTGAGTTCAGAAATGATCTCGGACACTAGCTGGGCAAGCTTCACCTTGGTTTGCCTCAGTTTCCTCAGTTGTTAAATGAGAATAACAATAGTGCCCATCTCCCATGGGCGTTGTATGGGTCAGATACGAAAAGATTTGTGCAGTGCTTACCATAATCACAATTGTTTTTATTCAGTCGTTTCAAATTCTTGGTGACCCCATTTGGGGTTTTCTTGGCAGAGATAGTAGAATAGTTTGACATTTTCTTCTCCAGCTCATTTGACAGATGAGGAAACTGAGGCAAATCAAAAATCAAAATGAGGAAACTGAGGCAAACAGGCTAAGTGACTTGCCCAGAGTCACATAACTAGTAAATGTCTGAGGCCAGATTTGAACTCAGGTTTTCTTGACTTTGGGTCTGGCACTCTACTGTGCAACCTAGGTGCCCCAGAGTAGGTGCTGATTTAATAAATGCTTCATTCCCACTCCTCTCAATGTTCTCTAACTTGTAAATATGTATATTAAAATGTAATTAAAATTAAAACCCGGAACTGAACAATACATTCGACACTGTCTTATTAAAACAAAAGACAGGATTATCAGCTCCTTAGTCTTGGATACTCTTATGCCTTTCTCAAAGCATCCCATTAGCTTTTTTGGCTGCCCTATCGCAATTATTGACTTTGTAGTCTGCTCAAAATTCCAGATCTTGCTCAAATCATTTGCTATAATTCCATGCCTTCTTCATCTTGTACTTGTGAAGTGGGCTTTTTGAACCTAATTGTGAGATCTTTCATTTAGCCCTACTCAATTTCATCTTACTAGATGTGCAAAAGCAAAGAGGTTTAACCCAGGGTTCAAGACGGGATTATTTGCATAAGACGATTCATTGGTGGAGAAGAAGATGACTTGACACTGGCATGCCAACCTGATGAACAGAGCTGGCATTACAGATTGGGTGAAGAGAGATCTTCTTGCTTTCTGCTTTGAAGGAGGAAACACATGGCACCAAATCCTTTTTGGGAAGAAATCTGGAGAGGAAGAGAACAGACTTTAGAAACAGCAGATGTGTAGAGAAACTGATAACTCAAGAGGTCTCTGATTTTCAGCTTTGCTTCCTAGAGACTTTAGGGAATTTCCTCTTGGGTGAGACTCCTCTCTCTCTCTCTCTCTTTATCTCTCTCTCTGTCTCCCTGTCTCTCTGTCTCTCTCTCTCTCCCCCTGTCTCTCTCTCTCCCTGTCTCTCTGTCTCTCTGTCTCCCTGTCTCTCTGTCTCTCTCTCCCTGTTTCTCTGTCTCTCTGTCTCCCTGTTTCTCTGTCTCTCTGTCTCCCTGTCTCTCTGTCTCTCTGTCTCCCTGTCTCTCTGTCTCTCTGTCTCTCTGTCTCTGTCTCTCTGTCTCTGTCTCTGTCTCTGTCTCTGTCTCTCTCTCTCACACACACACACACACACACACACACACACACACAGAGTTGAGCTGAGATTTCTTGCTCCCATTGGGAGAATGCATTAACTCTGTATTTTCTGACTTATTCTTATCTGTACAACTGCTTTAATTTCTGTTTGCTGTCTGCTGGGATAAATAGATTTGTTCTCTATTCATTATTTGTGATGCTGTTTTATATAACTGTCATTTGATGGCAAAGATATCAAGGATTTGAATGTAAGCTGTACCCCTTCATCTTTAAGGGATAGCAACCAGGAAAGCAGTTTGAACTCTGAAAGAATGAAAGAAAGATAGCTAGAAGCTGATAGATGGAATTCCTGACTAGTACTTTTCTCTCTAATAAGAACAGAGCAACTAGCCTTGTGGCCTCTTCTACATTTCCCTTCCTGGCAGGGATCAAAGTCTCCCTAGGAGATGTGTAGGCAAGACTCATGAACAACATTTCCCACTAAAGTTTTTAGATTTCCTCAGATGTTAAGAGCATCTTATTATACTATGCAACTCCCCTTCCCCTTATCTATTGTGTTCCAGTTTACCCTATTACCATATTCCAGGCATGGATTCTATTTCACAAAAAGACTCTGGAGAGTTCTATTCACATCTGCCTACAGGCCACATTTAGACGTCCCATAGGGATGTGTATAACTGACATGGGCAACACACAACCTTACACAAGTTTGAGGTATAACAAATAGGCCAGTTTAATTGACTTGAACACAGAATGCATGAGGAGGACCAATTTGAAATGTCTAAAAAAAAGTCATTTGGAGTCAGATTATAGAAAGATTTTGAATGACAAATTAATGAGTTTGCATGTTGTCCTAGAGACTATAGGAAGCTACTGAATACTCTGTATAAAATTTGTGATGCTTCCTCAACTCTTTTCTCCTTCTGTCCTGTTGGTCTATAGTATACTTTCATGACAATATTATTTCTTGAGTTTTTTCTCCTGTTGATCTTCACTTACATTTTTTCCACTATGTTTCCTGTGGATTATTATTTACCATTTATTATGTTGTTCAGAAAACTTATCAATACTGTTTAAATAAATCTTTTTGTGATTAGAGATTGTTTGAATCCAGAATGTTACCCTGACCTCAGTAACTCTCCAGGAATGTTGGAGATGGCTACAAAGAATTTTGGGTTCCCCTAGGTCCTGGATATACCCCAAAACATTCTTGTTTGACGTTCCCACACCTAAATCTTGTTTTAGGCCAACCTAAATGTGTGTTTTGAGTTCTCTTTGTGTTTTTGCTTCACCCAAGTTTTATTGAATGTTTATATTTACTGATATCCACCTCAATCTACCTCACTTTCAAGTTGTCCTCTCAGCAAAATTGCTTAACCACATAGGTGTGGTTCATTTGCAGGTTCTCTTGTTCCCTTGTCCAAATTCTATATAATGTAAACCTTCTAGAGTCTGGAGAGGAAGCTATACCTCCTTTCCTGCTTGTTCTCCTATACCAAATGACCTAATAAATTTCTTTCTAAAACCATTTCAGATTTTGGGATTTGTTCTCATGAACAACATTTCCCACTAAAGTTTTTAGATTTCCTCAGATGTTAAGAGCATCTTATTATACTATGCAACTCCCCTTCCCCTTATCTATTGTGTTCCAGTTTACCCTATTACCATATTCCAGGCATGGATTCTATTTCACAAAGTCTCAATGATACTTATGAAGTCAAATTTGCCTCTTTGCCTTAGCATCTCTAGTGTACTTGAGTTGTTACTAATGCTTTATGAATTTACATATAGTATCTGATACCATGGATTTTATTACATTATTTGCAGATTTTGCCTACTGTGAAATAGTGAGTATTCTCACTGTTTTTCCTCTTCCTACATCACAACTTTCTGAGCTATCTAATAGGGTTGATAAACATAGGCAGTTTTTTCTCCATTTCCTTTCATCTTCTCCTTAAGACCTTTTGGATTTGTAAGACTCGAGAGTCTTACATTTTAACCAGCCTTTGTTAGGTGGACTCCATCTCTGGTCAAGAGCCCATTGTTCCTATATTTTAAGATAGGGTACCTCGTCTTCCTACACTTGTCCCTGCCCATTTTCCCATTTGTCTTCCCCTTCATCCAGTGACCTGCTTTCTCTTCTGAACAAGATCCAAAAATTATTTGGAAACAACCATCTGGGATGAACTAGTAACTTTCCAGCAATTCTTGGAAATAGGCTTTATTTAAGCCCTTCCTAGGCTTTGATCTTGAAGGCAGAGGCACTGAACCATTCCTCTTCAATCTCCTTACTACTTCCCCCCCACCCCATACCCTTTTTCTGCATTAATGAACACGTTCTGGCTTCTTCAGGATCCATCCATGGACTTGTCCTAGGCAGGAAATTATCCTGAAAAGTTGAGGACTCAGAGAGTCATAGGGTATTATTTATTCTCAGATGTCTGCCTGGTGGTAATTGCTACTCTCCAAGCTCCATGTTCCAGTATGACACCTAGCTGGGAACTGTAAGAATAGGAAAAGGTATCTTGGGAATGGGGGTTTGAAATAAGCTTTGTCTTAACATAGGAACCAGTTAGGACTAGAGTACTTCTAAGATTCAGCAGCCTAAGATTAAATCTCAGGCTTCTAAGAAAACTTTGAAAAGAAGCCCTTTTTTCTTCTCAGGATCTGAGTACCCTCATGGCTACTCCTTTCTGGGGCCCTACTATCATAGACCAAGATTAACTGTATAAATCATGGAGTTCAGAATCATCCTCAAGATATAGAGGGATGGTATAGGCCTGAGAAGAGACATTGTATGACCTTTATCAACATATTTATACTGGTGAAATCAGAAGTTTTAAGAAAAAAAAGCCACCAAAGAACATATTTAACCTAATATCAGTATGGAAATGAAAAAGGACAATTTCATTCCTTTGTTTTTGGTCACTGTGGGGGCTAATTGCATGTGTGTGTGTGTGTGTGTGTGTGTGTGTGTGTGTGTGTGTGTGTGTGTGAACCTCAAGTCTTTTCTTTAATCACCAGCTGGTGAAACCAACTCTTTCTCTCTTTCTACCGCCTCTGCCAAACTTCCTCCCTGAGTCACTGCCCATCTGCCAGGCCCTGCTGAAGATCTGGGAGAGCCAGGACTGTCCTAATTTTTCACACCCTACAGATGGCGCTGGTGGAAACATTTTCTAGGGTGGGTTAGCTTCATTGGTAGACTAGAACATGATGAAAATGAGGTCATAGATTCATTCCTCATATGCACCAGGTGGCCGTGCTCTGACTCTCAACCTCATTTTCAGTTTTGGCCAGCTGTCTTCCATGTGTGTGCAGTTGGTGATGAGGGAAACTGTGAAACGAGAGTATATGGGTGGTTCAATGCAAACCACCCATATTGGAAAATAACTCAAGTATATGCCCTACTGATCATGAATCTGTAGTATCATCTATTTTTTTTCTAAACCATAAAAAAAAAAACAACTCATGTTTTTTTAAGTCATTAGCCAGAGATGGATTTTTTTTTTTAAAACCATACCGTGGAATTGGAGATGGAAATGTCCTCAGACATTATCTTGCTCAATGTCCTCATTTTACAGATGAGCAAACTGAGGCCCAGAGAGGTTTATGTCCCCAAAAGTCATTCAGCTAGTTTTGGAGGAAAACCAGCATTCAAACCTAGGTTTTCTACTCTTTCCAAAATTCCGTTTTGACTCTATAGTAGTGCATTATTTGTATGCTTGCATGCCTATTTGGGATAATTATTTATATCCCAAATGAGTTTGCAAATGGGCTGTAAGACACCAAATGAAACCCCAGGAGCCCCCAAAATCAGGCCAATCAGGCAATCGACTGCCAATTAAGAAGCTTCCAATTGGGCCAATGTATGTGTTGGAAATTTAGGACACATGGGCCCTGTCCTTGAGGACTTTACAGTCCAGTTACAGAGCCTAGAGTCACACAAAACCACTAGAAGACATCAGAAGGTAATGCTGCCTTGTTAGAAATAAATTACACATTCTTCTTTACAATTTGACTAATGTTTAATATGAAGGTATATGTAGCACCTATATCGGATTGCATGCCACCATGGAAGAAGGGAGAGGGAGAAGATGGGGTAACTCAGTTTGGAACTCAAAAACTTATGGAACTGAATGTTGTAAACTAATAGTAAATAATTTTTAAAAAATTAGATATAAAAACAAACAAACCAACAAAAAGAAATAAATTACATGTCCTATAGTCATTCTGTAAAGGAGATAACCTGACAGGAGAGAACATGAGCATGAGGAGGAAGGTAAGGTCTCATAACAGTCCATTAAAATTTGTTAGGTGGGGACAGCTAGAAGGCACAGTGAATAGAGAACTGGCCCTGGAGTCAGGAGGACCTGAGTTCAAATATGACCTCAGACACTTGACACATTTATTAGCTGTGTGTCCTCTGGTAAATCACTTAACCCCAATTGTCTTGCCTTCCTCCTCCAAAAAAAAAATTGTTAGGTGCCTAATAAGATCCTGTCTGCTAAGCACTGGGAATACAAATATGAAAAAAGAGCATCTCTACCCTCAAGGAACTTGCAATCTAATGAGGGAAGACACACAAATGCTAAAATACGGGACATGAGGTAGAGAGGAGAAGGTGGAGAAGTTCTACAAGTGCAACTAGGTGGAAGGTGAAGAGGTAACCCCATCTGGGTACCCTTAAATGGAGGCTTTGGGAGGAGCTCTTCACTCTGCCCTCCAATGAGGGCAGAATTGAAATGAGGTGAAGGATAGATCAAAGTTGAACAGACAATAGAAGAATAGAGTATCATAAGCATAAGGAGGTAAGATAGTGAATGGGAGAAAGAAGTTAACTAGAGTAGTATCTGAGTTAGATTTCTGTGCTGGATGCTTATTAGAAAGACAAATCACACAAGCTCTCTGAGTCTTAGCTTTCTTGTGAGTAAAGTGAAGGTCACAGCACATCTCACAAAGTTGTTGGTGAAGAGAAACTCAGTGTTCTATAAATATGAGGAGTCATTACTATGTAGGCAGTATGACCAAGGAAACAAAATGCAATGAGTATGCAGAAGATACTGGTGGGAAGTAAATTAATTTACAAATGAAAGTTGCTTTGGCACTAGGAGGATTGGGGAAAACATTAATTAGAGCCAAAGGTGAAAGGACAGTTTATAAAAGATGGCTTAATCAATACCCCTTCTTAGCACAAATAGAAAAAAGTGGGATTTCTGAGAGAGTTTCAGTAGTTCTACTCGACCATTTCTATCTAGCCTTTCTGGGAGGAGAAAGTGACGTTGATGATCTTGCACAGTCCTCCCTCACTCAAATCTGATTCACTTACAGGGGATAGTATGGTTTTCCTGATGTCACGGTCCTCTGAGAATGAAGGACAAACAACAACAACAAATAACAATCTAGCCTTCCTAAAGTAAAATTTCAGGGAAATCTGCATGGTCCTGATGCCTAGAGATGTGATGGGAGTTGAAAGGAATTAGGTTTTAAAACAATATTGTTGTTACTGTATACAGTGTTCTCTTGGTTCTGCTTATTTCACTCTTCATTATTTCATGCATTTTCTAAGATCATCAAGCCTATTATTTCTTACAGCACAGTACTATTCTATCATAGTCATATACCACAACATGTTCATCCAGTCCCTAACTAATGAGCATCCCTGCAATTTCAAGTGCTTTGCCACCACAATGAAAGCTCCTATAAACATTTTGGAATATAGAGGTACATTTCCTTTTTCTCTAATTATATTTGGAAATACACCTAGGAGAGGTATTGCTGAATCAAAAGGTGGAGGTAGTTTTAATAAGTCTTGGGGCATAATTCCATATTGCTCTCCAAAATGGTTGGATCAGCTCACATTTCTTCCAATATTTGTCACTTTCCCCTTCAATCATTTTAGTCCAAGACAAATAGCAAACGGGCCTGGGAGAATAGGCACTGGGGATGAAAGAAAGAAGCTCCAAAGGGAAAATACTACCTAAGGAACTTTCGCAGTGTTGTGGGTTTGTGGGTCTGACTCACAAAAGAGCTGAAATAGTCCAAGATTGTGTTCCCAGAAAGATCCATAAACACCCCTCAGTGGAGAAGAGACCCTAGCAGTTGTAGTTTGGCAGCGGACCAGTAGATGTCAGGAGAGCAGAAAAAAAAATCTGAGGAGACAAAATCTTCAGTCAGAAGAGTATTTACAAGAGTAAATCAACAAGTATGTATTAATCACTTATATGTGTCAGGCTCTGTAATAAGCCCTGAAGATATAATGTCAAAATGAAATTGTCCCTGCTTTCAAGGAAATTGCTTTCTATTAGAAGAAACCTACACATATAAATAAATACCTCATGTATAGCAGTATAGGGAATCTCATAAAGTGAAAAAAGATTCTGCTGGGTTTTTTGTAGGAGAGAAAGGATAAGGGTTTTCATTCCCTTTCCTGGGGTGCCTCCTTCTGGAACAGTAGAATTTACTCTCTAGTTACTCACCTCTACCCTCCAAAGATGGACTTCTCTTTGAGTATGCATGGAGTAGAACAACATGGGAGACCTCATGACCATATCAGACAGAAATGAATTCTGACTCTACTCTTTTATATAGGGATAAAATTTGGATTCACACTTTTACCATGTTCTGGAAATTTACGGAATAGAAATCAACAAGATCCTTTTTCATGGGGCTTTTGCGGATGACCCCTGCCTATAACTGGAACAAATTCTAACTGTGACAGAGTCCATTATTTTCTGTCTCCTCTATTCTTTTGCACCATCCTGGTGGCTACCCCTCCTTTTTATCATATATCTTTTCTAATATTGAATACCTGCGTATCAGATATCTCAGTGATCAACCACGTACTTTTATCTTTTGCTGTCTATTCAATACTATTTGAATACAAATGCAAACTAATTTTAAAGATTAGCTAAGTTTTGGGCTTAAAATAAGCTCATCTCAACTCATGGTATTGGTATGAGTAAGAGTGGAACAGATAAATCAATCAATAAACATTCATTAAGTACCTTCTATGTGCCAGGCATCATGCTAAGCACTGGGAATACAAAAAGAGGCAAAAAACAGTCCCTACCCTCAAGGAGGTTACAGCCTAATGGGGGAACAACATACAAACAAATATGTACAAAGCAAGCTATATGCAGGATAAATAGGAAACAATTAACAGACAGAAGGCACTGTTGGGAGAGGCTTCCTGTAGAAAGAGGGATTTTAGATTGGACTTAAAGGAAACCAAGGAAGTCAGTAGACAGAGTGGAGGAGGGAAAGCATTGCAGACTTGGAGAACAGCCAGAGAAAATGTCCAGAGCTGAGAGACGGAGTGTCTTTTTGTAGAACAGACAGGAGGCCTGTGTCACTGGATCGAAGAGTAGATGTGGGGAGCAAGAAGTAAGACAACTAGAAAGGTAGGAGGCTATGAAGGGCTTCAAATGCCAAACCAAACATTTTCATTTGCTTCTGGAGGCAATAGGGAGCCCCTGGATTGTTGACTAGGGAGGTGACATGATCAGACCTGAGCATCAGGAAAATCACTTTATGGCTGGAAGGAGGATGGATTGAAGAGGCAGGTAGACTCACCAACAAACTATTAGAATAGTCTAGGCAAAGGCCTGCACTGATGGCAGCATCAGAAGAAAGAAGTCTTCTTGAAGGGAGAAGTCAACAATGATCAACCTCCCTTAAAAGTTCCTTTGCACTGGCCTTGGACCATTTTCTTTTTTACCTAGTAGAGGCAGTGGTGGAGTCCCAGTGGCTGCCTCAACCACCCCATCTACTTCTGCATCCCTACCTATTCATCAGTCTCCAGTGTCTCTCCAACCTTGCCCCACCTTACCCTTTCTGAGGAACACATTTCACCTTTTCTCAGAGTTTTCCTCCAGAGCAAGGGGAAGGCAATAATACTATCTCCTTAAGGTAGAATCCCGCTTTAGTCAGTGGATCAAAATAAACTGAGGATTTCCATCCGAATCCATAAGCTTCAGCCTTAGTATGTCCTAGCAGTGAATTCACTCCTCCCAAATAAACATTAAAGGGATTTTTTTTAATTAATGGTGAAATAAAGAATTAGACTTTTAAAATTAACTAAAACAAAGCAGAGCTAGTTTTTTTATAGTATTTTATTTTTTCCCATTGTATGTAAAGACAATTTTTAACATTCATTTTTACAAAATCTTGAATTCCAAATTTTTCTCTCTCCTTCCCCTCCCCTCTTCCTAAAACAGTAAGCAATCCAATTTAGGTTATTTATGTGCTTTCATGTAAAACATATTTCCATATTAGTCATGTCACGAAAGAAAGAATGGATCAAAAGGGAATAAAAAGCCAAAAAAGTGAAAATAGTATGCTTCGATCTGCATTCAGACTCTATCAGTTCTTTCTCTGATTTGGATAGCATTTTCCATCATGAGTTCTCTGTAATTGTCTTGGATAAATGAAAAAAAAAATGTATTGATGAAAAGAGCTAAATTATTCATAGTTGATCATCACACAGTGTTGCTGTTAGTGTGTACAATGTTCTCCTGGTTCTGCTCATTTCACTTTGCATCAGTTCATGTAAGTCTTTCCAGATTTTCCTGAAATCTGCCTGCTCATCATTTCTTATTGCGCAATAGTATTCCTTTACATTCATATACAATAGCTTGTGCATTCATTCCCCATTTGATGGGCGTCCCTCAATTTCCAATTCTTTGCCACAACAAAAAGAGCTGCTATAAATATTTTAGTACATGTGGGTCCTTTTCCCATTGTTATGATCTCTTTGGGATACAGCCCTAGTAGTGGTATCACTGCATCAAGGGTATATGTAACTTCATTGACCTTTGGGCATAGTTCTAGATTGCAGAGACAGTTTTTTAAAGACTAATAAAATGTATAAAACACCAACTCAGTTGAGAATAAGATAAAAAAATTAAAAGATTTATAATAAATAGAGAGAAAAATTATCTGAAACTCCTATAGCACAGTATACAGCTAAAAAAACAAAAAAAATTGGTTTATATCTCATGAGGCTGCTGGTAGCACAATGGACAGAGCCCTATGTCTGAATTCAGGAAGATCTGAATTAAAATTTGATCTCAGATACTTATTAGCTGTGTAACACTAGACAAGTCACTTAACCCCTGTTTGCCTTAGTTTCCTCAATTGTAAAATGGGGATAATAATAGCATCCATCTTCCAAAGTTGTCGTGAATATTAAAAAAAATAATATTTGTAAAAAGCACTAAGCACACAATGCCTATCACATAGTAGGAACTATGTAATTACTTATTCCTTTATCTCTCCCCTGTCTATAAAAATTATAAAATGTCAAGATTTTAAAAAGAGCAAGTATCAAAAATTATGAAATACAAAAATTTTGAAAAGAGCAAATAGGTAACATAAACCAAACATCAAAAGACAAATTAAGCAAGTCATAAATGGACACCTCTGTAAAACAAACAAACTTAAAGCCCAGGTGGATTTATAACAAATAACTGAAAGAACAAATAATACCTATGCTACAGTCTTTCTATGAGATAAGCATGGTCTTGCTTTCCAAACCACAGAGGACTGAAATAGAGAAATATTAAACAAATGTTGCAAAATATTTAATAAGTATTACCCAAAGGATTCCAGTAATATATATGCATAATATATATGTATATATAATATACAGCAATATATGTATATATTTTTTCATACACATAAATTATCCATTATAGTGACATTGGATTTTTATTAGGAAAGCAATGATAGAAATCAGGAAAAAATTCATGTGATAGTTCATATTAATAAAAATAAAACTACATGATTATATTAATATGTGCAGAAAAACTTTGATTAAAATATAGTATTTATTTCTTTAAAATCACTAAAAGGCTTAGAAAAAAAAGAACTTTTCCTTAACACAGGCAAAAGCACTCAAATAAAACCCCAAGCTAGCATTATTTGTAATGGAGGATCACTAGAAGATTTTCTAATTAGATCAAAAGTAAAAAAAAAAAAATGCCTGCTATTACCATTATTACTGAACATAATACTAGAAAGACTAGAGTAAAAAAAAAAAATGGCAAGAAAAAGAAACTAAAGGAATAAGCACTGTGTCAAAGAAAAAGCAAAATTTTGAACAATATGATTTATATAGAATATTTTAGAGAAAATAAACAAAACAAATTACATGTATATCACTAACAAAAAAAGAAAAAGAAAAAAGTAAAAAAAAAATGTATTAAATATGTGAGAGTGAACCAACCAAGACACCCAAACAGAATCAATGCAAATACAAGACAATTTTGAAAGAAATAGAGAGAGACCTAATTAAGTATATTCCTATTTAATGTTCATGGATAGTCTGTGCCAATATAGTAAAAAAAACAAACAATTATGATACTATTCAAACTAATCTACAGACTTATACTCTGTCAAATTACCAAGGCAATATTATAAAGAGTTGTCTAAAAACAACTAAATCCATTTACAGGAATAAAAGGAAAAGATGTTTAGGAAAATAAATTTTTCAGAAGTAGGAATGAATGGACCTTAAGTTACCAGTTCTCAAGTAATATGATAAAGAAATAATCATTGAAATTAAACAGAATTGTTTTTAAAAAAAAGTTGATGAGTGTAAAAGATTACATAGACAAGACATGGGAGAAAGTGTATACATCAGTTATAAACAAAAGAATCCAAAGTCCATGAGAGATAAACTTTTGTTTAACAAGAATTACTGGGGGGGGGGGGGGGGGGCGGAGCCAAGATGGCGGCGTAGCAGCAGCAACATATCACAGCTCTCACATAGCCACCCCAAAATACCCATAAAATAGGACTCT
>CM053589.1:75748254-75769342 GCA_028646515.1 Pseudochirops corinnae
ATCTAGGGTTTGGGAGCTGTTCTTACTTTGCTTCTTATGCTTATTCTTACTCATGGTTGTTCAGTCCGTGATTTTCTTTTAAATCTCTGTGGGGCTCTGCTTCCAGAAGGGAAAGCTCTGTCCCAAATCACTGGGGTCCTCCCGGCTGCCGTAGCTCTCAGGAAGATGCTGGGACTCTTCCTAATTACTTCCGGCTGACTGGATAATGAAGACTCCAAGACCGAGGCCCAAGATGGCGATCCGGATCCAGGCTGCTCAACGCGAGAGCACTGGCCTGAGAACAGTCGCTCAGTCCCCCTGCTGTCTGCAGGCCATGGGCGGGAAGCTACAACATGGAGTCAGGTGCAAAACCTCTGCCTTTCGCTTTTCCGCTCTGGAGACCTTTCGGCTGGACTGCTTTTCTCCCCCTTTCACAATCCCTACGCGCAGCTGCTGCTAATCTGCTCACATGAGAGGCTCCTCCACTCCTCCCACTCAGCCACCCCCAGGGCACAGCCGCGGCTTCAGGGCAGGCTGTTTTCGGTTCGCAGTGCTGATATGGTTCCTCGTAGCCGAGCTGACTTTAGTGGGAAGTATCTTTGTGTGCGTTTTGGAGTTCTAGGATTGGTTTAGAGTCCTGTTTTATGGGTATTTTGGGGTGGCTATGTGAGAGCTGCGATATGCTGCTGCTGCTACGCCGCCATCTTGGCTCCGCCCCCAAGTTAATCTATTTTTAAGGTGTTATTTTCTTCATTCAGGTTGTTGACTCTCTTTTCACGATTTTCTTGCATCATTCTCATTTCTCTTCCCAATTTTTCCTCCACTTCTCTTATTTGGTTTTCAAAATCCTTCTTATGTTGCTCTATGGCTTGTAAGCATTCTACATTTTCTTGGAAGCTTTTAGTGCAGTAGTTCTGACTGTGTTGTCTTCCTCCTGTTCCATCCTTTGATCCTTTCTGTCCCCAAAAAAGGAATCTAAAGTTACATTGCTGGGCTTGCTTTGTTTCTGTTACCTACTCATGTTGCCAGTCAATTACTTGACTTTTAGGTTCAGTAGTACTCTGCTTTTAGAGGGGAGAGCTCTGTACGAAATTGCTGGAGTTTTAGCAGCTGCCAGAGCTATTAGGATGCTACCATTTCTGCAGCCCCCACCAGCTTTGGCTCACTGAAAACATACCTTAGGACCACCACCCAAGACCACGATCCTGATCCAAGCAGCTCAAGGCAAGAGCACTTAGCCTCTGAATGATCACTTGGTCCCCCTGCAATCTGCAGGCTGGGAGCTTCTGAAGCAGCCACATGGAGGCGACTGTAGGCTGCTGCTTCAGCCACTTCTAGCCCTGGGGCAGTTGGCTGGGACCCTCTCCCCCAAATTTATCCAAGTTCCACTGACCTTTCACTTAGTCCTTGTTTCCTATGGGTTGGTAATTCTGGAAAAGCCACAGCTGCCAGTGATTCGCACTCCAGCCAAGGCTTGTTCTGGCGGACCCAGGGCTCCAACTGCGGGTTCATGCGTTGCTGGTCTAGGCTCCCAGTGTGCTGCAACAAACCCCTTCCTGTCTGCCTGCCAGGCTGCCTTAAGTGGAAGCTTTGTTACTCTGTCATTTTGTAATTTCTAGAGCTTTAAAATTTGTATACAGTCATATTTTATAGGTATTTGAAGTGGTTATGGGGAAAGCTGCAGAGTTTTGCTGCTTCTATGTCACCATCTTGACTCTGCCCCCTTGGAAACAGGCATACTAATTCACTCTAGGTGGAGCTATGAAATGGTCTAACCATTTCAAAAAACTATTTAAAATTATGCAAGAAAAGTTATAAAAGTTATAATTTTTTTTTTTGGCAAAACATTTAATTAAGCCTTCCTATTACTAAGTTTGTGTTTTTTTTTTTGCCTTTTTTTTTGGAGGGCAATTGGGGTTAAGCAACTTGGCCAAAGTCACATGCCTAGTTTTTGTGTTAAGTGTCTGAGGCTGGATTTGAATTCAGGTCCTCCTGACTCCAGGGCCTGTGTTCTATTCACTGCACCACCTAGCCACCCCCTTAAGTTTGTATTTCAAAAAGAACTATCTGTGGGAAAATGTTAGTCAGTATATGTGCCTGTGTGAGAGACAGCTAGACAGTATCACATCTAGGGTGCTGGACCTAGATGCAGAAAGACCTGAGTTCAAAATTCCCCATCAGACACTTAGTAGCTGTGGAACCTGGGTAAATAATTT
This sequence comes from Pseudochirops corinnae, assembly GCA_028646515.1. NCBI lineage: Eukaryota > Metazoa > Chordata > Mammalia > Diprotodontia > Pseudocheiridae > Pseudochirops > Pseudochirops corinnae. The sequence continues at coordinate 75,750,450 of CM053589.1, forward strand.
AATATCTGTCTGTCTCAGTTTTTTCATCTGCTAAATGGGGATAACAAAAGAATCTTCCTCCCAGCGTTGTTGTGAAAATCAAATGAGGTAATGTTTATAAAATGCATACAGATCTTAAATGCTAACTTATCTTCATCATCATTATAATAACAATTATTTTATTATTGTTAATAGCAGTGCAATTTATCACAGCAAAAAAGCTGGAAATAAACCAAATGCCTTAAGACTGGGCTGAACAAAATGTAGTGTATTATGGGAAAACTACAATGAATTGATATGGCAACAAAGCAGATTTAATGGGATAATATGCACATTGACTATAGCTATAGGAAGACAAGTTAAAAAAATGCAAGAAAGCTCTGGTCAGGAACAACAGATGACAATTCTACTAATCTAGAAAGCACACAATGTCCTTTTATTAAGTTGCAAATTACTGAAGTCTAAGGTTGTGTGAATTATCGGTCTTACTCTGTTTTATTGAACTGTTTTCAAGGACTCTACACTGCAGGAGACTCTGTTCTGGGTACCACTGGGGTTTTTATGATATATCTAAATGAAACATATCCATAAAAGTTAAATGAAATTTAAAAATCAATAAATGAATGGATGGATTAATATGTAAATAAGTAGCTGCTATGCTCAAGTAGGAATATGTAATCTGACCAGATCACCAATCTTAGGGTACATCAGCTGTTAGGTCTTTATCTACTCACTACTAATACAAGAAAAGGAAAGAATGTTTCCTGATGGGAGGGTGGTAGGGAAACCTGGAATCTATCAATGATAGATGGCTGCCATTCCTCCTCATTGCATGAGTGGGGGGATGTGACAGGTAGGAAATGAGATGTATCTGAGATACTCAGTAAAAGTGGAGCACTTCACACAAGGATACCCCGTGGAGGTGGCTGTCAAAACACAGACAGAGGGAATAAATGCAGAGGTGCCACTAGGGGGAAAGTAAGGCTCTCCAATTGCTTGCTCAATAGTGCCACCTAGACGTCCCATAGACTTCTTAAATTGAAAAAGTCCAAACTAGAACTAATTCCCTTTCTCCTAAGGTCATCCTCTCCTCTTAATTTGTCAAAGGCACCACCATTCTTACAGGTAACCAGGTTCATGACCTAGGAATCATCCTTGATTCTTTATTCTCTCTTATGTTGATATTTAGTCATTTTTAGTCCTATCTGACTATTCATAACCCCATTTGGATTTTTTTTGGGGGTGGGGGAGACCAAAGACGCTCGAGTGGTTTGCCATTTCCTTCTCCAGCTCATTTCACAGATGATGAAACTGAAGCACATAGGGTTAAGTGACTTGCTCAGAATCACACAGTAAATATCTGAGGCTAGATTTGAACTCAGCTCTTCCTGACCCCGGGCCCAGTGCCTGGGGTCTACAATACTACCTAGCTGCCCATATTCTATCTTAACCCTGATATCCAATCAGTTGCCAAGTCTTGTAGACTCTATTTCCTCAACATCTCTCATGGCCATTCCCTTCTCACTACTTATGCTACAACCATCCTAGTTTAGACCTTCATCGCTCTGCTGGGATTATCAGAGGAACCTTTGAATTAGTGTCTCTGGATCTAGGCTTTCTTCTCTCCAATCCACCCTCTACATAGCTGCTAAATTGATATTCCTAAAATAGATATCTGACCATGTGAGTCCCTAGCTCAAGAAGCTTCAGTGGTTTCTCATTTTCTCTAGCATAAAATACAAGTTCCTTAGGCATTTAAAGCCCTTTATAATCTGAATCTAACCTATCTTTTCAGGCTAATGACACAGTCTAAAATTATTTCCCTTACAAACTTCATACTCCAGCCAAAATGACTTACTGGCTGTTCCACATACATCACATTCCATCTCTCACTGCTGTCTTTTTTTTTTTTTGAGACTGAGTCTCCCTATCTCTCCTAGGCTAGAAGCACAATGGCCATACAAAAGCCTGAGCAGCCTGGATCAGCTTTGTTTTAACCTGTTCTATTTTTCCCATCTGGGTCAATTTGCACCTCTTCAGACAATATGGTGGCCCTCTTTTCTAGTAGGCCAGAGAACAGAGTGTTGGACCTAGGGTCAGGTAGATTCCTCTTCATGAGTTCAAATCTGACATCAGATATTTACTAGCTAGGTGACTCTGGGCAAGTCACTTAACCCTGTTTGCCTCAGTTTCCTCATCTGTGAAATGAGCTGGAGAAGGAAATGATAAACCACTCCAGTATTTTGCCAAGAAAACCCTAAATGGGGTCATGAAGAGTCAAACACAACTGAAACTACCAAACAACATCCATGACTTAATGAGGACTCAGAACCCCCAAACTCAAAAGAGCCACCAGCCTCAACTTTCCCCAATAGCAGGGATCAAGCCTACCCTCCATATCTTTGCACAAGCTGTCTAACATGCCTGGAATATCCTCCCTCCTCAGCTCTGCCTCTTAGAACCCCAAGTCCCCTCAAAACTCAGCTCAAGTGTGAGGGGCCTTTTCTGATTCCTTCAGCTGTTAGTGTGCACTTATCCTCCTTACCCTATCACTGTGCATTTGTTTGTATGTGTGTGTGTATACATACACACATGCATGCATACATACATATGTATACCAATACACATATACCTATATAAATATGTGTGTGTATATATAGGTATATACATGTATTAAGTATACATATATATGTATATATATATATATATGTACACACACATGCACACACATACTCTGTATGTATGTATATACACAGTGTATGTAGCTACCTGGTAAATGCTTAACAACTGAATCTCCAGCAGACACAGTTCTAAGTTTAATCTGCATTATTAATATTTTTTCCATTATTTTCTTAAGCTTATAAATAAATGAATGGATTAAAAAAATTAATGAAGAGAGATAAAAAAGAGAGATATGGATAGATAACCAAGATATATAGATAGACTTCTACTGGGGGAAGAGAGAGAGAGAGAAAGAGAGAGGGAGAGAGAGAGAGAGAGAGAGAACCCCAAATAGACTTCCACTGGGCAAATAAACAAATGAAGCCCTGGTTTATAGTTTTTGCAGATTTTTGAGGTATAAAAGCCCATACTGAAAATACAACAATCAACTCTGAGGAGGTGGTTAGAGCTGGCTCCAGCACCCCCCTGGTTGTATCCCTCTGATACTTTTTAAAGTCAGAGATCATCTCATTTTTGTATGTGTATCTCTAGCATCTAGTTCAGTGACTAGCACATAGAAAATGCTTCATTGTATATGTAGAGCCTATATCATATTGCGCCCCTCTTGGGAATGGGGGAGGAGAGAAAGAGGGAGAAAATTTAAAGCTCATAACCTTGTGGAACTGAATGCTATCAACTAAAAAGAAAGAAAGGAAGGAAAGAAGGAAGAAAGGAAGAAAGAAAGAAAGAAAGAAAGAAAGAAAGAAAGAAAGAAAGAAAGAAAGAAAGAAAGAAAGAAGGAAAGAAAGAAGGAAAGAAGGAAGGAAAGAAAGAAAGAAAGAGAGAAAGAAAGAAAGAAAGAAAGAAAGAAAGAAAGAAAGAAAAAGAAAGTCTCATACTTGTTAATTGAGTAACCTGTCACTTAATATTTTCCCTCTTTGTGTCAGCAGTGAACATACAAAACCTAGAAGTAGACAGGTCCTGACACTGGGTGATTTTGTCAAAAGGTAGTGGGTTAAAAAGACAACAATGTGATGCCAATTTCTGCCAAATAGCTGTTTGGGCACTTTATTGGTCTTAGTCCAGGACTATCAACAAACTTTTTCCACCTTGGGTTTATGCTAGAATAGTTCACTCCCTGTAATAAGAGGACTTTTAGTGGTCATAGATTTAGAATTGGAAGGAACCTTGTAAGTTGTATAGGCTAGTCCTCTCATCTCCCAGGAGAAACTGAGGCTCATAAGTTAAGTGACAAAATCACATCAGAAGTATGTGGCAGAGATAGGATTTGAATTCAGGTCCTCTAATTCCAAATCTATTCTACCAAGTTGTCTCCATCCTAGGAACGACTGAGAACTAAAGGAGACCTCTGGGGGCCAATCCAGGGCAGTGACCAGTTCATTTTTTGCACAACTTCCCATCTTCCCTTTCCCTGGCTAATCTGAACACTACAATGGGACGTGGTAGACAGAAAAGAAACCCCTCTTACGGTTTGGTGGTTCCATCTTTGTAAAGCCCTCTCCCTTCTAGCCCATATGAGAATAGGTCCCTGTGATATCAGAGCTTACTTCATCTCTACAGATAGATCTGAAAGGAGAAAGCAAGCAAGGATTGGATCTAGTTTTCAGATCAGATTTTGGTGGCACCACTGATGAGAGTTTTTACATTTGAGCTAAATGAAGATGAAGATAAAGGGGGCCCAGTGCAAGAATCTGAGCTTCAGCACCAATAGTTAGGAGCAATGGGGTAAGAGGGATGGAGATTTTAAGAAGAACTAAGGCAAAGATGATAAAATGGAAAAAGGGAATATTGTAAGGACTATAGTAAGCCAGGAACATTAATACTCTGTGGAGCTATGAATTGGTCCAGTGGTTCTGGAAAGCAATTTGGAATTTATGCACAAACACAAAAAAGCGAATAAAATTGTTCATACCTTTGGACCCAATAAATCCCATTACTGGGCATATACTACAAGGTCAATGACAGAAGAGAAGGTCTCATATGCACCAAAACATTTGTACAAGCACATTTTATGAGGGAAAAATAAAAACAAACAAAAAACCCAACAACCCAAAAGCCAAAACAAAAAATAAAACCCTAGCAACAAATTAATCAGCACATATTTAAAGACTTACTATTTTCCAAGCACTGTGGTAGGCCTTGGGGATCAAAAAACATAAATCAAATAGTCTCTGCTCTCATGGAACTTACATCCTTTCAGGGATGACAACATGTGAATACATAAGAATGTACAAAATATATATAAATACACCTGCCCCCTCTGGCTCACTCACCCAACTCATGCTGGCACTGGCAGCTAGGGTCTCAAGATACATGGCTGCTATTACTTTCAGTGTTCTAGAGGTAACCTTGTGATTGGCTATTCTTTTTAGCTCATGAGCCCCCACTGGTGCACTTCTATGTAATAATGACACAGTAGATTCAGTTATTTAGCAAAGGCATTTACTCCAAGCACATAGCAAGAACAATTGTTACAAAACATCCCCTTCCCACCCCAACACAAAGGATACACCCTACCACAAATATACATGAGTCCATGAAGGAAAAAACCAGCATGAACTTAAAATACAATGTAGTGAGACACATGTATGAGGAGCACATATGACCCTTATAACTTATAATTCCAGAACCGTAGGACCTCTGTGTCCTTTCTTTCTCTGAAGGCTCCTCAGGACATTTGCTATAGGGTATGACATCAATGATAGCTGAGTTGCTCTACTGCTCAGCCAGACTGATTCTTTTCAAGGCACAATATTTCCTCTGAATGGGCAGGTGTGCTGGACTTACTACTGAAAAAGAGCAGTATCAGGACCGATGGCCAAGTGGTTATTGGCTTGGGTCAAGTGAGTCACTCAGTGGCCATTCTGGCTCTTCCCTGTGCTCAGTTTCTGCCAACAGGTAACCTGGCTCCTGAACTCCTTTTAGGGCATAGCATCTCTAAGTGACAAGTCAATCCACTAAACTCCCTAATTTTGCTTTGATGAGCTGATGTAAACTTTTCCGTCATTTACTGCTGATTCAGCTGAGTAGTACTATACTCTTTTCTGTCAGGTGTGTTATAATGCTCTTTGTAGTTGGAGTGCTATAGAGCTCTTTCAGCTAGGCTAGTGACCGTAAGCTAAGGATCAACAGAAGCCTCTTTTCTTTGACTCTATCAGAGCCTCAGCTTGGAAGTTGTTTGTCAAGTCCAGGCAGAAGGCAGATGAAGTCTAGCCTCTTTAGTATGACAATCCTTCCTGGCTTAAAACCCCTACTCTCATTAAACTACTACCTTGCTTTAAGATAATCAGTTCCAGTTCAGTCAGCACCATCTCCCATACTCCTTTGGGGATCTTACTTAGACTATATCTTGAGACAAAGGTAGGAATGCAGCCAGTACCCTAGAAGCAAGTTCATTGTCTCTCTGGATTTTTCATTATGCAACTGAGCTATTTAAACCTCAGACCCTTTCTAGTGTGGGGAAATGTCTATTTTGCATCTGAAGGCCTTTACTTTTACACCTTGAAGTCTCTCTGTTCTTTAGCCCTCTAGGCTTTCAGATTTTGCTGAAGTCAAGTCACTCTGCTTCACATACACATGTAAGTATATACAAAACACATATAAAACAAATGCTACGTAATTTAGCAGAAAACTAAATTAGCAGCTGTTGGAAATCAGGAAAAACCACAAATAGGAGATGGTACTTGAATTGAACTTTGGAGGAAACCAAGAATTAATAATAATATCTAACATTTATATAGTGCTTACAATGTGCCAGGCACTGGGTTAAGTGTTTTACAATTATTATTTCATTTGATCTTCACAATAACACTGGGAGGCAGGTTCTATTATTACCCTCATTTTATAGATGAGGAAACTGAGGCAAATAGAGGTTAAGTGACTTACCTAGGGTCACATAGCTAGTAAGTATCTGAGGCTAGATTTGAACTCAGGTCTTCCTAACTTCAGGTCTGGACTTCTATCCACTGAATCATTCATGAGGAACAGCCTATCCAATGGTTGGAGACAGAATATTTAGGAGATGGAAAGCCATGTATGAAGGACAGTCAGTTTGGCTGGTCTACTACATTATGAAGTGTGTGAAAATCATAGCCTAGAAAGATATGTTGAAGGGACGGCTAGGTGGTACAGTGAATAGAGCACCAGCCCTGGAGTCAGGAGGACCTGAGTTCAAGTGTGACCTCAGACATTTAACACTTAGCTAGCTGTATGACCTTGGGCAAGTCACTTAACCCCAATTGACCTACCTTCCACCCTCCAAAAAGAAAAAAAAAAGATTTGTTGAAGCTAGATTGTGAAGGACTTAAAATACCAAACAGAGGAGCTTGTATTTGATCCCAGAGCTAAAAAAGAGCCACTGGAGTTTATCTGACAGTATTCTGATAACTGTTTAACCACAGGCTCTCTGGGGGGGGGGCACCCATGGCATACTTTTAAGTTTAATTTTTATTATTAATATTTTCTCCATCACGTTCTTCAATCTAGACAACCAAGAAAACAATCAATTAAGCTCGAATTTGTAGCATTTGACACTTCTGAGGTATAAATGCTCACACTGGAAATTTAACAATCAGCTCTTGCTAGCCAGTATGAGCTAGATTTAGCATACCCCTGGAGTTTATCAAGCCAGTGACACAGTCAAAACTATGCCTTGGAATATCACCTTGGTAGCTTTGTGGAGAATGGATTAAAGAGGAGAAAGACTTGAAGCCAGGGTGGTCAATTAGAAAGCTACTGCAATATTCTAGGTAAGAGGTGATAAGAGCCTAAAGTAGAGTTGTGAGAAAAGAGAAAGGGACAGCAGTGGAAGAAGTCATAGAAGTATAATTGACAAGGCCTAGCAATTGATTAGATATGTGAGGAGAGTGATAATGAAGAGTCAAGAAGGAATCAGAGGTTAAAAGCCTGGATGAGCAGAAGGATGGAGGTGCCACTGGTGGAAATAGGAAAGTCAGGAAGAGTAGGTTTGAGAAGAAAGACATTAAGTGGATGCCCATTGATGGGAGAATGACACCTATAGTATGCAAATATAATGGATTATTATTGTACCATATGATCAATCAATAAATAAACATTTATTAAGTGCCTACTATGCGCCAGGAACTGTGCTAAGCATTGAGAATACAAAAAGAAGGGCAGTTTGGTGGTGCAGCAGATAAAGTGTGGAGCCTGGAATCAGGAAGACTTACCTTTCTGAGTTCCAATATGGCCTCAGACACTTAATAGCTTTGTGATCCTGGGCAAGTCACTTAACCCTATTTGTCTCAGTTTCCTCATCTGTGAAATGAGTTAGAGAAGAAAATGGCAAAACACTCCAGCATCTTTGCCCAGAAAACCCCAAATGCAGTCATAAAGAGTTGGGCACAACTGAGTGAATGAACAACATCATATAAAAAGAGGTTAAATATGATTCCTGCCATCAAGGAGCTTACAGTCCAGTGGGGGGAGACAACACAAAGCATGCTACATACAAGATGACTATAAAATAATTAACAAAGAGAAGGCACTGGAATAAGCTACTAGGGAAGGCTTCCTGTAGGGGGTGGAGCACATAAAAGAAGTCAGGTCAGTAGTCAGATCGGAGGAGGGAGAGCATTCCAAGAATAGGGGGCAGCCAGAGGGAATGTAGAGAGCCAAGAGGTGGAGTGTCTTGTGAAGCATTCAGAGAAACATGTATGAATTTGATACAGAGCAAAGACAGTAAAATCAAGAAAACAATGCCCGTAGTGACCAAAATGATAAAAATCAATAAAACAATAAGAAGGCATCAGAATTCCAATGGAATGTGATGACCATTGGTTTTGGAGGACCAATGATGAAGTGCATTTCCTTCCGTTAAAAAGGTTTTGGACTATAGAGAGCTGGAATGCTCCATGAGCTGCCTGATATGGTCCCTATGATGGTCTGGTCTCCTCTACTTTCTCAATAACTCCTCATCCCCCATACCCCTATGGTATGGAGGAGGAGATATTGAGAAATGACAGTGATGTTAAAAACATAAAATATCAATAAAGCAAGCCAAAAATAAGGAGGCAAACAAAATAATTGATAACTCAAAAAGTCTGGGGAAAAATGTCTTTGGTGCCTACGGACATTAGAGTACATTTGTTGATAAAGGAGTAAGTGTAGAAAGGGGAGGTAATGAAAGTATGCCAGCTGTAAAGGGTGTGAGTGAAGGGTTTTCTTCTGACATTCCTAGAGTCTAGTATTTCTGACTCATCTCATTCCCTGCAATTCTTTTGCTGACCAAGATCACAGTCACTAATTTAACCTGCTCTTGCTTTGCCTCTAACCTAAAAGAGCTAGGTGGCACAGTAGATAGGGCACCAGGGCTGGAGTCAGGAGGACCTGAGTTCAAATCTCACCTGAGACACTCACTAGCTGTAGGACTCTGGCCAAGTCACTTCACCCCGTTTGCCTCAGTTTCCTCATCTGTAAAATGAGCTGGAGAAGAAATGGAAAACCACTCCAGTATCTCTGCCAAGAAAACCCCAAATGGGATCACAAAGAGTCAGATATTACTGAAAAATGACTGAACAAAAAAGAGCATTGGATTTAGACTCAGAAAATTAATGGACTAAGTGGTCCCTGAGACCCTTTTCAGCCCCTGGGCTGGAAGATAGCAGGGCATGATGGACATGGGACTAAGTTCAAATCCCACAAATGTCGTTTATTACTTGTGTGACCTTGAGCACTTTCTGGGTCTCAGTTTCCTAATCTCTAAAATGAGATGGTTGGACTAAGTGACCCTTACAGTCCCTTTCAGCTCTGAAATCCTATGGCTCTATGGTCTACGTTCTATGTGACCTTGGGCAAATAATTAGCCTCTCTGAGCCTCAGTTTGCTAAATTGCATAATGGAGATAAATATTACTTGCTCTACCTACCTCATAGGATTGTTGTGAAGATCAAACATGAGTATTGACATCAAACTCCTTGTAATTATCGAGTATCATATAAATGTGAGTTATTATTATTTAGTAACAGATCTAGGATAAGAATAACGATCCTCCCAGGGCCTCCATGGCAACAGGGCTTCAGAGTCTCTTAGAGATCATTCATTTACCTTCTCAGCCACAAGGATTGGCTGGTTTTCACTGTAGGGGGAATTGGATTTCTCTTCATAGAAGAAGCCAGAGCTGGGGGCGGGAAAGGAAGGGAGAGGATAAGATGGACTCGTGTTGGTGCTTGCATAAGACAAAATGCCTAGACAAAAGAATCAGAGAATTTTCTTAGCTGGCATTATATGCAATTGCAAAACAATAATAAAAACTAGGCACAATATAAATATCTTAAACAGGGAACAATTATAAGGAATGAAATACTAGAATGCAATTAAAGCAGACAGGTTTAAAGAATATAGAAATCTGGAGAGATCTTTATGAAATAATGTGAATTTTTAAAGTCAGAATCAAAAGAATGGGGTACATACTAACTATAATCATATGAGGAAATGTAAATTTAAATGAATAAAGAACCATAGTGGGGATTTAGAAGGAAGGACAAAAAAAATATAATCTTTTTTTTTTTTAATTGGGCTGGAAATCTCCAGGAAGAAATTCTTTCTGAGTGACTGGCAGCTGGGGCCACTTAAAGTCTTAAAAGATTGCCTGAGACATTCGAAAGGTTAAGTGATTTGTCCAAGGCCAGCATATTTGAAAGGCCAGACATCAACTCAAGTCTTCCTGATTTTGAAGCCATTAAGACAGCCACGGTTTCAAGGAACAAAGTCATAGGATCCAACATACTCATTCTGCCATACTGTCTCTTCTATAGTTTATAGTTTGAAATTAATTTACTTAGATGCATGTACTTACTAAACAAGTTTAATTGTTAAATTTCTAATAAGACATTTAATTTAAAAGGTAGCTAAGTGGTACAGTGGAGAGAAGGCTGAACCTGGAGCCAGGAAGACCTGAGCTCAAACCGTCGTCCTCAGACACTTACTAGCTGTTTGACATTTAAGCTTTGGTTGCCTCATCTGTAAAATGGGGATAATAATGGCTATGCGAGCATAAATACGGTTGTTGTGAGATAAAAAAAAAGGTTAATTTGTAAAGTGGTATGCAAACCTTAAAGGGCAGTGAGGTGGCAAAATGGATAAAGTGCCAGGCATGGAGTCAGAGAGGTTCATCTTCCTGAGTTCGAATCTGGCCTCAGACATTTGCCAGCTTTGTGACTCAGGGCAAGTCACTTAACCTTGTTTGCCTCAGTTTCCTCATCTGTAAAATGAGCTAGACAAGGAAATGGTAAAGTGCTCCAGTATCTGCCAAGAAAACCCCAAATGGGGTCATAAAGTGTTAGACAGAACTGAACGACAAACACGCAAACCTTAAAGTGATATATAAATGCTGGCTATGATGCTTTTTTAAAAGAAAAAAATCTTGTAAGGACCTTAAAGAATATATAAGTAATCCATTTATTTTATAGATGAAGAAAATAAATCTTAGAAGTGAAGACTGGAGCCTAAGGTCACATAGCTAATTTAGAACCCACTACCCCAATTCCTGATGCACTGATGTAACAAGTAGAAATGGCATTTAAGTAGAAGAAGCCAGAAAGAAGGCTACTCCAGAGCAGCAACCAGGGCAGGAAACCTGAGGCATTTCCCTGCTATTTCCAGGGGGATTGCCAAGGTGGAGCCCAGGGACAACATGTTAAGGACAGAGGTAGGAGTAGGCTAGCAATGTGGAGCAGGGAGCAATTTGGCCATAGCACTGACTCTTATCTCATAGAATTCCCCAGATGATGGGAGAGAAGAGGTAGAGGCTACGGCTGGTGGGACCTGAGCTCCAGTCTGACCCATGAGCAGGAAAGGAGTTGGATTGCATTGTAACTAAGACCCCTTCCATGCCTTCATATTCTCTCATGATACTTTTAAGTTGTGGGCTTTTAATTTTTTTTTATTGCAGGGTAAAGAAAAGGGGCAGCGAGGTGGTACAGTAGATAGGTCTAGAATCAAGAAAATCTGAATTAGGGACAGCTACATGGCACAGTGAATAGAGTACTGGCCCTAGATTCAGGAGGACCTGAGTTCAAATCCTTTCTCAGACACTTAACACTTACTAGCTGTGTGACCTTGGGCAAGTCACTTAACCCCAATTGTCCTGCCTTTCCCCCTCCAAAAAGACAAAAAAAAAGAAAAAAATTTGAATTAAAATATAGTTTCTGACATTTACTAGCTGTGTGGTCCTGAACAAGTCATTTAACCCTGTTTGCCTCAGTTTCCTCATCCGTAAAATGAGCTAGTGAAGGAAATGGCAAACCACTCCAGTATCTTTGCTAAGAAAACCAAATAAGGTCACAAAGAGTCAGACACAACTGAACAATAAATAAAAGGGTGTTGACTTAAAGCACTCTTTTTACTTCCCAAAGAATGTTTGATGTTGGGGTCACCAATCCCCCCTTTTCCCAACAATAAGGTTTTTTGGTTGCCAGTCATGGAGAAACAACTAACCTTAGTGACTAAGTTATCACAAAACTATGTCTGAAAATAAGCCATTACCAGACAGCAGGCTTTCTCTCCACCTCAGCTGACCTCCCCGGCAGTGGCTACATGGTATCCTGAGATCTCTGCTCATGGAAATAGCTCCTGGTCCTGCTTCTTTCTTTGTGTATCATGCCCTGGATATGTTTAGTATAATGATTGCCTCGGGTGCAAAAATTCCTACTTACAGTTTGGGGTGCCCCTAAATAAATACACTCAAAACAAAACCGTGTTGGAGGCAGCCCAATCTTAAAGGAACTCAGTTTCAATTTTTGAAATATTTCAAAGAGAGAAAGTTTCCAAAAGGAAACTAAAGATTGTTTCCATTACTGCAACCCCGGGCTTTTGGACTCTATTTTCTACAACAAACCACATCTTCCCAGTCACATGGATGCCTGAGAGATATAGAAAGTAGGGGATCTCTCTCACAGAAAAAGAAATGGGACCACAAGATCATACTGTAGGATGGTAACTCTAGGGCTGGAAGAGACCTTAGAGGCATATAGTCCATCCTCCTCGTTTTACAGATGAGAATACCGAGGCCCAGAGAGATGAAAATGGCAGAGATCCTCTGATGCCAAAACCAACCTTCTCCATATTTGTATCAATGAATCTCAGAGCTGAAAGGGAGGAATCCCCAAATCATTGAAGAAACCTCAAATGGCAATTAGAACAACTTGTTTCTCAATCAAATTCTTTTTAAAAATCAATTTGTTTGTTTACTTTTAGTTTACAATATTCAGTTCCACAGTCCCTTGAGTTTCAAATTTTCTCCCCTCCCTCTACTCTCCTCTCCTCCCCCCGGCATGGCGGCATGCACTCGGATACAGGATCTACAAATATCTTCACGTTAATCATTAGTCAGGCTGTAAAGGATTGTAACGGATGGAATGATCAGTGGGAGAGAGGAAACAAAACAAAACAAGAAAAAGAAACAGAGCAAGTCGTTTGCTTCAATCTGCACTCAGACTCTGCAGCTCCTTCTCTGGATGTGGGTATCTCTTTCCATCGTGAGTCTTCTGGAGTTGTCTTATAACCTTGCATTGCTGAGAGGAGCCCAGTCTATCGAAGTTAGCCATTCTCAATCAAATTCAATTCAATAAGCATTTATTAAGTGCCTTGTGATGTATAAAAAGCTTGAGAGACATCGTTTCTGGGCAATTTTATTTCTGGGTAATCATTTTATTAATCCTACTAGCATATAATTAATAAAAGGGTCAGTGGTACTTTTGAATGCCAAAGACCCTTCATGGAAGCTGCTCAATGCTTATATGCCCTTGGAGGAGCAGGAGTGCCTGAGGGTGGCAATAAACTCTGACTGGTTAACAAGTTATGAGAAATAATGAATATTATAAAGAGAAGTAGACCTATTCTAATGAGGGTGGGGGATGTGACTTTGATCATTTACTTCCCAATCACTCACAACCTTGGGCAATCTAGACAAAGGATCTACCCCCTGTCCAAACCTGCCTGAGTGAAACACAGTGGGCCAGAATTCACCTTAGATTAAATTCTTTTTAAGGTTTTCCAGTTGGGTGAAGCAAGGACTCTACCTAGGTAATATAAGCTAGGTGGGGTAAAATTTTGGGAAATGTCAGAGTTCTTCGCCAATAATTTATTATTTAATAACCATTTTCAGCCTACTATGCCAAGGAATGTTCATATTACCAAACACTTGTGCCTATTTCACACGCCAATAAGATTTTGTTTTTTGTGCAAGCTAGGCTTTAGCAATCCACGAACCTAGAAAGAATCATGAGAAGAGCAGACTGGTTTTCAAAGAGGTAGAGGAACTAGAGACCAAATTGCCAACATTTGCTGGATTATGGAGAAAGCAAGGAAGTTCCAGAAAAACACCTTTTTCTGCTTCATTAACTACACTAAAGCCTTTGTGTGGATCACAACATAATGTGGCAAGTCCTCAAAGAGATGTAGTAGCAGATCATCTTTCTTGCCTCCTGAGGAACCTGTATGTAGGTCAGAAAGAAACAGTTAGAACTGAACAAGGAATAACTGATTGGTTTAAGATTGGAAACAGAGTACAACAAGGTTTTCATTGTCACCTTATTTATTTAACTTATATGCAGAGTACATCGTGCAAAATGCCAGGCTTGATGAATCAAAAACCAAAAGTAATGTTGCCAGGAAAAACATCAATGATCTCAGATATGCAAATGATATACTCTGATGGCAGAAAGTGAAAAAGAATTGAGAAGCCTCTTAATAAGGGTGAAAAAGGAGAGTGTAATAGCTGACTTGAAGCTTAACATAAAAAAATCTAAGATCTTGGCGATTGGTCCCATCATTTCCTGGCAAGTAGAGGGAGAAGAAATGGAAGCAGTGTCAGATTTCATGTTCTTGGGCTTAAAGATCAGTATGGATAGAGACTATAGCCATGAAATTAGAAGATGTTTTGGCAAATCTTGGCAGCATAATAAAAAGCAGAGACATCACCTTGCTGACGAAAGTCCATATAGTCAATGCTATGGTTTTTCCAGTAGCAACATATGACTGTTGGACTATAAGGAAAGCTGAGCACCACAGAATTCACCCTCTATAATTGTGGTGCCAGAGAAGACTTTTGAGAGTCCAGCAAGAAGATCAAATCAGCCAATACTTAAAGAAATTAATTTACTGGAGGGTCAAATACTGAAGTTGAGGCTTAAATACTTTATCCAGTCAATTAGACGGGACTTATTGGAAAAGACTCTGATGTGGGCAAAGGCCAAAGGCAAAAGGAAAAGGGGAGGGCAGAGGATGAGATGGATGGTGTCATAGAAACAATGAACATGCAATGAACTTGGACAGACTTCGAGGGATAGTGGGGGACAGAAGGACATGGTATGCTATGATTCATGGGGTCATGAAGAGTCAGAGACCAATGAATGACTCAACAACAACAACATATTCCAGGTACTGTGCTAAGTACTAAGAATACAAAAAGAAGTAAAAAATCAGTCCCTGTCCTCAAGAAGCATACAGTCTAATGAACTGGTATCCCTTATACAACGTCCCTAACAAATAGTTATTTGCCTTCCTCTTGAGGGTCATCAATGAATGGGAACCCTCTACTACCCGAAGCTGCCCATTTTCTTTTTGGACCAGTTTGTTAGAATGTTTTTCCTTATCTAACACTCATGAGCCATTGTAGGGCCCACTGTACCCATTCCTTCTCCCTAAAGGGCCACTGTCCTCTGGACTCAGAATGTAGTCTGAACTCAGTTCAGTCCCAAGGGAGCCTGGCCTCTAATGAGAGGAGTTATGGTCACTTTTTTCCCTCACTCTTGATTCAGATTTCCCTCTTGATTCAGATTTTCAGTCAAATTTTGACTCATGTTCAACATCTCCCGAAAAAAGTAAAAAGGTTCACAATGCACCATATAAATCTGATATGGGGCATGCTAGGAGGTTCATTACATAGAGTACTTACTGGGCCTGGAGTCAGCAAGACTCATCTTCCTGAGTTCAAATCCGGCCTCAGACACTTACTAGCTGTGTGACCCTGGGCAAGTTGCCCATTTGCCTCAGTTTCCTCATATGTAACTGGAAAAGGAAATGGTAAACCACTCCAGTATCTTTGCCAAGAAAACTCCAAGGGGATCACAAAGAGTCAGATGCAACTGAACTGAATGAACAGCAACAAATAGAGCATATATTTATTTCCTACACACAAAAGAAATTCTAATGAATACAAAAGACTGACAGTGCATGTTAATAGAACAAAACAAAACAAGACTGACTAACTTAATTTATAACTATTGTTACATTCTCTCTGAAGGTTAATACTTTTCAATCTCTTTAGAAGATAAAGCAATTTACAGGATTGCTGATTGGGCATTTTACATTCTATCTCAGCTCTTTGTTGTACAAATAGCTCCCAGGCATGTCTTCTGAGAAAACAACCCAAGCCTGGGTCTTCTTATTGGTGGTCATCTTCAAGAGTTTTGAGTAGTTGACAGGTGTTCTTTTCCTATCCACCAATCCAATGATACCTAGCATCTACAGACCTCTCAAACTCACAAGATCACCTCTATTAAAATATCAGCTAGAGATTTTTTCTCCCTTTGACTTCTATGGTCCCTTTGTTTTCTATAGCTCAGCCATTTGTACAAAATGACATAAGTCTCTGGTGGGGGTAAGGAAAGCAAAGATGTTAAAATTTTACATTTTAAAAAGAAGAGCCTCTAGTCCTACCAATCTAAAGCTTCATTACCAGGTTTTCCTGGCAAAATACAAGGTGACAGATGAGGGGGTCCAGTTGGCTGTTAAGCCTGAGAAGATAAAACTGGAAAAAGAATTTTGTTCTGGAGTAAAGGGAGAGGTTTGATTCAAAGTTTATTTTTAAAAAGATTTGATTTAGAAGTTTGCATTTTTAAAGTAAAGCTTAGTTGTCATTTTTTAAAAAGTGAAGTTTAGTTAAATTTTAGGGTTTTTTATTTTGATGAATAGATATTAAATAATGATGAAAATAAAATAATGATGAATAAAAATAACTTTAAGATTGAGAATTTAATAAATGTTTACCTTTAAAGAAATTTAAAAGGAAGAATACCCTAAGAGATGTGCTATGAAAGCCAATGGCAGCAACATGGGTGGGGGGCATATTTCTCCCCTCCCACAAGGCAACTGCTGTCCTGTAGCTTGCATCAAGATCCTACGCAGTTTGCCTTCAATCCATCATTTCCAATGCAGTGGAACTTCTCTCTTAGGAGCAATCCCTTTACCCACATCCCTTCTCCATGTTTGGGCAGACTCTGGGCTGCAGTGTTCTTCCCTCCTCCCTCCCCCTATTGAACTAAATTTTGTCACAGGACAGTTACAAGGCAGCTCTCTAGCCTGATTCTTAATGGTTAATATTTTCCTTTCTAAGTACTCACGGGTCATCCCTTTAATAAATTATTCTTTAATTTTGTTGAAGACTTGCTTCTTAGTGATCTGTAGTTTCCAGAACTACCTTTTTCTCTCTTTCTTAAAATTAGGACAGCATGTTTCCTTCTTTTAGTATCTCTCCTGTGATTGAATGTTCCTCAGAGATATCTGACAGATCTTCAGCAATCACATGGAAAAGTCTTTTTTGCTACCCTGGGGGTGTATTTCATCTGTAACAAGAGACTTAAACCTACTGAAAGAAGCATTGTGCTACCTTACTATCTTTTCACTAATCTTGGGCTTCAATTCCCTCTTAGCCATGTCTGTTCTATATACATATGACATAAGACATAGAACACATGGGATAAGTTGAGAACCGGTTTCTTTTCTTCTTCAATCAGAGATGTTTCTGTCTTCATAATTAGTCTTTGATACTTTCCAGACCTTCATTATAAGCAGATGTCCCTTTGAACCTATAAAGAGGACTAACTGCCACAAATAAAGCTGGGGAGACTCTACCACTACAGATAGATGAATCTTATGGGAAGTCAAGCTTCCCCCCAACCCTGCTTCAACTTTATGGTCTAATATGCCAGACCCTCTCCTTGATGGGGGAGACAATAAGAACAATCCACCCTCCAAGGAAATTAATCCATAGTTTAAAAAAACAGACTGAAGGAAAATAAGACTCTTCAGGGGAAATTTTCATACCTAGAGGCATTGAGAAGGAAAGAAGGAAGGAAGGAAGGAAAGAAATAAGGAAGGAAGGAAAGAAGTCAGGAAGGAAGGAAGGAAGGAAGGAAGAAAGAAAGGAAGGAAAGAAGGAAGGAATTTAGTCACTGTGCTAAGTGCTATAGAAATATTAACTCATTTGATCCTCACAACAAGCCTAGGTGCTGTTATGTTCCCATTTTACAGTTAAGAAACTGAGGGGGGCATAGGATGAGTGAAAAATGAAGAATCTCTGATTCTCCCCTTAAAGCTGTAAACCATAGGAGACTGGTTAGAGGAAGCTGCTTGTGGAGAGGCAACATGGTGTGGCAGATAGACAACCAGCCTCAGAGTCAGAAAGATCTGGGTCCAAGTCTTGACTTGATTATGTAAATCTGAGCAAGTCACAACCATTGCCCTGCACAAGACTATGAATTACAAAGAAGAGACAGATCTACATTGATAGAACTTTCCTCACTGGGAGCTCTCTATGCCAGAAAAACAACCGGTCCTGATCCCCTCCCTCTGGAGTCAGCTAGGGGGTATAGTGAATAGAATACAGACCTGGAATCAGGAAGACTTAAGTTCAAATGTGACCTCAGACATTTCCTAGCTGTGTGACTTTGGGTAAGGCACTTAACCTCTGACTTCTTCAATTTCCTCAGCTGTAAAATGGCGATCATAACAGCACCTACCTCATAGAGTGGCTTAATTTTTATAAAGCACTTAGCAGTGCTGGGTACATAGTAGATGCTTAATAAGTGTGTATTTCCTTCCTTCCTTCTTCTCCCTCCTCCCAAAGGGAACGTTGTTGTAGTTCCCACTGTAGTTCTCACTGGAGGCTGCCCACCTGGGCTTCCAGCAGGTGGCATTTTCCTCACACTTCTTTTTTTTTTTTTTTTTTTTGCTTTTTTTTTGGGGGGGAGTTAGGGCAATTGGGGTTAAGTGACTTGCCCAAGGTCACATGGCTAGTTTTGTGTTAAGTGTCTGTGGCCCGATTTGAACTCAGGTCCTCCTGACTCCAGAGCCGATGCTCTATTCACTGTGCCACCTAGACACCCCTCTTCTCACACTTCTTTTTTTTTTTTTAAATTTTATTATAGTTTGCATCATTCATTTCCACAAGATTTTGAGTTACATATTTTCTCCCCCTCTTTCCCCCACCC
>CM053589.1:75769842-75831140 GCA_028646515.1 Pseudochirops corinnae
TCCTCGTAGCCGAGCTGACTTTAGTGGGAAGTATCTTTGTGTGCGTTTTGGAGTTCTAGGATTGGTTTAGAGACCTATTTTATGGGTATTTTGGGGTGGCTATATAAGAGCTGCGATATGTTGCTGCTGCTATGTCGCCATCTTGGCTCCGCCCCCCTCTCCTCACACTTCTTGAGATGCATGCAATGGCTTGGACCCTGGTTGCAGAGGGGAACTCATGGGATGAGTACCAGGGATTCCTCAAGTCCTCTGTAGCAGGTCAGATGTTGACATTTACCAGTTCAACTTTCCCTAAGGAACTGGAGGAAAGACCAAGGTCCCCCCCCCACACAAGGTGGCCAGTGTCCCATTTTCTTCAGACACTAGGATACATGGTTATTGCAACCCTGGCGGGGAGAGAGGGGGAGGGATAGGGGAGCCACGGATCCTACCTCCCCTTGTCTCTCTCCCTGCACTTGTGCTGACTACCAATGGAAACTCAGTCACACCTGCCTGAGGGTCCAGCACCTGGAGGATGACAGGTGGCTGCATGTAGGATTTATCCCCTAAGCATTGGTGGCTAGCAGCTTCTTGTGTATAATAAAACATTCTTTCCAGTGGCATAACCAGTAGCTTTGGGTTCTGGCCAGAATAATGCAAAGGGCCCATTCCTTGCCTGAGAACTACAAAATGTATTCATACCTCTGAGCCCTACCCACAGTAAACCTGAAATAAAATGGGTTGGTGGATGGTATTCTTCTCATAGAATTAAAGGACTACTACAGCAGCCTTCTAACTGACCTCCTGCCTCAAATCTCTCCCCACACCAGTCTATCCTTGACTCAGCTGGCAAGGTGACTTTAGAATCTCCAGCATAGGTAACTCCCTGTCACTTTTAGGGTCAAAGTCCTCGGACTGAATGGTGTTAGGAAAAGCTGTGGGATTATTATTCTGTTAGATGAAGCAAAACTTTAACCAGACTTTATCCTGAGTTCTAGAACTATGTTTTATCTCATTGTGAAGTTTCATTTATTGTTTGAGAGTATGATAAACTCTAGACTGAAAATGACTTGTGAGAGAAGTTTTTCAAACTCATGGAGTAACTGGCCATGTCTCTCTAAGTAGAAATGCTTAGGTTAAAATAGATTAGATTAGAAGAGAAGAGAAGAGAATAGAGTAATCTAAATTAATAAAATTGTTTCTGGCAGGTTTATGCCTAAATTTTTTTAAAAGCCCTCTGATTGGTATTGAAGGTATTTTTTATAGCCTGGCCTCTTTCTACAGTTCCAGCCCTCTTAAGTTTTTCTTCTTGCATGAATTCTTCAATTCAGCTATTTTTGTTGTTTAGTCAGTTTTTTAGTTGTGTCCAACTCTTCATGACCCCCTTTGGGGTTTTCTTGGTGGAGATGCTGAAGTGGTTTGCCATTTCCTTCTCCAGCTCATTTTACAGATGAGAAAACTGAGGCAAAGAGGTTTAAATTACTTGCCCAAAGTCACACAGCTAGTCAGCATCTGAGACTACATTTGAACTCAGGTTTTCCTGACTCTAGGCCTGGGGCTCTATCCACTGTGCCACCCAGCAGTCTGGCTTACAGTAGGTACTTAATAAATGCTTGTTAACTGACTGATTCATAGGGCAGTTACTAGTTATCTCACAGGGTTATTGGGAGGAAAGTACTTAAACTTTAAAAAGCTATATAAATGTGACATAATGTATTACTTTCTCACAGATAAGGGGAAAAAGAAAACAGAAGCTCTGGAAACTAACTTACTGGTCTTTGTTTTCAGGAATTATATGCTTAATGTTTTGTTTTTTTTTATCAGACCAACGAGAAGACACATTAGTTCAAAGGAAAAGACAGTTAATTAAACAGATAGGTTTTATGGAACCAGGAAAGCATCTAAGGACTCTCTGTCATTGTTTCTGGCTGAATTAGCAGAACCTCTCAGGAGATGGGTTCAGCCCATTCTCTCAGGGCCCACTCAGCCTCTAGGTGCCCAAACCTTGGGGCTGCTTGAGTAGAATCCATGTCTGTGATTTCCCACTTTAGCAGATGCCAATCTAGGCTCTAAAGGAAGAGGACAGAAGACTCTAAGGTAGTTTTCCTACTCCTGTTAAAAAGGTCATCAGCCTAATAAATTCCCAGTGCCATTGCCAGCACCTAAAAATGCATTGTGTTTATTTAGCTTAGAGTAGCAAACATTATCCTCCACTGCCACATGAAGTAGATGGAAGGAAAGGGAGGAAGGAAGGGAGAAAAGGAAGAAGAAAAGAAGAAAAGGAAAGAGAGAGGAAATAATCAGATAGTAAGTGCCTTCTATACTTGCTGGCTCTGTGCTAAGCTCTTTACAAATATCATCTCCTTTGAACCTCACAACATCCTGTGAGGTAGGTGCTAATATGATCATCACTATTTTACAGTGAAAGAAACTGAGACATACAGTAGTTAAATGACTTTCCCGGGGTCACATAGCTAGGAAGTGTCTGAGATCAGATTTGAACTCAGGTCTTCATGACTCCAGACCCAGCACTCTCTCCAGCAGCATATTAGCAAGCACCCTGCCACACCCAAGATGGCCTGCTAGCGCATGTTCTTTGATCTGCTTTGCTGAAGGAAAGACAACTTTTAAAGGGGTCAATCAGCCTACTTTAATTATAGATAAGTAGAAAATACAAGCAGAGAAATTAGCACAGAGATTCAACAGACAGGGCTCCTACTGTCTGAACAAAGTAATACAAACACCTATGTACACCACTGGATCAGGAGAGCACAAATCTCTGAGTAGTTGGAGGGCTCTTAACAAAAGGCTACTCAAAGTCTTGTACAGCGAATCAAAAGGTCCTTCTCATAAGTGAATCCCCAAAGCAAAGTGCCAACCTCCCAGAATGTATAACAAAGGCTCGGCCCCTAATTGTCTCAGAGCCAGAAGGTAGAAACCTCCAAAACCTCAGCACCACTGTGAATTACCAGGGTTCAAAAGAGATTGATCCTTTAGATGCTTACAATTTAGCATGACCTTGGGAAACTGAACTCCAGAAAGAAAAACAACAAAAATCCCACCTTGCTTGCACTTACAAGTGAGAGTGGATATGAGGGCATAGAGCCTAGTGATCCCAATGCATTGTCTCTGTGTATGTGTTGTCACTAGCTTTTCTAAGGTTAATTCTATTTTGCATGTGAGAATGTCTTCCCTTGGTTTCGTGTACCATCTCTGCAGCTATGGATATTACTATTCAGGAGAGATAGCTTAGTCTAATGGGTAGAGTCCTGGGCTCAGAGTCAAGAAGATCTCAATTTAATCCTGATGCAAGATACTTGGTAGTTGTGTGAAGTTGGCAAAGTCAATATATCAACCAACAAGTAAGTTGATAATATTGATAAAGCCCTGTGCTAGGCATTGGGTGTTCTCTGCACTCAAGAATTGTGCATTGTATTGGGGGAGACATCAATTGTGTGTATAAGCATATAAATAATAAATACAAAATTAATTCAAGGTAATGTAGGCAGGGTCCTAGTAGCTGGGAGAGGATGAGCCAAGGATTTATGAAGCAGGTGGCTCTTAAGCTGAATCTCCAAGGAGACAAGAGTGTAAAAGGTAGATACAAAGAGGAAGAACATTCCAGGCATGGTGGAGTGGGGGTGGCCCATACAAAGATAGAAAGATGGGAGATAAAATGAGTGTGTGACAAAAAGGAAGAGGACAGTTGGGCTGGATTTTAGAGTACAAGAAGGGGAGTTATGTATGAGCAGGCTACAAAAGAAGGTTGGGAGAAGGTTTGAAAGGGCTTTAGAACCCCCAGCCCTAGAATCAGGAGGACCTGAGTTCAAATCCAGCCTTACTAGCTGTGTAACTCTGGGCAAGTCATCTAACCCCTGATTGCCTCCCAAAAAGGGATGAAGAGGGGACTTTAAAGGCCAAGCAGTAGTTTATGCTTTTATTCTAGAGGTAAGAGAGAGTCACTGAAATTTATTGCCTAAGGGCAAAATATGGTCAGACCTGAGCTTCAGGAAAATCACTTTAGCACCTACAAATAGAATTGAAGTGGGGAGAAGCTTGAAGTCCGGTTTGGTTTTGGCAGGGAAGGGTGGGGACACAAGATAATGAGTTCTCTTTTGAACATGTTGAGTTTGAGATATCTATGGGATATTCAGTTTGAACTGTCTGATAGTATGGAAGTGGAGTTCAAGAGAGAGACTGGGGCTGGATATGTAGAGCTGGGAGTCATATGCATAGACACAACAATGAACTCATGGGAAATAATGAGATCACTAAATGAGAGAGGGTAAAAAGATTCTTTGGGCAGAGCCTTGGCAAAAAGCAACAGTGAGGAGGCATAATTTGGATTGTGAGCCAACATAAGAGATCGAAAAGGAGTGGTCAGACAGGTAGGATTGCCAAGAGACAGCAGCGTAATAAAAATACAGTGAAGAGAGAGGACTCAGGAGGTAAGGGTGCTCAAGAGTGCTAAACGTGGAGGTCAAGAAGGATGAGGCCTAAGAAAATTGACCATGAGATTTGTCAATAAAGAGATTATTGGTAACTTTGCAGAGAGGAGTTTCAGTTAAGTGATGAGATCAGAAGGTAGATGGCAAAGGGTTGAGAAATGAAGATAGAAGAGAAAGTAGAGGGGATGAAAGTAGACAGTTTTTCCTAGGAGTTTGAGAATGGGAGAAAATATATAGGGTGATAACCTGAGAGGATGGTAAGGTCTAGTGAAGAGTTTTTTGTTCATTTGTTTTTGTTTTAAGAAACAGAGATTTAAGAATGCTGAAGCCAGTGGGGAAGGAATCAATAGATAAGGAGAGACTAAAGACTAGAGTGGAGACTGATTGAGGAAGCATGTAAAAATGTTGGACCTTGGCAAGGAAGGGCCAACTGTATCAGAAATTGGTGTGATAAGGGAAATATTTTCTAGGGTCCATCCCTGAGCTCATTTTTCCTAGGGTCATATAACACACAGGCTAAATTAGCTTTCCGGTAACAAGTATTGAAACTGTTCTCAAAATTTGATTGGCTCAAGTAGCCTAAGTACAAAAACAGCCAGGATACAAGATAGGGATAATGAACTCAGGGCTATGACCACAGACTAGCAAGATGACCAGCACAGGAGAAATTCTATCAGCTGAATCAAGGCTCTATCCTGAATGAAAGTCCTACTCTCAATGTCCTTCCCTTGTTATGGATAAGTAAACCTCCTTTTGTTAACTGTTACATGGACTCAGACTGCCAGGAGACCAGTATGAGTCGAGCTTAGCCTCCAATACTGGAGGAAAGGAAGAAAGAGTACTAGATGGTATCCAGGAGTTTTGAGATGGAGAGAAAAGGGAGCTCATTGAGAATGGCCACCTTTGTAGAGAGAGCAGGTTTGGAATAGCCTCTGTAGGAAACAGGATAGGGAATGATTTGGGAATGAGTCAAAAAGATTTTCCTCCCTTTGTGAAGGCCATAAATTTGATGTAATTTCCTTCAACTCCACTCAGCATCAGATGAGTAGGAGCAGAGGGGGTGAATGATGTGAGTAATTTATAGATGGCATTTGTCAAGAGGGCAAGAGATTCCAGAGAAGATGACAATATGAAGTTGGATTGGTTAACTGTAAAGTAGAGATTGGAAAAGGGAGAAAGTGAAGTCAGAATAAGGGTTAATGGTTTCATGAAGTACTGAAAGATGGAGGGTATGATGAGGACAAAGAATAGGTTTAGGAGGGGTAAGGAATAGGGAAGGGTGGGATAATAGAAAGTTATGATGGCGTGAAGGATGCCAAGGGTTTTGTCCCTTAAGATGATGGTGAGCTCTAGAGTATAACTATCATTGGGTGAGGCTGAGGTGAAGTAAAGGAGTGGATTATGGGACCTGGGAGGATGGAGGAACAGGGAGCCATTTACCTTCTCCATCAAACGGGAATAATAATAGCAACCAGTCAATAGTTATGAGGATCAAGTGAGTTAATATATGTAAAATATGCTATAAACCTTAAAATACTATATAAATATGAAGTGCTATTGTTATTATTATGGATGTTTGTCCTTGTTTACACACACACACACATTGGAGAAGGAAATGACAAACCGCTTAAGTATCTTTGCCAGGAAAATCCTATATGAGGTCATGAAAAGTTGAAGATGACTAAAAAATGACTGAACAACACCCATATCAATATTGATATAGATAGATCTAGATAGATATATACATATACATGTGTATATAGATACATGTACATACATGTGTATATGTATGTGTGTGTATATATGTGTATATATCTGTAGGAAATCAATCAACAAGAATTTTTTAAATGCTGCCACCAGCACTATGCTGGGCTCTTGTTGCAGTTCAGTCATTTCAACTGTGTCTTGACTCTTCGTGACCCCATTTGGAGTTTTCTTGGCAAAAATATTGGAGTGGTTTGCTGCTTCTTTCTCCAGCTCATTTTACAAGTGACTTGCCCAAGGTCACACTGCTGTTAAGTATCTGAGGCCAGATTAGAACTCAGAAAGATGAGTCTTCCTGACTCCAGGTTGCTCTATTCACTATGCTGCCTAGCTAAGCATAGTCCTTGCTCAGCTCAACAAATAATTTTCCAAGTAGAGTGAATTAAGCATTCATTATGTACTAGGCACTATACTAAGTATCGGTAATACAAAAATATGAGCAGAAAGATAGTGTCTGCCCTCAAGGAGCATACATTCTAATAAGGGTAAACCACACCTAAAAGGAAGCAGCTGAAAAGCAGAGGTGGGAAGAGATGAAAGGATGGAATGAGGAGGTACATGGTACTGTCAGGAGTGCATCCTGGACAGAAATGAAGCCATGTTTGGCCTGGGCATTCTCCTTAAAATGGAAGTTTTGGAAGGAACCTGTCAACCTGTAGGAGAGAACCCAGGGGTGCAGGACACTTCCAATGTGTGTAGCCAAGAAGCCCGCATTCTATAGAAAAGGCCTGGGGTTTTTTGAGTCAGTCCACTTACGTACTACTAGGTAATGACACAGACTCCCAGCTGTGGCCAAGAGCTTCATTTACTCCATGAAGATTTTTACTTCCCTGCATCCTGATTTCTTTCAGACCTAGTTGAATTTCTTTCATCATTTTCTGCTATTCAGAAGAACACAGTGACTAACAAAATTACAGCCACATAAATATGGAGATGCATGATGGACACCAGAACTCCACCCCGAGGGCACTGAGGATTCACATCCTAGACCTAGGGCCTTTGTTGAGTTAAAGGAGTTGTGGTCTATGTAACTTGCTCCCTACTTACTGACATCTTTTTCTCCTACAGGACCAAAGACTTCCACCATCCATCCTGACCCAAGCCAGTGATGTCAGAGCTCTTGGCAACAGACTAATGGGGATAGAAAACAGGGCTTTGAAAACATTTCCTTGTGAATCAGTTTCTTCTCAGGTTTGAGAATCTGGAGTGATTTCCCATTTTCCTTGACATGGGGAACTATTGCCCTATTCACTTCTTCTGTCAACTCCATGGACCAGGGCCCAATGGAGGCAATCATCTTTTACTCCCAGGCCTTGTGGGAGGAGACAACAGAAATAAAAACCAGTTTCTGCTATTAAAGGGTGAGAGTAGGATGGAAGAAATCCCAGTTCCCTTCAAGTATTTCCATTTCCTAGACTGAGACCAACTTTGAGATATCAAAGAAAGCAGGAAATAGCGACACAAACACTGTAGGCAACACTGATTTGGGTGGGGTCCAAAAATAAGAAGGAACAACTGCATGTAAAGATTTTTTTTTTGAGGCAGCAGCATATTGTGTCACCTAACCCAAAATGCAGTTTGGGCCCCCTAATTTCAAAATGTGAGACACCTAGAAGTAGAACAGTTTTAGGCCACCTTTTATGCAAAATCACAAGTCACAAGCACAGTTCAAAACTATGTCCAAAAAGACATTTCATGAAAATGAATAATGAAGGCTCTCCATTCTCATTTCTTAAATATGCAGGAGAGACCCAGATCTACATCCCGGCTCATACACTTTCTAGCTTTGTGACCAGGGGTAGGTTATTTAATCTCTCAGACTCTGTCTCCTTGTTACTAAAATGGGGATAATAAAACCTGCTCTAACTCTCTCACAGCATAGTGCTTTGTAAGCCTCAAAGCTCTAAAGAAACATGAGCCATTATTATAAGGTTGAATCACCCTGGCTTTACAAGTAGGAATGATTAGAGAGACCCAGGAAGGGACTCAGATAGCTGAGTTAGCAATTAGATGGGAGGAGTGATAGCTTGGCCCCTCACTGGCATGCTAAATTGTGGTCACATGTTTGGAGACACAGGGACTCCCAGTTCCTCCATGCAGATCTCTGCATTGTGTACAGAGATAGGGATCACTCACCCAGACAGCCTTGGCATGGTGCTCTTTGTTAATGCTGGCCAAACGCTTTGAAACCCAGAGGCATCAGGAATGGCTGTGAATTGGAACTCCCCAGGAACCCAGAAACAATGGACCTTTTCTGCTTCACAGCTTCTCACAGGAAGCTAATTGCAAGGAATAAAATCAAAACATATGGGACAAGTTCCCTGTTTCCAGGATCTACCCTCCCCCTCCTTTTCTGTTCCCATCATTTATCCCAGTGATGAAAAATAAATATAGAATCACAGAATTTGGGAGCTGGAAGAGAGCTCAGAGATTTTCCAGTCCGACTCTCATTTTTACAGATGAGGAAACTGAGGCCCAAAAAAACTGAGTAATGTATAGTTGACACAATGGGGTAAGAACCAGACCACAGAATTCCTGATTCCTAGGCCAGTATTCTTCCTACTACCCTTTAGGCTGTCTTAAGAATCCTTGCAATTTTTTTTTCCCATCTTTGCCAGGGGGGAGGGGAGATTATCTCCTATCTTTGAACTTGTGAAATATTTGAATGTGCCTTTGTATATGCCTGCCCAGTTTAGCTCTGATCCTCTGGGCTACTCTACAGCTTTCTCTCACTGCACTTTGTAGTGGGGAGCTTGTGCATCCTCCCCAACCAGGACATTTTTCCTAAACTGGTTCTTGACCGGGGTTCCTTAACCTAGGGTCTGTGAACTTGTTTCTTCCCTTAATATTTTGATAACTGTATTTCAATATAATTGGTTTTCTTTGTGATTCTTTGTATTTTATTTTATACATTAAAAAACATTATTCGAACAAGAGGTACATAGATTTTATTAGGCTTTTACCAGTCTTTGTTACTGTCAATTCCCTCTTTTCCTTGATACTCTTCTTTGGGACCCCACTCTATCCTGGTTCTCCTACCTGTCCAACCAATTCTTTTCAGTTCCTTTGATGGCTCTTCATCCAGGTTACACCTGCTAACTCTAAATGTGTCCTCTCCTTTTCTCCCTACTATCTCACTTGGTGATCTCATCAGCTCCCATGGATTCAATTAACACCTCTATGTAATTGATGCTCAGATCTGATTATCCAGCCCCAAAATCTCTTCTTTCTTCCAGTCTCATATCTCCAACGGCTTATTGGATATTTCAATCTGGATGCCCTATAGACACCTTAAACTTAACATATGCAAAACTGAATTCATTGTCTTTACTCCCCGCCAAGCCATGCCTTCTTCCTAACTTCTCTATTACTGTAGACTAGGGTACTACCATCCTCCCACTCATCCAGGGACTCAACCCTTGACCCTGTCTCTCACCCCTTTGATCCAACCTGTTGTTAAGTCCTGTCAATTCTACCTTCCTAACATCTCTAGTGTATGCCTCCTGTCCTCTGACACTGCCATCCTGCTGCAGACCCTCATCACCCACTCTTCTAGACTATCATAATTGCTTTCTCCTTGGCCTCCCTTCATCAAGTGTCTCCCCACTCCAGTCGATCCTTACTTTGCTGCCAGAGCAATCTTCCTAAAGTACTGGTCACCACTCTGCTCAGCAAACTCCAGTAACTACCTATGATCTCCAGGGTCAAATATAAAATTTTCTGGTCTTTAAAACCCTTCACATCCTGGCATCTTCTTAACATTCCATTCTTCTTAAACTTTCACTCTCTTCCACATACTCCATAAGCCAATTAATTACACTCACCACCTTGCTGTTCTTTGCACCCAACCCTTCATCTCCTGACTCCGTGCATTTCCATTGACTGCCTACCCTTGCCTGGAATGCCCTTTCTCCTTGTCTCTCTGCCTCTTGGTTTTCCTGGATACTTTCAAGTCTCAGCTCAGATACTACCTTCTATGAGTCCTTTCCTTGTTTTCCAAATGCTAGTGCCTTCTCTCTGAGATAATCTCCAACTTATCATATGTGTATTTGGTTTGCATGTTGTCTTTCCCATTAAAAAGTGAACTTCTTGAGGGCAGCGACAATTTTGGCCTTTCTTTGCATCCTCAATGCTTAGCCTAGTACCTAGGATATAGTAGGCACTTAATAAATGCTTGTGGATTTGACTTAAAGGGGTCACTGATGCATGAATGGTTAAGAACCCCTATCCCAGATCATCTTAGGAATTCAGTCCCTTTCTTCTCACCAACACCAGGGCATGGGGAAAGGGAAAGAGAGAGGAGCCCATGGGGCTAGAGGTGGGAGAATCATATTCTATCTCTATAAATCTCAGCCTCTGGAAGGGCAAGTGTCTTCAGAGGAAATCAGACAATTGTTCTGGGAGTCTGTGATAATAATGACATTCAGAGAGAGGTATTGTAGGGTAAAGGCTAGAAAACTGGCTTCAGAGTCAGGAGAGTTGCGTTCAAGTCCCTCCTTTGCCTGTGAGACCCTGGGCAAGTCACTTTCCAGTGCCCTAGGAAGACTATAAATTGCAGAGCTAGTGGTGACCAGCATCAACAAGAG
Source organism: Pseudochirops corinnae (assembly GCA_028646515.1). Classification (NCBI taxonomy): domain Eukaryota; kingdom Metazoa; phylum Chordata; class Mammalia; order Diprotodontia; family Pseudocheiridae; genus Pseudochirops; species Pseudochirops corinnae. Next base: position 75,780,620 of record CM053589.1, read on the forward strand.
GAATAAGTATTTATATAGGGCCCAGTATATGTCAGACAGGCAGCCATGTGGCAAAGTGGAGAGAGCACTGAACCTGGAGTCAGGAAGACTCATTTTCTTAAGTTCAAATCTGGTCTCAGATACTTCCTAGCTGTGTGACTTCCTAGCAGGTCACTTAACCCTCTTCGCCTCAGTTTCCTCATCTAGAAAATGAACTAGAGAAGGAAATGGCAAACCACTCCAGTATCCTTGCCAAGAAAACCCCAAATGGGGGCACAAAGAGACAGATGCAACTGAACAACAAGAAGAAAACTGTCTTAAAGGCGCTTTAAAAAAAATTCTCACGTTGGAGCTAGGTATTATTTACTATCTCCATTTTACATTTGAGGAAACTGAGGCAGACAGAGGTCAAGTGATTTGCCCAGGGTCATAGTTAGGTCAGATTTTAACTCGGGTCTTCCTGATTCCAGGCCTAATGCTCTCTGTCCGATGCACCACCAGCTTCCCCTGAGGATAGGAGTTCCTTGCCTGAGGGTTCCTAAACCAGTAAAATCACAGATATGTTTTAAAAAGGGGGGAGTAGGGTTCATATATGCAGCACTTTACAGTTGCCACATATTTTACACACACAATCATTATTACCAAGCAAGAATTTATAAAGTGCCTACTATGCGCCAGGTACTATAGTAGACAATGGGGGACAAAAGTCAAATAGTGAGATCCTCAAGGAGTTAAATCTCAGTCCCATCATCGAGAGCACCCAAGTATCAGAGAGATTTAGTGATTTACCCAAGATCACATTGTTCCTAAGTACCATCTTCAGGATGGATCTTCTGTCTCCAAATCCCTCCCTCTTTTCACTACAACCCAGCTGCTTCCCATATTCTGAGCAACCCCTAGCATTGTCTCTTGGGCATCTAATTAGATGCTCCCTCTTGGTTGGGTATGGGAGATGGGGCAGAAGTACCTGGCATTCCTGACATCAAGAGGTGAAGAGACTTGGCCATGGACTAGTTTCAGAGCCATTCCATACTTTTTTTTTTGAGGAGGGAAGGCAGGGCAATTGGGATTAAGCAACTTGCCCAAGGTCACATGGCTAGTGTGTCAAGTGTCTGAGGCTGGATTTGAACTCAAGTCCTCCTGACTTCAGGGCCAGTGCTCTATTCACTGCACCATCTAGCTGCCCCAGAATTCCAGACTTTTGAGACCAAGAAAGTTCAAGATTTATTGGGTTTTAAAAACAGTAGAAGAACAGAATGTTAGAACTGAAAGAATTGTTTTAAACCATCCAACTCTTTCATTTCATACATCACAAAGAATTCTCTGATTTGCCCAACTGGCATTTTCCTTCTTCCCTAAAAGGCAACACTCATTTTATCCACCTCACCTTTGCTCATATCATTCTCCCTATCTAGAATGCTCACTTTCTTCCTCTAATAATTTATTTACACATAACATATACATGCATTATGTATATATATATATATATATACATATTTATATGTATGTATGTATATAAGTTTTAAGTTTTGCAAAATACCTTGCATATACTACCCCATTTGTTTTCACAGTAGCCTTGTGAAGCAGGTTCTTTTATTATTCTCATTTTACATATGAGAAATGTTGAGTTGTTTTTCAGTCATGTCTGACTCTTACTGACCTCATTTGAGCTTTTCTTGGCCTTGAGACTCTATGTGATGGAATCCTAATATCACCCCAAATAGGTTTTCCTATATACATTGTGGGTAATAGTATGCACAATTCCACTGTGGCTGGGACCACTCCCCTATTACCTAATCCCTTAACAAACCCCTCCTACCTTTTTAATATTAATACTTTCTGTTAGGTAATTGCATCTTTACCCTATAAAAATCCATCTTGCTTTCACTAAAGTTGCTGGTTCCTCTTGGAACTTAGCCCTCTTCATGACAGGTGTCAATCTCAATAAATGACTATACTTGGATTAGAGGTGGTCTGACTCTGAATTCTTTGAGATGATTCTACCACAACACATCATGAAACCCCAACAGTTTTTGGTGTCCCTAGGTGGGCAGAGTCTAAACCGCAACATATCCACTGTGACACCTAGCTGAGGAAGCTGAGGCCCAAAGAGGCCAAACAACTTGACCAGCGTTACTGTAACGTTGATGGAATGTGACTATGAAGATCTTCCCTATTCATTAATAGGTCTATGTGACCATATGTGTCCACCTTTCCCTTAGAACAGAGCCATGTTCCAGGTCTAAAGGTACACAAATGTTTCAATCACGGATGTCTTGCTGCTTTCACAGCTTTGATACATTCTGAGTCACACAGAGCACATTGGGGGAGGAGCTTGCCTAAGGAGGAGCTTACTTAGGGGGAGGCTTGCTTAGGGGGAGGCTTGCTTACAGGGAGGCTTGCTTGCAGGAAGGCTTTCACACCTTTTGGTACTAAGTCAATTAGGCGCTGAGAAAGGGTTGTGGTACCTTCTGGCTCTGAGACTATTAGTTGAAAACTATATGCTGGGAGGCTGGTATATTACTTTGGGGGCTCATGCATGAGAAGGACCTTTTGATTCCCTGGATGGGACTCTGAGTAGCCATTTGTTAAGAGCTCCCCCACTATTCAGATGTTGGTGCTCTCCTGGTCTAGCGGTGTATGTAGGTGGTTGTATTATTCTGTTTAGACAGTTGGAGCCTTGTCTGTTGGATTCTTTCTTGGATACTCACATCTTTCTACATATCTATAATTAAAGGAAGATTGTTGACACCTTTAAAGTTGTCTTTCATTTAGAAAAGCAGATCAAAGAATCTGTGCTAGGAGCCGACCTAGGTGTGCTAATGTGCTTGCTAACTACAGTTACACTGTAAGGAAGTATCAGAGAGAGGATTCAAACTCCTCTTCCTGAGCTCTGTTCCTTGCTCAACCTAAATCTAAATCCTTTGCTTTCTTTAATCCTCACTTCCTTTGTGAAGCCTTCCCAGATGTCTAAAAGCTTGTAATCTCTGTCCCACTCATCTGACTCCCTGGAACATATATATCACTTTGGTACATTTTCTGTTGTTGTCTTGTTGCTATTTAATTTTTTCTGTGTCTACCTAACTAGATTGTAATGTTCCTTGAGTGTAGAGATGAGGTCCTTTTTGTCTTTAGATACCTTGCCTTCCACAATCTAGGTACTCAGTGAGTGTTGCTGAAAGATGAATGGACAAATGAATAATGAATTATTTAATGAGTGTCAACAAACACTCATTAAAAACATCAGAGGAAGTACAAAAGCTCCCTAAACACTGGAGTATTAAATAACACTATCCCAGTGGCCAAAACTTTCCCAAATGAAACCCTAAACTAGAAAGAGAATGAATGGCTGAAAACAGCCAGAATGGAGATATGGAAATCGGTGGGCCCCTCAGATGGAGAATGGAGGTTTCTATGTCAGACTTCCAGAACAGGATTTTTCAGCAGAGTCAGAAAAACGACATTATTTTCTCTCTCTGAAACTAATGTTGCTTCCTTCTAGCTGGGCTGTGAAGGCAAAATGGCTGGTGGGAGCTGGGGGAACTGGGGGGAATTAAAGGAGGTTGGTGGTTCTGGCCTGGAATTGCCATGCTTGGCACTCAGATCATCTGAGTTTAGTGGGCAGAGCCAAGGGCTGTCCTTATCTAAGTCATCAGCCTTCCTTTTTAGACTCTACACACACTGCAGTTAATGGAATAAGAAGGACAGAAGGTTCTTGCCCTTGGAAAGATAACCCCATTCCCCATGGTGCCAGACAGACAGGTTTTTACTTCTCCCTGGACCTTCCCCAGACATTTTAATTTCCTGTCTCCTCACCTTCCCCTCCTGGCTGCCTTGGCTTTCTTTGAGACTTGCTCAAATTTCACCTTCTACAGGTCTTTTTAGGCCTCCCACGGACAGCACCTTCCATCTGAAATTATGTTCCATTTATCCTATACCTACCAGTGGCTTGTATATTGTTTCCTCTACTAGAATATGAGCATCCTGGGGACAGGGACCATGTTTTTGCCTTTTTTTATCAGTATCTCCAGCACTTAGGATAGTACCTGGTGCCTAAGAAGTGCTTAATATTTTTTTAAAAATGCTTGTTAACTGACTGTCTGGGATTGAAATTAAGTAGGTGTACCTCAGTCTGGAGATAATTTGGAAATGAGTCTCTTTGCCTTTTTTACTTTCAATCAATCCATGGGTTGACAAGCTACTTTTCTGGGTGGGTGGCATAGAGGAAGGAAAGGGTGATGCCGTCAGATTCGGCATGGAGCAGAGCATGCTGTCCAGAATCTGCTGCTCTCATCCTGTGTTCTTGAACAATATCTCTGCGTCTTAGATGCCTATCAGTGATATAGGAATGAAGTAGGAGGATGGGAGCCAGGCCCAAAGGCAAAGTTTAAAGTGAGCCTGCCAATTTACTCTGAGCTGGAGGAGGTTTTTTAAAAATTTGATTTTATTTTTAATTTATGGAATAAAACAAGCATTTCTATAACATAGCATAATAAAAAAAAAAAAGATGATTGTGCATGAAATTGCAAATCTATTATGTACAACTTGCTATTCCTTTTAAATATATAATCAAGTTACCATCTAAATTTCTCTCTTTTTTTCCTTTTTTACTTTCTACAGTATCACTTGCCCTGGATGGTGGTAGCTCCAGGGGATGAAGGAGCTGGGGATGAGATGGGTAGAATTTAGCTCAGCCAAAGCCCCTTCACTTAAAGATCTTTTAGCAACTGTATACCCCGAGTTTTCTCGGGTTAAGAAATTCTTTCTTGCATCTAGCAGAAATCCTTCCTGCTTTAATGTAAGGCCATTTGTCTTTTTCCTGTCCTTGGATATGGAGCACAGCTGTTCCATACCTTCCTCATAAAAATCTTTAATAGCACAAGTGTTTATGACATGCTGTTTTATATTGCTGTTCAGAGAGGACACGTCCTATCTGACTTCCTGTTTGCTGAACACCACCATTTCTGAAGTGTCAGGTTCCACCCATGGTTTTATAATCTTTGGGGCATAACATCCTTCTGGATAACAGCTACTGGCACTTATCTTTAAAGGATTGGCCTAACATCCAAGGGAATGCCTGGGATCCATTTCTTGCAAAACCTACAGTGGGAATAGGCTTCCTAAGTGAATGATTGATTGGATGAATGAATGAAAAAACATTCATTAAGCACTTACTGTATGGCAAACACTGTGCTAAGCACTAGGGATACAAATAGAAAGTTTAACTTGTAAGAGGTAGGGGGAGGAACCACACATATAGAAGGTTTGTGCTGCAGATGCTACCCAATGAGTAGTCCTTAGGGTGCAGTGGCAAAACAGATGGTAATTCAGTTTCTTTAATGCTATTTCCATCCACAAAAGTGACCTTACATAGGGCTGGCCTATGTGGTTGGGAACTTATTCACCTCTGTCTCTTGATATCTAAGCTAGCTTTGATGTTGAATAAGGTTGATTGTTATGGTTCATGCTTTAAAGCATCATTTTTAGAGATAAAATAGAGGAAATTCCTACTTTGGGAAGGAATTAGACTAGATGGGCTATATGGTCCCTTCCTTTATATAACTCCAAAGTTTTTCATTAAGTATTGAAGACACCAAGGTCATTCACTGCATCCTGGGCCATGTCCACTTTTCTTGACCTTTGCCCTGCCACTGGACTTCAATGACCCAGGAAGAGAGTGAGACTAATGACTTTGTGAACCTCTGTCTCACTTAAATTCATGCACAAGTCAAAACATCACCTGTCCTGTTAAAAAGCAAAGGACTAAGAACAATCCTTTTTATTGCCTTTGTACAGTGTTGGACCATTCTGGCTGCAGTAAAAAAAAAAAAAAAAACTATTTTAGTCACACAGTGAATAGAGCACCGACCCTGGAGTCAGGAGGACCTAAGTTCAAATCCGATCTCAGACATTTAACACTTAACTAGCTATGTGACCTTGGGCAAGTCACTTAACCCCAACTGCCCTGCCTTCCCCCTCCAAAAAGACTATATATATATATATATATATATATGTACATATACATATACATATATATGTATATATGTATGTATATATGTATATATATGTGTGTATATATACATATATTTACACATATATACACACATATATACATACATATATACACATGTATATATACATATGTGTACATATATAATTTTTAGAAGCTTTGGCTCCTTCCTTTCTTTTCAATCAACAAATGAATCAACATTTATTAAGTGTCCACTCTGTCCCAAATACTATGCTAGACACAAAGTGAGACAGTCCCTGACCTCAAGGAGATTACATTCTAATATGAGGATACAACACATATGGGGATGTTGTGGCTAGGGAAGGGAGTTTCAGTCAAGATTAGATGATCACAGGGTAGCTAGGTGGCACAGTGGATCATCTGTCTGACCTGAAGTCAGGAAAATTTATCTTCCTAAGTTCAAGAAAGAAGAACAGAAGCTTTTCCTAGGAAAGTTGGGTTCCAGACCCAAGTCTGCCACTCGGCCACTGTGTGACATCCTTGGGAAATTCACTTCCCAGCTATTGGCCCCATTTTCCCCACCTGAAAATGAGGGAAGGAGAGTAGATTAAATGACCTCAAGGGTCCTTTCTAGTTCTAAACCTTGACTCAGTGAGTCAGGTGCTTCTTTGTCAAGTTGCCTTAATAGACCCTATCTCAGGAAATATCAAAGTGTGGATAAATTCATTGAAAGAAGAGACTATACAGTCTATATACAGACCAACTACATACAGTCTATATATACAACTATACAGACCAATAGAAGAGACTATATAGACCAACTATATAGTTGTCCATTTTCTATCTAATTGAGTCCCTACCCTACCCCTCTGATCTCAATAGGTATTTTAGAAGCTGTCTACTGCTGTGTGCCAGATGTTGTCCACAATGTGTCAGTGTTGCAGTATAGTCTTCCTGGCATGGGGCCACTTTGGAATTGACTGTTCTCCCTCAGCCTAGAGTTGGGTGGGTGACGCAGCCCAAATACCATGGTGTTTTATGGTTTCATGAAAATAGTAGGTCCTAAAATCAGAGCCAAAATGAATATGAAGCAAACAGTTTTTGAAGATGCCACTTTTTCTTTCTTCTGCAAGGAAGAGTATAGGCATCATAGAATTCTATCTCCTTTCGCCAAATCTTCTGTTGCCCCAAAACATATGGGAAAAGTAAAATTAATGAAAGCAACTTCCCTTGCTATTTACATATCAGAAAAAGCCCAGCACCAGAGAAAATAAAAGCTTTTCTTAGGAAGTTGGGTTCTGGCCCCACACATTTGTTACCCTAAGGCATGTCTTTTCCTTGATATCGACCCCATCTTTCTCACCTGAAAAATGAGGTGGGGGAAGGGGATTAGGTGATCTCAAAGTTCCTTTCCAAAGTTCCTCAATACTCATTTCCTTGTCCAGCTTCCAGGCTACTGCCCTCCAAGATCCACAGTCCTCATGCCCCTCTCCCAAAGCTCACTTTCCCATTGGGGTAGAATATTGAATAGAGTGTGAAGCCCAAGAAGATTCATCTTCCTGAGTTCAAATCTAACCTCAGATACTTACTAGTTGTGTGACCCTGGGCAAGCCCCTTAATCCTGTCTGCCTCAGTTCCCCTTCTGTAAAATGAGCTGGAGAAGGAAATGGCAAATCACTATAGTATCTTTGCCAAGAAAACCCCAAATGGAGTCATGAAGAGTGGGACGCTACTGAAAAGCAACCCAACAACAAGAACAGACTATAATGTACGACCTGGGGGATGTGTACCTTTCAGGTATCCTTTCAGGACCTTTCAGGAGTCTAAGATTAATAGAGAAAATTTATGCACCATCAACGACCTCTCTCTGCACTCCACCACACCACTGTAGATTTGGTCCTAGCCTGCCCCAGACCCTATCTAATTCAATCCTTACTTTGTAGTGGGCCATAATATTCTATGTTAACAAATTCCCCTTTATTCTAGATCTCTTCCTCTTATACCTCCCCCCCCCAGATACTCAGCTTTTGCCTTTTTTTGTGTCCCCAGCACTTAATAGAATGCCTATCACATAGTAGGTACTCAATAAATGTTTATTGACTTAAAACTACCTCTCCTTCTTCAAAGTTCATTCCTTCCTATCCAGATCTTTGTGGCTGTCATTCATGGATCTCAAGGTCACTGTTAGCTTACAGTCTTGTCTACCCCAATCAATACCTGCCTCCTTTTAGCATCCTCATTTCTCAAATTCCATCCTTCTTAATCCAGTCTACTACAATTATACATAGTCATAACTTAGACATCTCCTATACCCCAACTCACCATTCATGCTCAACTGAATTTTTATGACTCCAATTAAAAGGATGCTAGGCATACACATAGCCATTATATCACCACCCAACATTCCCCTGTCTGATAATCTACCTGCCTGATAATCTACTCCTTTCCACCCACCAAAAAGAGGTAATGCTTGATCTCAACCTGGAGAAATAAAAGAGGAGATCAGTCACATAATACTGGAAATGAGAAGGCACAGAAATATAGGTTGAGGACATGTGTCTCCCAGAAGATATGTCATCTCAATACCCTACATCCTTTCTTGGTTCAGCTCTTCACTATATTATACATAAACAGGACACGATTGTCTCCCAGGAGTATAAGCTGGGCCCCAAATGGAAGTGACATCTTTCTAACTGGCGTCAAAAGATCTAGCGCACTGGTCTGGTGGAACCTGATCAATGTTCTTTTTTAAGAAAGGGTAGATTCTCAAATTGTCATTGTACGTAAACTCTGAGAGAGAATTTATCCTTCTAGACAAATCAGATATACCCATTCTATGCCTTTTGTATGTACAGTCAGTTCAATCAATTAGCACAATATTCCTACCAATAGTATTTGGTATCTGGGACCGCTCACTTAGCATTTGACATATCATACCTTGTATTGCTTGTATATTGTACTGTATATTTTTTTATGTGCAGGTTTTGTCTTTGCCTCCTAGACTATAAACCCTTTGAGGACAAGGATTACTTATTCCTAGTGCCTAGCAATTATGTATATAATAGCCACTGGATATCAAAATATCTTCTTGGAAGCCCTCCTCTGATGACCTTCTTGAGACATATGACCCTTGGTTCTCAAAGGCCATGCCAATGTCAACATGTTCTAGAAAGTTCTAAATCATGGGGTCATAGATCATAAATTTAGAGCTGGAAGGGACCTTAGAGGTCATCAAGTCCAAATCTCTCATTTTACAGATGAGGAAACTGAGTCCCAGAGAGTTTAAGTGACTGGTCTAGGGTCACACCATTGGTAAGTATCAAGATTTAGACTCAGATTGTCCTGATTCCAAGTTCAGTGCTCTATCTATTCCGCCACCTGGCAACTTAGTCTCTGAATATGGTCTGGTGACAGATTGCAAGTCTGTTTTCCAAGGACTAGCCTAGACCAATTCAGAAAGGCTTATCACTGGGCTGGCTATAGAAGGATGAATTTTTTGGCCACAGGAACTCTCAAAGAGCTTTTCCTCAGTCTGTGTCATGGAATGGAGTAGTCACAGCAATGAAAGTACAGATCCTTGAAATATGACGTTAAGTGTACAATATTGATGATGATGCAAGATCTGAGACATATCTCTCCTTAGATTACAGTCTCTTTGAAAAAATGTCACTGCTCCCAATGGTAATGGGGCTAAGTCATCTAGATGAAGAATGACAGCTAATATGCCTAGAGGGAAGCAAGTTGCTTGAGGAAAAGAGGATGTGCTCCAAGCTCCCTCATCTGAAAGAGAAACCAGGATGCTTTGCTAGGGTCAAGTCAAAAAGTTAACCAGTGCCAACAAATTCAGGGGTTGGGAAGGATTTATGAAATGGAAGTTGGTATAATCATCACCTCCTCCCCACTTGGCTGCCTTGGCTATGCTGTGGGCATGGGCAGGAAGACACAGTTATATACATAAAACAATTAGCAATATAAGATAGGATATAATTGAATACTGGATGACATCTGGTATAGACTGTAACTGGTACAAATACTTAAGAAAAGAAAGATCAATAGATTCACTGGGCAAGGTTCTATGGAGGGGATATCTTGAATGGGACCTAAAAGAATGAGTAGAATTTACATTTATTAGGGTTCGGGTATGAATAAGGCATGCTAGGCTGGAGAAACAGCCAGAGAGGAGGAATGATAGCAAAAATAAGTCTGGTGAGAGCATGAGATCTCATTTACAACAAGACAGGGAGGAGAATAGCCTGGCTGTTCTAGTATATGCCGGGAAGGAGGAAAGACCACATTAGTGAAATTGGGTCAGATAATGGAAGACTTCTGAATGCACTATTTCATGCTAATTTGTTGCCTTTAATAAAAGTGGTTTGTTTTTTATAATAATTATTTGCCTGGCATAGTTTTACCTAATTTTGAAAATTTCTTTAATGTCTTGATTAACAGAAAACAACTAGATTCGCATATCTGCTTCTGTGTTCAACTTGTTGGATACTGCTTTGAATGAAGTAAATGAAAAGAAAGTCTTACACAGGGAAGGAGTTGGAAAAGGAAGGAATATTTTACTGAACAAAAAGTCTTAGTATTATTGTGAAAATAGTTTTGACTTCCAGGACCTCCTGAAGGGGTCTAAAGGGCCCCAGGGGTCAGCAGACCACACTTAAAAAATATTTATTTTTAATTTACAACCTTCAGTTCCACAAGCTTTCGAGTTTTAAATTTTCTCCTCCTCTTTCCCTTCCCTCCTCTCTCCAAGACAGGGTGCAATCTGATTTAAGCTCTACATATACATTCATATTAAACATATTTTCACATTAGTTATGTTATTAAAGAACAATTATAACCAATGAAAAGAAAGACGAGAAAGAAGAAATAAAACAAAGCAAAAGAGAGAGAGCAAATATTATGCTTTGATATGTATCCAGACTCCATAATTTTTTCTCTGGATGTGGATAGCATTTTCCATCATGAGCCTTTTGGAGTTGTCTTAGAACTTTGCATTGTTTAGAAGAGCCAAGTCTATCAAAGTTAGTCATCGCACAATGAGGCTGTAACTATGTACAATGTTCTTCTGGTTCTGCTCACTTCACTCAGCATCAGTTTGTATAAATCTTTCCAGGTTTTTCTGAAGTCCTCCTGGCATCATTTCCTATAGCACAATAGTATTCCATTACATTCATATACCACAACTTGTTCAGCCATTCCCCAATTGATGGGCATTGCCTTGATTTCCAATCCTTTGCCACCACAAAAAGAGCTGCTATAAATATTTTTGTACATCTGGATCCTTTTCCCATTTTTATGATCTCTTTGGGATACTGCCCTAGAAGTAGTATTGCTGGGTCAAAGGGTATGCATATTTTTATAGCCCTTTGGGCATAGCTCCAAATCCTCAGACCACACTTTGAAAACAATTGTTCTAGAAGATTTTCAGTCGTAAAGAAGAGACTGACCTAAATTGGTAAAGTTAGTTTCCTCTTGCAATAGCTCCCTATATTAATGAAATCATATTATTGGTCCTTAACCTAAAAGAGATGACAATAAGGGAGATTTTGTATCTGTTTTCTTACTGCACCCTGAGAATCAATGGGCTTTCCATTTGACTTACAATTGAAACATGTACTGTCTCTCCCAGTAGAATGTGAGCTCTTTTCTATTTGTATTCCCAGCTCTCAAGAAAGGGTTTTGAACACATCAAGCACTTAATAAATCCTTATTCATTCCTTTCATTCATTGACTTTCCATCTTTTTTCATCTTGGTCCATTTGCTGGGTGTGAAGCGAAACTTCAGAGATGTTTTGATTTGCATTTGTCTTATTACTGAAACAATTTTTCATGTGACTGCTAATGGTTTGCATTTCTTCTTTGGGGAACTGTCTATTCATATCATTTGAACATTTGTCTATTGGGGAATGGCTGTTGACCTTATAAATTTGGATTACTTCACTATGTATCTTAGATACCAGGGATTTACTGGAGATAGTTGAGGCAAAAATTTTTCTCCCAATTGACAGTTGGCTTTCTTATACTAATTATGTTGATTTTTGTTCCTGCTGAAGATTTTCAATTTCATGTAATCAAAGTTATCTCATTTCTCTTTTTTTATTTCTTCTATCCCTTATTTAATTAAGAATTCTCACTTCAGTCAAAGCTTCAAAAGGTACCTGACCTCATTCTCTTCTCGATGTTTTTCTTACAATACCAAGCTATGGTTTTGTATTCATAATAACATACTTCACTCAGTCAAGGGATCTGTGATATCCTTTCCTGTTCAGGACCTGGGTGTGAACCAGGTTCAGTTCTAATAGATACTGATCTTTAAAGAGGCTCTTTCTCACTGTTTCTGTTTCTTTATACTCTCGCCCCAGAAGCTAAAAGGGCAAATCACTTAAAGCTTACAAATGGCTCTTAGCCCCAGAATGAGTAGATACTCAATCTGTTATTGTTATTTATTCAGTTACTCCTGTCTGACTCTTGGTAACCTCACTTGAGGTTTTCTTGGAAAAGATACTAGAGCGGTTTGTCTAATTTGTAAAATGGGTATGATAATCTCTGTCCTATTTGTTGTTGTTCAGTCATTTCAGCCATGTCTGACTCTTCATGATCCCCTTTGGGGTTTTCTTGGCAAAGATATTGGAGTGATTTTTCATTCCCTTCTCCAGCTCATTTTCCAGAGGAGGAAACTGAGGCGAACAGGGTTAAGTGACTTGCCTGGGGTCACAGAGCCAGTAAGGGTCTCAGGTCTTCCTGACTTCAGGCCTGGTGCTCTATCCACTGCACCACCTAGCTGCCCTATCTACTTCCCAAAATTTCTAGAAGGATCAAATGAGACAATTTTGATAGCATTTTGGGAAAGGGGAAAGCAAACATGTATTTATTAGGTGCCTAATATATGCTAGGTTCTGTACTAAGTGTTTTACAAGCATTACCTCATTTGATCTTCACAGTAATCCTGAGAGGTAGATTTTTACCCCCAATTTTATAGGTGAGGAAACTGATGCAGACAGATTAAGTGATGTGCCTAGAGTCACACAGCTACAATCTGAGTAGATGACTTCTAAGGCTTAACAAAGGAGGAAATTTTATTAGCACCAGACATTCCCTATCCCCTGGCCATGCTATCTGACCTGAAACTTTAGGGTCTGGAAACTCTGAGGAAGGCCACAGATGAAATGCACAATTCTTTCCTTCTTGGTTCCCCCATAACTGAGTTGGCAGACATTGGGAAATAATGAACGAGCCCTCTTTCCAGAATGAGAAGGCATGGGTTCAAGTCCCACTTCCGACATGGATTACCTAACCTTGAGCAAGTCTAACTTCTAACTTCCTTGGCCTCAGTTATCTATCACATGAAGAAGTTGAACTAAATGGTTTCTGAGGTCCCTTCCCAGTCCCTTTCTACTAAGTCTCTAGTAGGAATCACATAAGTCCCAGAACGCACCAGGCTTATTTCTGACTGTATTTAAAGAAAACAGGGAGATTGGCTCCTCCATAGGAGTACAAGAGCTCTGAGGAGACTGGATCAGGGGATCCTAGCTGACCTTGAAGAGCTGAGGTATGGTGCCCTGCTCTTTATCTGCTCTTTGTCTCCTCTATAACCTCTGGGATGATGGAAGGGATTGTTTCATTTATTATATCTGTATCCCTAGTGCCTGGAACATAGTAGGTGCTTAATAAATGCTTGTTAATTAATTGATGGAAGAAAGCAATAGAGTGAATTAAACCCTAGCTCTTGACTCAAAGGCAATAGAAAGAACATGAATTCTGTAGTCAGATGACCTGGGTTCAGACCCTGCTTTTTATGCTTACTACTATGTGATCTTGGGCAAATCACTGGACTTTTAAGGCCCTTGGTTTCCTCATTTGTAAAATGAATGTGTTGGACCAGACAGCCTCTTAGATCTATGATCCTATGACCAGAATTCAAGTCCCAATTCTGGTACTTAATAGATAGCATTTTAAGGTTAGAAAAGCACTGTGGTACGGTATCTCATTTATCCTCACAATAATTTATAAAAGGTATCCCATTTTTACTGATGAGGAAATTGAGAATAATTATATAAAGCAAGCATGTAAAATATAATTGCTTTTTTTTTTTTTTTTGGTCTGGACATACGATATCATTGTAGGAAAGTCTTGGCATAGAAACTCTCTCCACCAAAGCATATCCCATGACTTGTAGTCTGACTGATTTAATTGGAGCCACTGAGAGGTTAAGTAATTTGTCCAGAGTTACACAGACAGCATGTGTCAGAGGAGACTTTTGTTATAAGGATATTCCCAAAAATGCTATTGACATAAATGTACTTCAGTCTTCAAATAAGGCCTCTGGCTTTAAAAGAGTTCCTCCATCCTTTTTGTTTGTTTGTTTATTTTTCCTTTTCTCACAAAGTTCTACAGAATGTTCTAGTTGGAAGCAACTATTGTGGAAAATGGACTGCTAGGGGGCAGGGTAGCTAAGTGGTACAGTGGACAGAGTGCCAGTCCTGGAGTCAGGAAGACCTGAATTCAAATATGACCTCAGACACTTACTAGCTGTGTGACCCTGGTCAAGTGTAATGTTAATAGGATTTAAGATCTTCCCCACCCATTAAGGAAAGCTTGCTTAGGGGAGGCTTGCTTGTAGGAAGACTTTCACACTTTTTGCTAATTTCTAATTAGGCACTGAGTCTCCAGGGTTGAGATGCCTTCTGGCTCTGAGAAGTGTATATATACTCTGAGTTGGTATTTTGCTTTGGGGGCTCCCTTATGAGAACGATCTTTTGATTCCCTGGTTGAGATTCTGAGTAGCCATATGTTCAGAACTTCCTGACTTCTTAGATGTAAAGGGTCTCTAGATCCAGGGATGTATGTAAAATGTATTAGCAATATTGCTTTGATTCAGGCAGTTAGAACCCTGTCTGTTGGTCTTTATTTCTCCGCTTGTATTTTCTCTGAAATTCAGGGTACTGACTTTCCCCCTGAACTATTGAATGTAATTTAAAAAGATTGTTGACCCCTTAAACAGCTATCTTTCTTAGTAAAGCAGATCTAAGAACCTGTGCTAGTAGCCATCTTGGGTATGCCAGTGTGGTTGCTGCTACAGCAAGTCACTTAGCCCTGTTTGCCTCAGTTTCCTCATCTGTAAAATGAGCTAGAGAAGGAAATGGCAAATAATTCCAGTATTTTTGCCACGGAAACTCCAAATGAGGTCACAGAGAGTCAGACAAGACTGTACAACAATAAATTTTGGAAAACAATTTGGAATTATGCAAGAAAATTACATAATTTTTCATTTCTTTTCATCCACCAGTCCCATTGGTTTTATGCCCCAAAGGGATTGACACAAAAGGAAAAAAAAAAACACCAAAAATAGACATAGTTGTGCTATTTGTCATCATGGAAAATCTGGAAGCAAAATGGGTACACCATGATTGGAGATTGGCTAAACAAATTGTAGAACTTAAATATAAGGAGATATTGCAACATCACAAGGAGCAGTGAATATGAAGAATTCAAAGAAATATGGTCAGAATTGTATGAAATGGTGAAGAGCAAGAGAACAAACAAACAAACAGAAACCAGAGCATAACAAATAATAGACAATACTACAACTCTGCAAATTAAACTTTAACATTACATTAAGCAGCAAGAAACCTCAAATCAAAAACACTGGGCAATATTGAGGCTAACTTATAAAGCATACACCCATTCTTTCTTTTAGCAAAAGGGAAATTACTGACTATGTAAAGCTGCAAAATCATTCAGTTGGTCTTCACACATTAAATACCACACGCCAAGGACTGTGCTAGCTGGGGATAGGAGCTAGGGATACAAAGACAAAAATGAAACAGTACCTACCTTCAAGAAGCTTACATTCTGATAAAGGAAACCTGTATGTATAGGAGTACATAAATATAAAGAGATTAATAAATACTAAGTAATTAAATACAAGGCACTTTGGGAGAGAGGACAAAAAGGGGCAACATGGCATATAGGATAGAGAACTGACTTAAAGGAGTTAAGAAGACATGAGTTCAAGACCTGACTCTGATATATGCAGAGTATATGACCTTAGAAGAGTGACTTAACCTCTCATTATCCCCATGAATCTTTCTACCACTATATGTTAAAGAGCAGATGATAATTTACAATAATAAGGGGAGATCTCTATGCCAATGAAATCACAAATCTCATTTTTAAAAAAAGTTGCAATCTTTTTTTGCTATTTTATTTAAGCATTTCCAGGACTTGTATGATGGGATTTCAGTTGAGAGAATGCTAGGTTGGCAAAGAACTAGAAAATGAGGGGAGGCCCGTCAATTGGGGAATGGCTGAACAAGTTGTATTATAAGAAATGATGAGCAGGCAGATTTCAGAAAAACCTGGAAAGACTTACATGAACTGATGCTGAGTGAAGTGAGCAGAATCAGGAGAACATTTTACACAGTAATGGCAACATTGTGTGATGATCAACTATGATTGACTTAACTCTTCTTAGCAATACAATGATCCATGACAATTCCAAAAGACTCAGGAAAAATGGTCTCCACATTCAGAGAAAGAACTGAAGGAGTCTGAATGCAGATTGAAGCATACTATTTTTACTTTCTTTATTTTTTTCATGTTTTCCCCTTTTATTCTGTTTCTTCTTTTATAACATGACTAATATTGAAATGTTTTACATGATTACACATATATAACCTATATCAAACTGCTTACCATGTTAGGGAGGGACTAGGGGAGGGAGAATATTTGGAACTCAGATTTTTATTTTAAAATGAATGGTTAAAAAATAGTATTCTGGGGGGTTTGTATGATGTGTTGAGATAAATTTTGTCAGTTATTTCTATTCTAATCTTAGAAGAGCCCGTAAAGAGCATCTAGTTTAATTTCTCCATTTTGCAGCAGGAGAAACTGAGAGTCTAGTAGGGGCAATTGACTTGCCTAGGGTCACACACCCGAATAAGTAACAGAACTAGGTCTAGAACCCAGGTCTCCTGACTCCCAGTCCAGTGTTCTTACTAATAGTAACTTGCATAATTGATATAAAATTTGCAAATCACTGAAAATATTATCACATTTGATCCTCCTAAGAACCTTGGGTTGTTGTTGTTCAGTCACTTCTCACTCTTCATGACTGCAGTTGGGGTTTTTTTTGGCAAAGACACTGGAGTGATTTGCCATTTCCTTTTCCAGCTCATTCTCCAGATGGGGGAACCAAGATAAACAGAGTTAAGTGACTTGGCCAGGGTCACACAGTGAGTCGGTATCTGAGGTCAGATTTGAATTCAGGAAGATGAATCTTTCTGACTCCAGGCCCAGCATTCTACTGCACCACCCAGATGCCCCTTGCCTTACTTTAACGATGTCCTCCCTTTCCAGGAATCTATTTTGTGTTTCTGATCATCCAAGCCTCTTCTTAGCTCCAATATTCCATTTCTTCTACACACACACACACACACACACACACACATCTCCCCCATATTTAAATTTACTGATTTTGTGCTTTGACACTCAGGGTTAGACCCCATGCTTTCTAAGATGATAGTTAGTTTATCTGACATAGCACCTGGAAGCCTTCTCCTATGTGAACCCACAGAAAATCCACCACAGATCCAGGGTGTTCTCTGAGTCATGCCCCATTCAAAACTGTAACTCGGAAACCCCCAATGATATATGATTTACTTAATCCTATCAACCAGTGGGAATCTTAGTTTAGGGCTGTTGTGAGGCTTGTATGAGATAATAAAGTCTTCTATAAATAGTAGTTATTATCAGTAGCCTAAAGTAATCAGGCCTTTAGTCTGGTGGTGACCTTATTCCCTGAGTCTCCCTCACACCTGTGGAGCTCAAGCATTGCTCAAGCCAAAAAGGCTTGTGCTGGTAAATGTCTAATGACAGGACTCTAAAAGGAACAAAAAAATGTGCAGACACTTTAAAATTTCATTTGCATTATTAATACTCTCTTAAGTCTAGTCCAGGGGTGGGAAACCTGTGGCCTCAAGGCTTGGGTCTATGTCTCCAGCAGACAGTCCATCACACTCAACACTCCAGAGTGCGACAATAATTAGGAAATGTTTAACAAAACGAATAAAAGTACAATAAAACATAGATAATGTTACTTTTTAAAACTAAGCCAATATGGAACCCACAGGAATCCTTACATGTGGTTTAATGGCCCCCAGTTTCTATTTGAGTTTGGTATCACTAGTCTAGACAATCAACAAAACAATAAATCAAGCCCTGACTTGTAACTATGGCTGATTTCTGAGGTTTTTTATGCTCCCAATGAAAGTTCAATACTCATCAAGCAGGTTAGAGCTGTCTCCTACACACTACAAACATAAAGCAAAAGATATTTAATCAAGTGTCACAAGGTGACAAGAAAAGATTACCCCATGCACAAATGGCTTAAACTCTACTACACGTTACCATAGAGGCAGTGGTGAAAGGAACATTTAGCAGGGAGCGTACTTTGAAGGAGTATGTCAGGCTAGGGCAATGACCTGAGCAATTCTCACCTCTTATACTGATGTCTGTTGGTAATGTCATCTGCCACTATCTGCTGGGCTTCAATTGTTTAGTTTCTTCAAAGGAAGTGGCTATTCTCTGCTTCCACCTGCTGGGGTGTAGTAACTGTTAAGCCTCTCCCTGGCTCTCTAGTTTATAGCCACCACACCCAGCCTGGCACTAACAAAAGCCAACATATTTTCTCAGATTAAAATTAAATCTACTTTTTTGATCACTTTACTCCTGGTACCAATATATAGTCCATAACTCCAGACAACTATGAGGCTTGGAATCAGGAAACTTCTTTTTGACACTTGCTAAATCCCTAATTGACTGTCAATCTATATCCTTTAAACCTATTTTGGGGACTCCATTAAAAAAATCCACAGAAGTCATTTGAGCTTTAGGGCAACAAGGAATTTCTCATTTCTCATGATATCTCCCTGATTGGAATGAGAACAAACCAAAAAGTTAGGTGAAACATTCAGAACTGTTGGCCTCCACCCCACGGTCTATATTCTTGCATTTATTAGAAATAACTTCCAGGGACAAAAATCTTTAATTTTTATACTAAAATGTGATCAGCATTAAAGTTCTAGTCTTTCTACACTGACCAGCCTTAATGTGTTCATGGAGAGGGTTATAGACTACTCCCAGCTAACTTGTGTATTTTAATAGTGTCCTGGAAGGTAGGTGGCACAGTAGATAAGAGCACCAGGCTTGAAATCAAGAAGACTAATCTTCATGAGTTCAAATCTTACCTTGGAAAATTGATAGCTGTGTGACCTTAAGCAGGTCAATTAACCTTGTTTGCCTCAGTTCCTCATCTATAAAATGAGCAGGAGAAGAAGAGGATAAACCACTCTAGTATCTTTGCCGAGAAAATCTCAAATGGGGTCACAAAGAGTTGGATGTGACTGAAACAACTTGACAACAACAAATAACGACAACTTGGAGACAATGCCCCCCATTTTGGTTATCCAAGACAAAGGAGTGATTCTATTGAGAGGAATTTAGGACAACTATGAGGAGAAGTAGTAGACAGGGTAGTTGACCTTGAGTGGAACCAGAACCATGAAGGATGGAAGGGGTCATCAGACCTGGGATCGATCCCTAGAAGAGGAACAGGCAGATTGATCTGATTTTTTTTTTCCAAGTGGGCATTAGCCTGATGGTCTTATCAAGGTCTTATCCTCTGCCCTGCTGACAGTGGGAAGGGACTGTGGGCTACCTAGAGGCAGACCTTGGAATGTTGTACTTTCTCAGTTTTCTATTTCTTTTGGGATACCAATTGGCTAAGGTCTGAAGGGGCCTGCCTGCCTCCATAAAGCCCCATATCATATGAGTTTCTTCAAGGTGTTCCCTGCATCCTGGGGAAGCAAGAGCAGATTGCGGATGTCCTGTATTCCCAGCACCATCCCTCTGCACCTATGTGCCCCCCAGGATATAAGCTGTATCACATCTCATTAGCTGCCGGCAGTTTCTTGTCTGCTATTTTCCAGGCTACGCCATCAAGCAGGATTTATTTAGCTGTTTCTGTGGCATGCAGGCAGCTGTGACGGTGGCAGCCGCAGCCATCGCCAGCTCCCTTCTGAGAAAGGCTGTTGAATGAGTCACTTCCACCTACACCAACACATGCCACAACAAAACCCCTGTCCTGTGGCTACTTCTTAAATGCCAATAGGAAGAATTTAAAATACTTTGCCCTGACTTTCAGCCCAGGGTCTCTGAATCCTGGCCACATGCACCACCACATTGTACAGAAGCCTGAGAGGGAACCTGACCAAGCTGCAACTTTGGATTTCAAAGGCCTGGCAACAGCATGGGTTAAGTGACTTGTGAAAGAGGGAGGCTTTTCATCACAGCCCTGGGACTTCCTTCCCTCCCATTCCCCAACCCATCACCACCTCCATTGGCACATGGTGCACAGAGAAACTCACCCACAGAAACTCACCCACTCCTGCATTTCTAGTTTCTTCAAACTGTGGGTATGAAGAAATTTTCCTGTCTTCCTGTTGCTTAGCTACTCACTGCCTGTTGCCTGCTCTCTCTCTAAAAAGTGACTGTTTCAGCTGCCAGGCTGTGCCCAGGGCCATTAATCTCTCCCCTCCACTACAGAAAAATGTTGAGTCCTATGTAGATTGCAAGCTTGGTGGTTTAGGGAGCCTGATCTGTTGCCTAGAGGCTGGAAAAAGGCCAGTGAGACTGAAACTCTGGCCTCTGGGCTTACTTATACCACTGATGAGTAAAGGAAGACCTCACTCAGTACCTGGGGCTATATTTTAGGGTAGGTTTCAAGAAGCACCTTGGCACTCCATCTGGCTTTCCCTCAACCAATCAGTTTCATTTGGGCATTGCTCCAACATCTTATTTTTCCATCATTTTGAGGATTTTTTTTCATTTCATTTTCTTTTTCAATTGAACGATCTTTTATTTTCTCTTCCTCCCATTCCCCCATATAAAAGAAAAGAAAAACAAAACTCTTGTAAAAAAAAAAAAAGGAACAGTAAGAAAAACAAATTCCCATAGCATCCACATCCAAAATATGTATCTGACCCTGCATTTTGAATACATCACCTCTCTGTAAGGCTCAAACTTCAAACAAAATAGATTTCCTGGATTCAAGCTCCATTTTCTGCCTTGGATTTAGGAAGATTCCATGGTACTGTAGAAAGAGGCCTGAATTTAGAGAAAGAGAATTTGGGCTGTATCTGAACTCTACCTCGTAAACTATGTGACCTTGGGGAAGTCACTGTGTCTGAGCTTCATTTACCAAATGAAGTTGGACTAAGAAGTGGTAGTAGAAATATTAACATTAATAATTACCATCTATATAATAGGTTTGCAAAATGTTTTATAATATAAATATCATCTCACTTGATCCTCACAACAACCCAGGAAGTAGATGCTGTTATTATCAATTATTATCTCCATTTGCAGAAAAAAATGTTCAGCACATAACTGGTAAGTGTCTGAGGCTGGATTTGAACTCAGGTATGTCTAGCACTCTATCCACTGTATTATGGTCCAACGAAGGTGTTGGAGAAGGGAATAAATTTCTGTTAAGCACCTACTAAGTGCCTGGCCCTACATTAAGTGCTTCAGTCCCTTCCATTTCTAAATCTAAACTCCTACAATCCTTCCTTTTATCAGGAGGTTTTGGAGGTCATGACTGAAGCTGCTCTGAACAGGAAGAAAGACCCCAAAGTGTCTGTTTTCCACTTCTAGACATCAATACACATAAGGATGAATAAAGCCAGCACAGTGAAACGAAACTAGTTTCTGTCCCAAAAAGGTTTAACAAGGGTGAGACAGAAGACTCTTTACAAGAGGAAGATAAGAAATAGATTTGGATTAAGCACAGGAAGGCTATGACTCCTGGGTTCTCCTTGAGGATAAATTACTACCTTTTATGTCCATATTCACTGATCAATGATTGCTGTTCAGTTGTGTCTGACTCCTCATGACCACATTTGGGGTTTTCTTGGCAAAGATACTGGAGTCATTTGCCATTTCCTTCTCTAGCTCATTTTATAGATGAGGAACCCAGGCAAACAGGGTTAAGTAACTTGCCCAAGGCCACACAGTGAGTGCCTGAGGCTATATTTGGACTTGGAAAGATGAGTCTTCCTGACTTCAGGCCCGGCATTGGATACATCCACTGCACCACCTGAGTGTCAATGATACTTGGCTTTAGGAAAGAGTGTGGCAAAGATGTGTTCTGTTTCATGTGCCAATAGAAAAGAATACAGGAGAAGCCCATCCTTCCTGACTATGGGCAAATTGACCTCTTGAAGGAGCAAGAGGGAGCATGGCCAGCATGGGTCTCTCTACAGCAGTGGTTCTCAACCTCCCCAATGCCGTGACCCTTTAATACAGCTCCTCGTGTTGTGGTGACCCCCAACCATAAAATTATTTTTGTTGCTACTTCATAACTGTAATTTTGCTACTGTTATGAATCGTAATGTAAATATCTGACATGCAGGATGTATTTTCACTGTTACAAATTGACCATAACCCACAGGTTGAGAACCGCGGCTCTACAGCTCATGCCCCACAATGGTCCTCAGCTTTCCCGTCTGAACTCCAGACGTGCTGGCCCCATCTTGGTTTCTCTCATTGGTACCTCACTGTCCACTTGCTTATACCCACTGGGCTTGGTGTGTCAATGTCCACATTCCACTGTTCTTCCAGTTTGATCATCTCTCCATAATTCCAGTTTTTTAATAATTCAGTGCTTCCACGTATCATTTGAATTGTTCTTCATTTTTCCGTGTATGTTAGCTTTGTCACCCCAAGTAGATTACAGACCCCCTGAGGGTAGGAACCATGACTTATTCTCCTCCATGGCAATGGGTATAAAATCATATCATTCCTCATCTTGAGGAAGGAGAGGCCCCGGAAGATTAAGCAATTTGCTCATGGTCACATGTTGTTGTTGTTGTTGTTGTTGTTGTTCAGTTGTTTCAATTGTGTCCTACTCTTCATGACCCCATTTGGGGTTTTCTTGGCAAAGATACTAGAATGGTTTGCCATTTCCTTCTCCAGATCATTTTACAAATGAGGAAACTGAGGCAAAAAGGGTTAAGTGATTTGTGCAGGGTCACACTACTAGTAAGTGTCTGAGGTCACATTTGAACTCAGGAAGATGAGCTTTCCTGACTCCAGGTGCTACCTAGCTGTCCCTCATAGTTGCCATAGCTAGTAAATATCTGAACAAGGATCTGGACCCAGTTCACCTGCTTCCTGGGCAAGAATTCTTGCCACAATACCACTATACCTCTCAAGCACAAAAAATAGAGCTAAAGAAATGCTTATTGATTGATTCACTTGCTGATCAATCAGTAGTAGAAAGAGTCTCTAAAAACTTTTACTGCTTGTGGAAAGTCTATAGAAGAGTGTCCTAGGATAGTGGATAGATAGCTGACCTTGGAATAATGAAGATCTGGGATGGAGTCCAACCTCTGCCACCTACTGGCTGTGTGACCCCGGGGAAGTCCCTTAACATTTCTCTCAGGGTTCCAGGCAACTCTCTAGAGGAGGTATCTGTCTGCATTTGAGCAGCTAGGTGGCTCATTGGATGGAACTCAAGGCCTGGAGTCAGGAAGACCTGAGTTTCAATCAACATGGTATTATTAATAGATTATCCCTCCCCAAGAGTGATGGCATTTTCTCACCTGTAAAATGGAGAAAACAATATTAGTCCTGCTATTTCACACCATTTCTGGACTTGCTGGACATCTCCACAGCATGCCTCTTGATCTCCTGCCATTATCTCCATCTACAGAACCTTGAACTCACCACTGGCACTTGGGGCTCTGGTATGAGCTGTTACCCAGAGCCACGTCTCCATGCTTCTTCCTGGCCACCTTGTCCCCATGGCACCATATCTATCACCCTTTTCCAGTTTCCATTATAATGTAAACTCTTCGAAGGCAGAGGCTATCTTACTTGCTTTATTTCTAGTCTCAGCATTTAGCACAGTGCCTAACACCCAGTAAGTGCTTAATAAAAGTCCTGTCTATCTATCATCTGTCGTGATGATGTAAGATAATGTGAAGTACTTTAACAATTGTGAAGTACTGTATAGACATATGATATTGTTATTAATTGTAGAGGAAGCAGTTATATTGAACTCTGAAAGGGATGCTCAGTGTCTTCATCCAGAGTCTTGGTTTTCATCTGAATTAAGGAGATAAGAAATTACAACACAGGTCCCTGAACCTCAGTTTCCACGTCTTGTAAAATAAAGATAATAATGTTTCCCCTGCTTTCTTCCAAAGGGTGTGGTGAGGTCACAGGTGTGAAAGAATTTTGTGATTTGCCAAAAGTTTATCAAGATTTTCAAGCCTGGTACTCTTCAAAGAGTAAGTAATGAGATCTCCTTTCACCTAGTTTAGTGTTTGCTTTGCTCAGGCTTTTAGCTTATCTCTTGGTGGAGGGAAGGGGAAGGTAGTGGGTTAGGGGTGCTGGGTGGGTGGTATCAGTCAAGTTCACATCTGCATTCTACACCTCTCACCTGCCCCCACAGCTCCTGAGTTTTGTTTACTTTGGCTTCCTGGAAGATGGAGGCTTGGAAGGAGCAAGAGGGCTCCAATTTAGCAATATCTGAGATTAAGAAAGGTAGATGATGGCAGTGCCAATATATCCCTTTGTGTGCCTGAACAGGATTTATTGTTTTCACCTTAGCTTGAATGTGAGGGAAATTACTACTCTGGCTTAATAAACCTTCAGAAAATCATCTTATCGCACCTCATTACTTTTTTTTTTAAATAATGAGACTAAAAATAAAAAGGCAAATGGCCAAATATTCTTCCAGCTCCAAATATACAATCCCAAGTCTCTGATTCTCAGTCCTTCCTTTTGTCCAGGATGTTTCCTTATCCTACCTTCTTTACTTCTTCCTCACTCATCCAACCAAAAGTCAGACAAAATGCATGGGAAACCCGTAGGCCTCTTCTATCCTTTTCACCTTCCTCTTACTGTCTTCTCCCCAAGAAGGCACTTCAG
This sequence comes from Pseudochirops corinnae, assembly GCA_028646515.1. Classification (NCBI taxonomy): domain Eukaryota; kingdom Metazoa; phylum Chordata; class Mammalia; order Diprotodontia; family Pseudocheiridae; genus Pseudochirops; species Pseudochirops corinnae. The sequence continues at coordinate 75,805,575 of CM053589.1, forward strand.
AGGGCATTGAATTCAACCTATACCTTAATAGGAATTTCATCCTCCATCTCTCACAAGTGATAGTCATCTATCTTCCTCTTGAAGAACTCTGGCATTGGGGAACCCACTAACTCCTTGTGTGGCCCATTCCACTTTGGCAAAACTCTAATTATTAGGAGTTGTGGATGCAGACAAAGGCACAGAATTGCTCCATTGAAGGCATTAGTGGGATAAGGCTTATATATCCATATGGATTCTACGAGAACCTAGGGTCTGGTGTCAGATAAAGACACAGAAAGAGAAGCAGAGCCCTAATGCAAGAGAAGAAAGGGATCCAGAGCCTGAATAAGAAAAGGTGGGAAAGGAGCCAAAGATGTCCAAGTTATCCTTACATAGAGAAGTCTATGGCTTGTAACATCTACATGGTCCCAAAGGGGTTGGCATGGAAGGAAACCACTTGCTTTGAGGAACAAGCCAGATGTGTCCTTTTGCTGGTGGGATCCACAAGTTTCTTGATGCCTTTTACAAAAAGAAAGTATGTTTTCTTTTTTTTCCTTCTCTTTTCTTTTATGTTTTATTGACTCGATTGAAAACAACATCCTAACCACTACTCCCATGCAAGTTAGGCTAATTTTTCCTTAGAAGGTATTGAGACCATTCCTTCTCAATTAGTTGGCTCATAGGACTAATGGTTCAGATTGTTAATGTCATTTATTTTTTCTTTTTCTTTTCTTTTCTCTCTCTCTTTTTTTTTGGTTAATGTAATTTCTGAATACAAAACAAACAAAAAGAACACCAGGAACATTCTGAGGTTTGGCTGGTAGACCAAGATGGTTAATTTATGCAAAGGATCTTTTCTTAGCTGAATCAACTTAAAGTATACTCAATGCCTATCTTTGTTGCATATCCTTCTCCTGCTATGAAGTAAATCTCTTTTTATTAACTGCTGAATGACCTGCAAGTATTTGATTTTGGTCCAACATCAAACCTAAAATATCAGGGGACTGGACTGATTCAATCCAGAATAGTTTCCGTCTGTGTGTATGGGGAGCCGGGGGTGTGTAAGTTGTGTGAATGTGCATTTTGGGTTTTTTTTACAATACAGTCATCATATAACCCCACAAAACTCTCCTTTGTCACAAAAAAAATTATTAAGCAAATCAAACTGATATAATAAACTCAACTGACAACATTCAATTCTAATAGTCTCCCACTTCTCTACCAAGACAGAGATGTTTTTATTATCTGTCTCTAGGAACCAATACTTGTTATTATCTTTAATAGGGGTCTAGTTGCTATTTACTATTGTTTTCATTTACATGATTGTAATCACACATCTCATTCTCCGGGTTCTGATCTCTGTGCTCTGCATCATCTTATGCAGTCTTCCCATGGTGCCAGAAATATCTCATACTACTCATTTCTTGTAGCACAATAATATTACATTACCTTCAAACTCAAAAATCTGTTCAACTATTCCCCAATTGCTGAGAAATCACTTTGCTTAAATTTTTGCTTCCACAAAAGTGCTGATTTGAATATCTTGGTATATGTGAGACAATTTTTTTTTTCTGTCTTTCATCTCCTTGGTCATGAGATTACTAGATCAAAGAGCATAAACAGTTTAATGATTTTTCTCATAAATTTCCAAAATATTTTCCAGAACTGTTGCACCAGACCACACTTCCCAGGAGTGTATTAAGATGCCTTTCTGGGAGCAAAGTTTTCCTGATTTTAAAGGATTGGGCTACAAGTCATTTCAAATAGCGCTCTAAAAATGTTTGGCACATGGAACTGAGTCAATTTTACTCTTTTTGATGGGTTACATCAAAGCTTGTGGAACTGTTTACAGGGGAACAGAGAGTGTTCTTATGAGAGACACAAGACAGATTCAGATATTCCCAGGGGAAGCCCTGAGTAGAAGTACCACAAGCATAGAGATTATTATTGAGAGGAGGTACTAAAGTGAAACAGGTCCATTGTGTCAAGGAATAGGGTCGACCGATACTTGGGATAAATATCAATAGTTGTGACCAAACCCCCCACAAGAATGGTGTAATTGAAACAGTTCTGGGCTCAGACTCATCTGCTGCCATTTGACTTGCCTGATATTTTACCACAGAATCTAGGTCCTTTTTAGTGATGTTCTCATGTTATGACTTCTTATGGTTAGGTTTTGTTTTGTTTTTTGAGGGAATAACCCAGGAGTCAGAAGGCCTGGCTTCTAGTCGGGGCTCTGTCAACTAGATTCACTGGGTGATGTTGGGCTAGTCACCTCCAATTTCTTCCCCCTCTGTCCTTTACATTTTGGCAAGCACACTCTTCACCAACCCCGTGAGCTAGGTAAAATAGGCATTATTATCCCCATTTCATAGATGAAACTCAAACCCAAGGACATGAAATGACTTGCATTCAATAAAATTTTCCTTATAACAAAAATTAAAAAAGAAAGAGAAAAAAGCAAACAGTTAAACTATCCAATAAACCAATCTAAGTATGAGAGTATACGTAATGACACTTATCCATAGTCTCCTGCCTCTGCAAAAATGAACTTTGTTTCCGTTTCTATCCATCTACAATCATCCTAGGGATGCAACCATTTGCTCTTCCTCTGAAAACTTAGCTTTCCTTTTTTAATGATCTGTCAAAACTTCCAAAGGAATAGAGTTGTGAGCACTTTTAATGTCAGCATCCACTTATATTCCTGGAAATGTTAAATTTTTAAAAAAATAATTTCTTTTCCTCAAGAGCCAAGAGAATCACATCGAACTTCCTCATTGTGGTTCAACAAAGGCTAAGGCCTCTGCATTGGGTGTCAAACCCCATCACTCTATAAAGCATGGAAAATATGGAGAACTTCTTTAATTAGAATCCAAATTTCACATAACAAATCCCCTTAATAAAAGGGGCCAAAGGCCACCTTTCAAAAGGCCACACTCAAGGAGCTAGAAGGCCACATGTGGCCTCAAGGCCACAGGTTCCCCACCCCTGAATGTAGCCCAACTCCCAAATTTTATACATTGGTGATACTGGGACCCGGTGAGGTAAAGATCACTCAGTCAATGGAATCCATGACAGGCCCTAGGGTTGTGTATATATCCGTGTGTGTGTGTGTGTGTGTGTGTGTGTGTGTGTATTTTTTTCCTTATTGCAAGTTCCAGTGAGTTAATAGCGTAACATAGAAACACCCAAAGTTGCCCATCTCAACAACCCACAGGCCAATGAGCCTAGGGTGCAGGAGAATGGTGGTTAGCTTTTAAAGCTTGGTACAACACAAGGAATGATATTGTGTAAGCCTTTATTTATCTTTCTAGCCTCATTAGACATTACTCTCTGTCTTGCACTGTGCAATCCAGACAAACTGGTGTTCTCTCTGTTCTTCCCTCACAACCCTTCATCTCCTGACACTATGCTTTTGTATTGGTTGTCACCCATGCCTCTCTTTCCTTACTTCTGCCCCCTAAAATCCCTCTCTTCCTTTTAAGATGCAGCTTAGGCACCAACTTCTACATGAAGCCCTTCCTGACCCTCCACAGCCATCTGAGCCCTCCCTCCCAAACTCCCTTGAATCAAACTACTTTATTTATATTTGTATTTATTCACTTTCTATTTCTTTTGTATATATTTTTGTGTGTATGTATCTCCCCCACTAGAATATAAGTTCCTTGTAAGTGGGAATCATTTCACTCCTTGTTCTTATATCTCTGGTACCTACCATAGTGCCTGGCCCCATAGTAAGCCCTTAAAAATGTTGATAGATTGTGTATATAAATGACTTCTTGAACCCATTACTATGATGAGTCGTCTGAGCCATTTTCTAATGCCTATGCCAACACCAACTATTTGCCAGACTGATGGAATGCCTAATAGGTAAGGTAACAAGTAATTATTAAACATTTTTTACATACTTATAGGAGAAGTTAGGTGGTGCAGTGGATAGAGCACCGTAGCTGGAGTCAGGAAGATCTGAGATAAAATCTGACCTCAGACACTTACTAGCTATGTGACCCTGGGCAGATCACTTACTCCTTATTTGCCTCAGTTCCTCACTTGTAAAATGGGGACATGCTGGAGAAGGAAATGGCAAAACCACTCCAGTACCTTTAGCAAGAAAATGCTGTGGACAAAATCCATGGGGCCATGTAAAGTTGCACATGACTGAATGGCTGAACAACAATGTGCTTAGATTCTGACAAGTGCTGTAAGCACACACACAAGCAGAAAGAAAACTTTGCGTGCCTTTATATTCTATTAGGGGAAAACAACACACAAGGGGAGCTAAAAAGTGGAGAGGAGGAAGAGAATGCTGGAGCCAGTTTACTGGGTCCCCAAGTCCCCTTTGTTAAATTTTCATTGTGAGCATTTATACTTTGGAAATTATCAAATGTTGTAAATCACTTGTTATTTTGTGGCATGTCTAGACTCAAGAAAGTGATGGATAAAATTATAATAACACAGATTAAACTTAAAAACATGCCAGGTGTACAGATTTTTTCTTCTGTGTGGACACCTACTGGACTATAGCTACTAAATTAGCAAATATGAGAGCCCCACTCCCTCAGATCATGCACCCTCATGATGTCCCCTGGAGATATTAAAATGGATTCACCAGGGGCAGGCATGGGATTCCTGTTGTGAGGCCCAACTGAAGCATGAAACCCACACCTAAAGGAAGGTCAGTCACAGCTGATCGACAGGTCAAACAGGTGCTCCCCCCCAGTGGGGCTCAATGAGCAAGGTGCTACCTCTTCCACGACAACGTGGCAGGCTTTAAGGTCTCTTCAGGACCTAAAATCCAATACTCCATCACCTCTGGTTGTCTTGGCTACAGCATCATTTCAGCTAATGCACTCAATCAGGGGAAAACGTGTGCCCAGAACAAGAGAGGGAACCTGGAAAAATAGAAAGAAAGCCTGATAGAAAGCCAGAGGATTTGGGATCAGCTCCTGACTCTGCTGCAAACTCATTGTGTGATTTTGACAATGCCTTTCATTTTTCTGGGCATCGGTTTCCTCACAGGTAAAAATGAGAGATCACAGACTTAGTGGAGGAAGGCCATCAAACACAACTTTCTCATTTGACAGATGAAGAGACTGAGGCACAGAGAAGTTAAGCATCTTTCCCAGAGTCACACAGCTAACAAGTGTCTGAGGCAAGATTTAAACCCAAGTCTTCCTGTGTCCAAGTCCAGTGCCCTATCTATCCACTGTACTATACTGCCTCAACATAACTAACATTTACATCAAGTTTTAAGATTTAAAAACATTACATGTATGATTTCATTTGACTTCAAAACACCCTTGTTTATTATTATCATTCCCAATTTATTGAGGAGGAAAGTAAGACAGAGAGAGGTGAAATGATTTGTCCAGGACCACCGAGCTAGGGAGTGTTTGAGGCAGGATTTTAATTCAGATTTCCCAGACTTCAAATCGAGACCTCTGTCCACTACTCCAGCCAGCTTCCTAGTGATTCCTGTTGCTCTTGTTCACTCATTCCCAGCTCCTAGTGCCCCTCCATCTGAGGTTTTCTTGGCAAAGATAACGGAGTGGTTTTCCATTTTCTTCTCCAGCTTACTTTACAAATGAGGAAAGTGAGGCAAACAGGGTTAAGTGACTTGCCCAGGGTCACACACCGAATAAGTGTCTGAGGCCAGGTTTGAACTCAGGCAGATGAGTCTCCCTGACTCCAGGCCCAGCACTCTGTCCACTGCGCCACCTAGCTGCTAGTGCAGCTGCCGGTGTAGACTTCTAAAGTACCTTCCAGATCTTCCTTGGGGGAGTGTGTTGGAAATGAGGTAAGAGGATCTGAGTTCAAATTTGTGCTCTGCTCATACTGTCCTTCTTAACTTGGGTAACCAAGTACCTTATCCTCTGTCTGCTTCAGTTTCTTGATATGTAAAATTATTTACAGCTATGAAGCCTACAACCTATGATGCAATGTCCCCTACCCTGGAGCTCTTGCCAACTGCCTCCCACTCCACCTGGATTACCTTGACGTAGAATTCCGTCACAGATCTGTCACTATCTCAGGAGGATGATAGCACCTTTTGAACATACAACCCCAGGGAATTCCTTGAGCTCAGGAGACTGACTCTTGTAAACTCTGCTGCCCAAACCTTCCCAGACACTGATGGAAAGGGTGGAAGGTCCCTTCCTTATTACTCATGAACCAATACCATGAGTCTCATGTGTTTTTACCTTGAGAGATGAGTCTCTCCCTATAGCAAACTGGGTTAAGGTTGTATGAGTAAGTAGAGCCTGTGTAAATGAGGAGTGCAGATGTACCTATGTAGGTACATAGGTCCTTGGGGACCTCTCAGATAGTGACCAGAACTAGAAAACTAAGCCAAATTGCCTCAGCATTTTCCCACACATGCAGTCCCACTGGCTCAAGCTATAATTGCAGCAGAGAGTAACCCCCAGCCTCATTAGCTTCAGTTTCCAAAATTTCCCAGCCTTTACCCCCAGTGGAGCTTTTCCCATATATCGGCTTTTGTTTGCCTCCAATGACTTCTCTAATTAATCTAGGGAGTAACTGTTTCGATTTCTATTTTGTCTCTCTTATGAAGACCCAGGGGCTTTCCCACTTCTCAGATCTGGCTAAAAGGGAATAGTGTCTCTCATCTCCTTAAAGTGGTAAAATTTCTTAGCAGGTCTCACTCTGAGACACCATCATTAACTGTACAAACCAAGATTGGTAGCTGCCAACTCCTCTCCTCTCCCCTCTCCTCTCTTTGCCTTTTCTCTCTTCTCCTTCTCTTCCATCCTCTCTTCTCCTCCTCTCCCTTCTCCCTGCCTTTCCTCTCCTTTCTTCCCCTCCCCTCTTCTCTTCTATCCTTTCTTTTTCTTTCTTCTTCTCTCCTCCTGGTCTCTTCACCTTTCCTCTTCTCTCTTTCTCTCCCCCCTCTCCTCTCCTTTCCCCTCTCTTCTCTTCCTCTCTTCTCCCTTCTTCTCTTCCTTCCCTCCCCTCTCCTCCTCCTCTGTGCTCTTCTCTCCATCTCTCCTTTCTCCTTGCCTTTCCTTTGCTCTCTTCATCTCTCCTCTCCTCCCCTCCTTTCTTTTTCTTGACTCTCTTCTCTCCCCTTTTCCTCTCCTCTCTAGCTGGATGGGCTCTACTAGATCATCTAGTGCCCCCCTGTTTTACAGAGAAGGAAACTGAGACCTAGCGTGCAATAATTTCCCTAAGATTATCCCCTGGGAATTCTAAGGCAGTTCATTTGAATCTAAACCTATTGCTCATTCCACCACAGCAAGTTGCTTTTCTGAAGCTGAGATGGGGGAAAAAATTCCTCCTTTCATCCTCCTATCCCGGGTCTAGCAAAAGTTAGATAATCACACTATAGTTCACAGGTTCCTGTAGTCCAAGTGTTGTTACAAGCTGGTGATTTTGTGTTTTGCAAAAAGACGTAGCAATGTGCCAGATTCAGAGAGTCAGCAGCCGTGGCACTGCTGGAGTCCCTTTCCCATTTGTTGGCTCCTGTTAGTACGGAAGGAAAGCACCCCAAAATGGTGAGAGCCCCAGCATGGGCGTTTAGCATGTCTACGTTCCAATTCTGATTCTGTGCCTCCTTGGGTAAATTACTTAACCTCCCTTGACCTCTGGAAATCGAAAGGATTGAACGCCTAAGTGATCTCTGAGGTCCCTCCCAGATCTCCAGGCTTATGTTTAATAGGACCTGTAATTAGAAACTAGTTCCTCAGCCTGTGGGTGTGTCTGATTATAAACGTGTTTCTCTTTGTTCTATGTGTACACTTTACACTTTATGATGCTACCTCTCTGTTTTTAATACATAATAAGGGAGATGGCAAGCATACACAAAAAACCCTATTAAAATGGCTCTATACCCGAAGTAAGTCTGCAACTTTAAAAAGAAAGGTTTAGTGAACAATCACCCATCTTCAGCTTTACAAATTAAATCAGTATGGGCTGAGATAAAAATGACATCACTATGGGGCTTTAGTATTTAAAAAAAGAGGCAATTCAGATGTTGAACTCAATGTCCATGGCCTTTCCACTCTACCAAATGTCTAGTAAAAAGGGCTCATTTCCGTAGGAAAAGGTAAGTACCACCTGACCTCCTATACAACCTAGATTCATAATTAAATCAATAGGCGCTCAAGAGAGTTTGTCAAATGAGTAGAACGAATTAACCAATATTTTACTTATGAAATTAACTATTAATGTACCAGTCACAGGTCAAATGGAAAATCAGTCAGTCTGAACAGAAGCAGAGTTAGGATTAGCAAAGTAGGCATCTCCCAACCCACAGGGTAGCCAGTGTGAAGCATATTTTGATGGCTTCATATAAATGGTTGTATTTTTATATTCCAGTAGATCTGTCATTCGGTTAATGTGGCTACAACTTCCAATGCTCAAAACCCATACGTGCCTGCCCGTCCCATGTGACTCCTCTCCATGTCCTTCCATGAATCTCTTACATAGGGAGTCCCTTTGTTCAGTTTCCTGACATTGTATGAATACCATCAGTGTAATTATCTTTTGCTTACAATGAAAACATGAAACCCATGAAATGCAGACAAATACCAAATGGCCATCAGTCTTGTGAAATCCCAGTTCTCTTCTGTAGTGACATTGGTAGAATGGCAGAAGAGGGTTAGAGGCTACTGAGAATCTCATTCCTTTAAAACTACTAAAATGAACTTAGGCTTGTATTTGTTACTGTTAGAAAATCCCATTCTCCATTGCACTTAGGTATTTTGTAATAACACTCATGTAAAAGCACAATGCCTTTGGTAGACAGTAGCCCACAGAAGGTAGGGTTCCCATCTTAGGAAAAATAAGGGTATAATTTTTCTAACCTTACCCAGGGCAAGTCCTCGCCTGGCTCTGAATATATATATCTACCCTGTGCTTAACACTGTACTGGGTACTTATGGAATGTAGCTCACTGTGGATAGACAAATGGACCAGTAGATGACTAAAGTTTGAAAGAAACACCCTTGCTTTCCCTCTTTGATAGGTTGCCTATCGTGTCCTGGAAAATCCACAGAAAAATGAATGTACAAATTTAAAAGCATTTATCAGGTTCTTACAACATGCCAAGCATTGTGCTAAGTGCTAGAAATACAAAAACTAGGGAAAAAAATTTAAAGACAGTTCCTGCCCTCAAGGAATTTATATTCTAATAAAGTTAGAAAGACCTGAGTTCAAATCCAGCCTCAGACACTTACCATCTATGTGACTGTTGGCAGGTCACCTAATCTCATATGCTTCAGTTTCCTTGACTGTAATAGAGATGACAATAGCACCTACCTCCCAGGGTCATTGTGAAGATCGAAGGAGATAATATTTGTAAAGCACTTCATACACTGCTTGACATGTAGAAGGTACTTAATAAATGCCCCCCTTCCCTTCCATACTATGGGAGACATCACATATAGTAGGATGGTTGTGAGGGAGACACTATTTTGGTTTGGAAAGTCACAGAGATGGCTACAGGTACCATAAGGAAGTAATAGATTGATGCCAATGGTACTATTGGTAGCAATGGTAATATTGATTTGATGATGGTTAAAGAGCTAAAACGGAGAGAGTAGGGGTGGAGAGGGGAGGGAATGCATTTGGGGGCAGGCAAGAAGAGGAGAGGGTATAAAGTAAAAGCATGGCTGGGGTTGGCTAGATATAGTAGGCTATGGGAGGTACTCACCAGTTGAGACAGCTTGGGCCCCAAGATGGGAGTTCCAGAGCTAAAAATCAGGTGCTGGCTGCCTGGGAAGCGTTGGGAAACAGTGTTTTAGATTGTCAGCATGATGACACTCATTAGCCAAGCCAATGAATACGGATGAGTGGGGAGAAGGTGGCAGTTCTCCCTTGTCATTGAGTCAAATTATAGGGCTGTAACCCTGATGGAACACCATTTGAGCAGCTCTGGCATTTTCTTCTCCAAGAGTTATTAACATAAAGGCAACAAACCCAACCCAACATTTGTAGCACATTCCACTTCCTTCTTCGTCGTTTCCTGCCATCTTGTGCTATTGTATGTGTTCTATTATATGTCACACCGAAGTGGTAAGTTTTCTGGTCCTGCACTTAAACGCACTTAAGCCTGTTTTAGATTTTTCTGTCATGCAGAAGGAAATTGCTAAAATTAAGAGATCACTTGGAGTGGCTCTTCATCAAGCCCAGGAATTATTTCTTCTGTTACTATATTTAAAAAGCCCCAGCAGTAAGCCGCATTGGCAAGGGATCCCATGTTATGTAATAAGTGTAATGTTAAGCTTTGGAAGCCCTGCATGTGATTGGAAAAGAATAAAAACAGTAGCCCCACAATGCTGCTTTTCCTAAAGATGCTGTGTTGCCTTGAGTAAGGAGAATAAGGACCCTCTCAATGAGTACTAAAGAATGGGAAGGAACTCTGAATTACTATGCAAAATCACAGGTGTCTTTTATGCAGGGAAGAGAAAATGCAAACAACAGCCTAATGAAACTGTTCTGGAAAGGCAATGAGAATCAGGAAATGTAGTTTCATTGTAATCTGGGATTAGGTTTATTCTGGGTGACTACCAAGAGCAAATTGAGAACCAGAGTGGAGAGGAGGAGGAGGAGGGAGACCCATTTCCAGCTCAATTCCTTGCAATTAGATTGACTCAACAATGGAATGACAGGCTGCATTTAAGACAAAGAATTTCCAATCACAGGATGTGGTCGAGCAAAGATTGGGTTTACACTACTTGTCTAGGATATGTAGAAGAGATTTCCATTCAGGTAGGATTTAACCAAATGAGATAAAAATTGCCTGTGTCTGTATTGCTCTTCCTTCACAAGCCTGTCAGGTACTGAGTGTAAGCCTCTTTATTGCATTTTACAGCTGAGGAAATTGAGGTGTAGATCAGACTAAGTGTCTTGGCAATGGCCTATGCTGCCCGTCCGTGGTGGGGAGCACGCTTGAACCCAAGTACCATGACATCCAGGACAGTCCTCTTCCCAGCATGCCCACAAACTGCAAGACTCCATTGATGTCATTTTACATTTTTATTGATAGTTTGTTTTTACACCACCTTCATTTTTAAAAGTTTCCCTCCCTCCCCTACTCAATGAACCATCTCTTATAATAAAGAATACAAAGGGGAAAATAAAAACCATTCAGCAAAACAAGCCAACATATCAATGGAGTCTGACAATATATGCAATCACAAGTCCCCATGAAATGAATGGAAAAACCATGAGAGATAGAGTTTCTGGGTTATTAATAATCAATTTATTAATTAGGTTAACTAATAATTAATAAAATTGGTGATCCATACTTTTTCTTAGTAACCAATTATGCCAAGGGAGGCTCTGAAATACCTTAAATTCAGTGTATGCCTTTTGACAGGGAACTCCCCTGAAGAGGGAAACTCAAACTTGATTGATAGACATTTAAAGAGGAGGTGAGCTAAAAGTTCTTAGGTCCTCCTGGCTTGATCATCAGATTCAGCAGCCTTCAGCAATCTGGACAGGGGAATTCATTTCCATCCAGACCATTCTGGGTGGTTTTTCTCCTTCATGAGCTGGGTCACCCTAAACTCTAATGGAAGGGTACAAGGACAGAGGCTCCTTTCCCTGGATAAAAACTCACCCAGACTGGATTCTGTTTATACTCTGTCTAAACAGAAGTTAGGTGTTCTAGTTGGGTGAGGTCCCACCCAAGATTGAAGAACATGTTCCTTGAGGGCTAGGGGTAATCTCCTCAATCAGTCATGTCCTCCAGAGACTGACTTTAACAAGAGTTGGACCTTAATGAGGAAATTGAGGAGAAAAGCCAGGATCCCAATTTAGTAATTGGTTATCAATATGATAGTTAAATAATAATTTCTCTCAAAGAAGGGAGGTAAGTACATTTTCTTATACCTTCTCCTGTTACATATTTGGTGATTATATTACAGAGCATTCAGTTTCATTTAAAAAAATATTTCCATTTACATTATTGCAGTCATGTACATTGTTTCTCTGATTCTACTTAGTTGTCTTTGCATCAGTTTATACATCTTCTCATGATTCTCTGAATTTTTCACATTCCTGTTTCTTGTGACACAGTAATGAAATGGAAAAACATTTTCTAAACACTGATCTAAGTGCCTTTGGGAATATACCTAGAAAAGAGAGTTAGATCTTGCTCTCAGAAAGCTCATTTTCTATTTAGGAGAGACAATATGTGGAGCATCAACTTCAAGCCTCATAGAAAGACCTGGTGGTCTCTAGGATGAAGCAGTAGGGACAATGCATGTAATCCTATTACATTTCTATACTGGGATAGCTATTCACTAATCAAAGTGTATTTCCTTTATCTCCAGATATTTGGCCACAATTCGATGGTAAGGAGACCAAGTCTCCCCACATGGTGCCCCACTCAAAACCTGATTTAAATATTGCACAGTGTTATTGATGTCACTGAAGTAAACTAAATACAGTATGCCTTATGAAAAATAATAGTTCTTTTCAATGGAGGGAGGGAGAGAATTTGGAATTGAAAGCAAAAATAAAATTGAATTAAAAAAAGAAAAAGAATAGTCACCGCAAAAACTCTAAAAACATCTAATGTCCCTATTTATCTCCCTGCAATTCATGTTGCTAAAATATTTCCTCCCAGCCATCAATTTAAAGCACTTCTTTCCTGCTTTAGGAGGTGTGAGGAAGTTCCTCAATCAACCTGATTATAGGGTGTCAGTCATTGAATGAAGACCATTGACACCACCCAGGAAATTTGTAGTTGCTGCCTGAGAGGATCAGCTGTTTCTTGGCCTCTATTAAAAAATCAAACTAGCAGTCTCTATAGATAGTGAGCTGAGGAAAGAGTTGCATTTCCTTCATCTTTTGCCTTGAACCTCTTCCATAAGAAGGTAAAGGCAGTGGAGAGACTTACATAAACATGCTGAGTAAGGAGAGCAGAACCAGGAGAACTCTGTATACAATTACAGACACATATCTGTGATGACTAACTTTGATAGATTCGGATCCTCAGTAATTCGAGGTTATAAGACAACTCCAAAAGACTCATGATGGAAAGGGATATCCACATCCAGAGAAAAGAACTACAGAGTCTGAATGCAGAATGAAGCAAATTCCTTGCTCTCTCTCTTTTGTGTTTTGCTTTGTTTCACTCCTTCTTTTTCATTGTTCACTCCATTGGTTATAATTCTTCTTTACAACTTGACTAATGTTTAATGTGAAGATATTTGTAGAGCCTATATTGGATTGCGTGCCACTGTGGGGGGTGGGGGGGGAAGGGGGAGGAAGGGAGGAGGACAGGGAAGGGGAGAAAATTGGGAACTCAAGGGATTGTGGAACTGAATGATGTAAACTAAAAGTAAATAAATAAATTTTAAGAAAAAGATAGAAAAAGTAGGGAGAGGAAATGCTTTCTCCTCCCTCTCTGATCCCAGTGCTATCTTGTAATAGAAGCAAATAACCACATCAGATGCCAACCCCAACAGAGAGAGCAAACCCAGGGAGTCCAGCTACAGAACTGAATCCAGCAAGTCAGGTGAGATGAGTCTGGAGCCTGGAGTTGGGATCCTGCTTGAGGGGAGGTCAGGTTCCCAGAGCCAAGATTCCTGCTGGTCCTTGGGGATGAGTTCTAAGTGAAAAGTGCATAGTACTATCCTAGGCCGGGTGTCAACTAAGTCTTAAATTAGTGAAAGTGATCACTATAGACAATCCAGGAAGTAGCAAGTGTAGAGACTCAATAAGAGTAGTGGGAGAACATCAGCAGCTCTGAAACTATAACACCAGAGGGGTTTTCTTACTTGTATTCTAGCAACATATATTCCCTATGTGAGTGCGTTTCTTTTCACACTGATATTGTATGTGTTTGTGGGAGAGGCTGCCCCAGTTTTATGGGGGAGATGTTTGGTTGCTGCTACTTTCTTATCATGCCATTCCAGTAAATGACTTTCCTCTGAGCTAATTCTGTTGCTTGGACAGCTAGGTGGATAGAGTGCTAAGCCTGGAGTCAGGAAGACTTAGCTTCATCAGTTTAAATCTGACTTCAGATACTTACTAGCTGTGTGAGCCTGGGTAAGTTACTTAACTCTGTTTGCCTCAGTTTCCTCATCTATAAAATGAGCTGAGAAGGAAATGGCAAATCACTCCACTATGTTTACCAAGAAAACCCCAAATGGGGTCAGGGAGAAGCAGAAGTCACTAAACAACAACAAAAAATTCTGTGATCTGACTGACTCTACACACTTTGATGTGGTCATGAGGCATTAGTAGTATAGACCCACAGAGCAGCTCAAATTTGAAATAGTCAGCCCTTGGGAACCTGACCTGTGAAAGTGAATTGAAGAACAGAGTAAACCCACAAGGGACACTACACTGTGGAGCCTTTCCCAGCATAAACTTTTCAGTATCTTATTCTTTTGCAGGGAGTATCTCACTACAGATTCTCATGCTGAATTCTTGGATACCCTAGGATTGCAGGGATCCACTGTGGGGAAAATGTTTTTTTTTCTTTTGTTTTTAAGTTATAATTAGGGAATTTTCCTCACATGTTTTCTTCACAGGTCAGACTAGTGACTTTGAGATAACTTTTACATGGTTTAATACTTAAATACTAATATTACTTGTATTACACTGTTGAAGCCTATATGAACATCTCCATAATACCAGTGCCTAGCTACGCAAGTAGGGTCACACTCACACTGAGGACTCCTACTTAAAAGAGTGTCTCTGAGATTCTTATAGATTATTTGTATAGCCATGTATTTGGGTATGAATATAATCTCCAGGCCCACCAGCTATAGTAGGTCTGGATGCTCACAAAAACATGTTTATTTGGAGGTTTTCCTTAGAACTGTACCACATGGGCTTCGTTGAGACTCTTTTGTATATTTCAAGGCACTGAAGGAGCCTCCCCAAGTCATCAGAGAGCTATCCAGAATTAGGTATATGAGCCAAATGTGCTAACAGACCCCTGGTCAGTTTTCTGGAAATAATAAATACTTAACTGATGAGTATAATAGGAATGTAAAAAGGTACCAATTTTAGGAGTTATGAAGAAGAAGATTTTAATCATTCTGGTGGGATTATAGGACATATGCTGTCCGGGTCAAAAGGTATAGATAGTATAGACAGTTTAGTGACTTTTTAGGCCTAGTTCCAAATTGCTTTCCAGAATGACTGGACCAATTCACAGCTCCACCAAAAAACATTTTAGTATGCTAATTTTCTTTCATTCCCTCCAATGCTTGTCATTTTCTATTTTTGTCAATCTAATAGGTGTGAGATGGAAACTCAGAATTGCTTTAACTTTAATTTCTCTAATAATTAGTCACTTTGGATTTCTTATGATTATAAATAGCTTGGATTTCTTCTTTGAAATTGCCTGTTCATACCTTTTGACCATTTATCTATTGGGGAATGGCTCTTAGTCTCATGCTAAGTTTGAGTCAGTTCTTTTTATCTTGACTATGCCACCTTTAATCAGATAAACTCACTGCAAAGATTTTTCAGTGACATCTTTCCTTTCTAATTTTAACTAGGTTTGTTTTTGTTTGTGCAAAAAAAAAAAAAGCTTTATAATTTTATACAGCCAAATTGTCCATTTTATCTTCTGTGATGTTTTTTGTTCATTTTCTGGTCATGAATTCTTCCCCTATCAATAGATCTGGAGGATATTCTTTTCCTTGGTCCTCTAATTTGCTTATTATAATGCCATTTTCTATGTCTAAGTCATGTATCCATTTGGAGTTTAATTTGGCATATGGCATGAGATGTTGGTCTTTTCTAATTTCTGACAGAAAGTTTTTCAGGTTTCTCAGCAGTTTTTCTTAAAGAATGAGTCCTTACTTTAGTAATAGAGTCTTTAGGTTTATCAAATATTATACCAAGTATCTCCCATTCCTTTGATTGCTTTTCAGATCAATCTTAAGGGTCTCCTCTGTGTCTTTCCAAACTGTATTGTCCAGAACTGAATGTAATATTTAAGAATTTTAAAAATCCAAGCGTAAGACCTTACATTTACCTTCATTAAACACCATATTATAGATTAGTCTCAATGTTCTAGTCTGCAAGGATCATTTTGGACTAATCTGCTTTATCCTTAGGACATAGTTCTTTCACCTGAGACTTTGTGCTGTTTCAAAAAAAGTCTTTATCCTACCACAGAGCCATATCTAGCAATTTCTGCATCTGGGGCAAGTAGCACTAAAAGTATCTTCAAATAAGCTTCATAATTCCTGATGTAAAAAGAATATAAGAAATAATTAAAATAAATTTACTTTAGTAACAGGGAGAGGCAGTTACTCTACATAGTTTTGGGGATAGACCTGGAACTCAGAAGAGAGGTTTAGGCTCAAAATATGGATTTGGAGATCATCTACTTTGAAGTGATATATATATATATACATATATACATAAGCTGGTTGCCTGTTCACTTCCTATCCCCAAGATATACTAAATGTTCCCTCAAAGTCTAACCTTGGCTTTCTTCTCTTTCCTTTCTACATTCTCCATCTTGGCAATTTCATCCATTCCCACAATTTCCACTATCACTTCAAAGTAGATGACCCCCAAATCCATATTTTGAGCCCAAACCTCTCTTCTGAGTTCCAGTTCTATCCCCAAAATTATGTAGAGTGACTACCTCTCCCTGTTACTCAAGTAAATTTATTTTAATTATTTCTTGTATTCTTTTTACATCAGGAATTATGAAGCTTATTTGAAGATACTTTATATATATACACACCATACATATATACACATATATATATACATACATATATGTGTGTGTGTGTGTATATATACACAGAGAGAGAAAGAGAGAGAGAAAGAGAGAGAGAGAGAGAGAGAGAGAGAGAGAGAGAGAGAGAGAGAGGTTTGTTAGAAAAGTAGAAGGAAAATCAGGAGGAAATGATATCTCCAAAGATAAGATAGGAGACTAGAACAAGAGGGTAGCTTGTGTCAAATGTCACAGAAAGATCAAGGAGAATGAAGACTGACACCAAGGAGGATTCAAAGCACTAGTCTCCTCTGAGAGAACGGTTTCAGTAGAGTGGGTTGAATTAAAAGCCAGATTACATGAGACTGAGGTGAGAGTGGGTAGTGAAAAAGAAGAAACAGCAAGGGTAGATGAACTCTGAAATTCCTTTATCTGATAACAATCTGTTGTCATTCAACTCTTTCCTCTGTCTTGTAACCCCAAACCCTCTTCTATGTTCTCATTTTGACCTTCATTTCCTCCACTCCTCGGTTCTTTCTCAGGCCATCATTCCTGACTGGCTACACTCTTCCTCCTTTTCCTGTTTGGACACCTTGGTGAACCAATTCAACTTTATATCATCATCTTCTCTTGAGTTATATTACCCCTTATCCTTCCTGAGATCTTGCCTTGCCAAGCTTCAACCTTGGCTTAATTCTGCCATCTGCTACCTTTTTCTTTATTTTAATATACTGCTGAAAGGAAGCTGGAGAATATCATGAAAATTTGCTGACTGGAAGCACTATAAATTTATGTTTCATAATTTCAACTGGGCCCTCACTGCAGCAAGGCAATCCTTTTATACCATCCTAATCAATTCATTATTCCATTTACCAACAAAGGTTTTTACATATTTTCCCTCCTCAAACCTCTTATAGCTCCCCCTCACCCTACCTTCTCAGCTGAGAATCTTACCCTAAAAAATTGAAGTTGTTAGCAGAGAACTCCCTGTTATCCTCTCCTCCTCATCTTATATAACTCAGATGCCTAATACTACTATCTTCTTCTTTATTCCTGTCTCATATAATGAAGTAGCCCTTCTCCAAAAGGTTTACACACACAAGTAATTCCATTCCATCTACTTCTCCTGCAAATTGCCCTCTACTATTATCCCCATTCTCACTTGTATTCAATGTCTTCCTATCCACTGCTTCCCTAATGCTCATGTCTCCCAAATCCTCAAAAAAGCCTCACTTGATCCATCCGTCCCCACTCCCTACTTTCCCACAGCTCCTCCCTTTTATGGCTAAACTTCTGGAGAAGGACAGTTATGACTAATACACTTGGACTTCTTTTGTCTCACCCTTATCTTAACTCTGCAGTCTGGCTTCTGACCTCATCATTCCGCTGAAACTGCTCACCTAAATTACCCATGATTCATAATCGCCAAATCCAATAGTCTTTTCTCAGTCTTCATCCTTGTTGACCTCTCTACAACCTTGGTCACTGTCAGTCATCTCCCTCTCCTTGTTTTCTCTTCTCTTCAATTTTCATGATATTGTTCTCTCCTAGTTCTCCTCTTACCTGTCTGATCACTTCTCAGTCTCTGTTGCTAGTGTTCTTTTGCTAACAGTAAGTGTCCTCCAAGGCTCTGTCCTTGGCTCTCTTTTTTTCTCCCTTTATACTATTTTACTTGGTGATCTCATAAGTTCCCATGGTTTCAATGACCATGATTGTCAGATGATTCTCAGCCAGTCATAACCTCTTTCTTGACCTCCAGTCTTGCATCTCCAACTGCCTTTTAGACATTTTAAAGCATATGTACTGTAGACATCTTAAACTCAACACATCTAAAACAGAACTCATTATCTTTTCCCCCAAATCCTCCCTTCTTCCTAACTTTCCTATTATTGTTGAAGATACCACCATTTTCCTCGTAACCTAGGCTCACAACTGAGGTGTCATCCTCAACTTCTTATTCTCTCAGTGCCCCCCATTTCCAATTTGTTTTCAAGTTCTGTCATTTCTACCTTTATAAGATCTCTTGTCTATGCCTCCTTTTCTCCTCTGACACTTCTGCTATCCTAGTACTGGTCCTCATTAACTCACACTAATAGCCTGTTAGTTGGTCTTACTGTCACACTCTAATCAATTCTCCATTCAACTACCAAACTAATCTTCCTAAAATGCAGCAGTATCTATCTCACAGGCAGCTAGGTCATGCAATGGATAGAGTGCCAGACCTGGAGATTGATCTTCCTGAGTTCAAATCTGATGTAAGACACTTACTAGTTGTGTGACCCTGGGCAAATCACTTAAAGCCTGTTTGCCTTAGCTTCTTTGTCTATAAAATGAACTGGAGAAGGAAATGGCAAACCACTCTAGTATCTTTGCCAAGAAAACCCTGAACAGAATCTATTTCACCTTCCCTATTCAATTGACCCTATTCAATTGTTACTTCCAAGTTCAAATAATAAATTCTCAATTTGGCTTCAAAAGTCCTTCATTTGGTTTATGGTTATGGTTCATGGGTCCTACCTTTCTAGTCTTCTTATACCTTTCTCCCCTCTACTTATTCTGTGATCTAGTGATGCTGACCTCCTTATTCTTCTTCATATGAAATACTCTATCTCTTGATTCTGGTTGTCCCCCATGCCTGAAACTCTAGCCCTTTTTATCTCTCCCCGCAGGCTTCCTCAACTAAAGTCCCACCTTCTCCAAAAAGTTTTTTCCCAGTCTTTCTTAATGTTAGTATCTTCCCTCTGGGATTATCTCCAATTTATCCTGTATATATCTTGTTTGTACACAACTGTTTGGCTCTTCTCTTCCTCATTAGACTTTGAGCTACTGGAAAGCCTGAATTATTTTTTTGCCTCTTTTTGTATCCCCAAGGTTTAGCCCAGTGCTTAGCTCATATTAGATGCTTGATAAATGTCTGTTGTTAACTTGACTCACAAGATCACCTGAAGATCCAATAAACAGGGCTTCAGGAGGTCTTTATATCTCAGAAATCCTTTTGCCTGAAGGATAAGTTATTTCCCATTGTGCCTTACCCACTTTTATTGCTCTTCCATCCACTGTTAATAAATTATCTTCATTCAACAACAAAATAACAGCTAGAGTTTAAATGTATTTGGGAGCCCTGCCACATACATTTTGTCTCAGAGGAAAATCTGCTATCTCTCTTGCCCTGGAGACATGGTTAAACTTCCTTGAGTGATCCTGGCTGCCCTAAAGTTAGAGTTATTAAGATGTTTCTCTGCATTAAGTGCTCACAGCAAAAGAATGTTAAACACAGCCATAGCTCAAGGCAAAATACATGTTATGCCAGTCAGCCAGACCTGGAGACTTGAAACAGACCTTGGGCAAGTCACCTAACACACCCCAGAATTTTCCAATCTGCATGTCCTAGGAGGTAAAAGGGTAGAAGGGGTGACAAAACTGGTGGAGAGGAGGGAAGCTCGTGAAACAGTGGTCAAAATGTTTAAATTATTTTTAATATAGTTCCTACATAAACAGATCCACTTTTCCAATAAAAATAAAGTTCAAATCAAAATCAGCGAAAGTAAGACTAGAAAGGAGAATTTATCCAATGGTACAGGGTAGAAGGGGAGTGAACAACTGTCTGTTATTGGCCTTGGCAACTCTGTGTCCCATTCCAATTGCCCATATTTTCTTCTGTATCTTAAAAGAGCTCCCATTTACAGGAAAACAGCCTAGGATATTTTGGCAGCAGCATCCTCCAACTGCTAGTAGAATTACCCCGGTAATCCTTGCCCCCTGCTCTGCAGGGTCCCTGTGTGGACTCTCACCTTTGACTGCCCTTGCCTATACCCTCAGACTGGACCTGGGTCTACCAATCTCATATGGGTGATGGATTCCAGGGTACTTAAGGCCCTGATAAAACCCACCACGAGGGGGCAGTGAAAACCCCAAAACTTTCCCTCACTGTTGCTTGATCTAATGGTTTAGTTCAGGGCTTTTTGGCGGGTGGAGAAGGGAATATAGGACAAAGGATGAACACTGCCCACCACAGTCATGTGTTCTTACCTTTGAAAGGCAGCATGGTACATTGCAAAGAGTGTTGGATCTGAAGTTAGGAAGACATGTATTCAAATCCTGACTCTGGTCACTATGTAACCTCAGACATACAACTTAACCTCTGTGGTCCTCAGTTTCCTCAACTGTAAAATGAAGCACTTGGAATGGATGATTTCAAAGGTCCCTTCCATCTCTAAGTCCATAATTTGGCTAGCTGGAGTTCAGTGGCCCAGAGCCCAAAGAGGAATAATCTTGTCTACATCTCTTTATTACTTCTGCTCTTAATAAGTCTGCTGAAACTCTGCGTGTGGTACTCTTTATTTCTCTCTTTTGTTTACTTAACAACTACAGCCACCTCTGGTCCTGGGGAACTATATCGTCTCCCTCTCCCCCAAAGAGTCCCTCTGCTCTGGATATGGGGTAATTATGTTTAGTCCTGAGAGAGTCTAATCACTTAAAAGAAAAGTTAGATTTCTTTTCCCACATTTTTTAAATAAATGAAATCCCCTTCCAGGTTTAGCTCATGTCTAGTTTCTCCCCCAAAAGGAAAGTAGAAAGACACAATAAGAATCAGGTATAGAAAAACTATTTATTTCCTCTATGCAAAAGAAATGCTTAACAAACAAGACCCACAAGTATGCATTGACATATAAGTTGCAATGGGATTCAGTAATTTATAAGTACTATTATGATCTCCCAGTAAGTTAATATTTACATCAAAACATGAAGCAGTCTGCAGGACTATTGAATAGGTATTATTGAATTTCACCTCAGCTCTGAACTGTCTAAACAACTATCTCCAGATCCATGTCTTCTGAAAAGCCAGGTCAGGACTTGGAGCTTCTCCCATCATTGAACATCTCCTAGAAGTACTGAAGTAATTGTTGGGGAATTATCCCAGGTACAACTGACACTAACTAAGGATACGAGATCCTTGAACCCACAAGGACAATTCAAAACTTGAACATAGCCATCTTGAGATTAATGTTCAGTAACTAACAAATCCACCATTAAACATAAATCAGAAGAGGAAGCTGGAGGACCGGATTTAAGCTTACCTAGATGAGGTTGTAGGGGAGCAGTTCACCATGCTGCCAGAGTGAGAAGAAAGCTAGTCACTTTTCCAGTCCCTCATGGAAGAGACTTGAACAGTCCTGATATGTATGATCTGTAGCAGGAAAGGAAAGGGAAGAAAGGGAGACTGAGGACAAATCATTCTCTTTTAGAGATCTACTAAATCAGTGATTTTTCCTACTTAGGGACTAATAAGGCGATCACTTCATCGTCCCCAAAGCCCTGTAGTCCATCAGTACTGACCAGAAGCAGACAGGGCATGCTCCACAGCCCCCGATATATAAAGTCTGGTGTTTACTTGTGTTTTTTGAAGTCCCGTTTTCATTTTACATACCCACCAATTGGGGAATGTCTAAACAAATTGTGATGTGTTTGGAATGTAACAGAAGAAACTCAACCCCTCTTAATACTAGTGCCTTCCTTCTATTAATTATTTCCTATTTATCCTGCATTTAGCTTGTTTGTACATATTCACCTGTCATCTCCCCCATTAGATTGTGAACTCCTTGAGGGCAGGGACTGTCTTTTGCCTCCTTTTATATCCCCACAGCTTAACACAGTGCCTGACCCATAGTAGGTGCTTAATAAATGTTTATTGATTAATAAATAATTGTTGTTATTATTATTATTACTACAGAATTTATATAGTTCTTTAAGATTTGTAAAGTGCTTTACAAATATCATCTCACTATCTCATCCTCACATTAATCCTAAATGCATGCTCTAACCCTAACCCTAACCCTAAGGAAATAAGTAGGTGCTTATTATGATTCTCATTTTAAAGATAAGGAAACTGAGACTCAGAAAAATTAAGTGACTTACCCAGGGTCACACAGCTAGGAAGTATCAGAGGTCAGATGGGAACTCAGGTCTTCCTGACCCCAGGTCCACTATAAGTGTTAGAAATATTCCAGATCTAGTACTCTTTCTAAATGTACCATGCTGCCAGTCAGTGGTAAGAACCCATGACTGTGGTGGGCAGTGTTCATCCTGTCTCTCATACTGCCCTCAGCCCCTACAAAAATTGGTCTAGCTCTATCCACTACACCACTTACCTGTGGATATATTATTACTATGGTAGAAGAAGAGACAAATATGATGACTACAGAGAATCATAGAAAGATTTACAGGACCTGATGTAAAGTAAAATTAGTAAATCCAAGAAAATAATATACACAGCAACTACAATATAAATGGAACGAACAACAACCACAAAACAATTAAAAGTGAATATTCTAAAATTTAATAGAATGAGCTTGACCCAAATGAAGAGATATGAGAAAACAATTCCCTCCACTCCTCTGCAGGGACAGAGGGAGAACCACATTTGTGGAAAATAGCATATAAATGTCGTATGTATGTGTGTGTATGTATGTACACTCACACACGTATGTATTTGACTCCACCTCCCCCGCTTCCTCTCTCTCCTTGTGAGAAAAAAAAATATCAGGATGACTTTCAGAGGAAAAAGTTGAGGATTACAGGAAGAAAAGTAGTCAATGTAAAAAAAAAAATCAATAAAATGTATTTTAAAGTGTTTCTATTTTACTTAAATGGGAGCTCTTTATAAACACTAATTCATTGCCTCTGAATATGAGTAATTTAAAAGAAAGTAAAAATATAGTTAAGTCAAGTCAGACTTCAAGGTATCACTTTATACTTGTATCAATTTATATATATACTTGTATACAAGTATCAATTTATACTTGGCTTTTTTTAGCTTGTTTCTCTATAGACACTAATGAAAATGATGTCTTTTCCCTTTCTCCTGAGGGTCTACAACCTAACACTGGATTGGATGGGTAGTTGAAGTTTTGCTGATCTGTAATTGACAATGGAATTCTCATTTGGGAACTATTATCAGTAGCCTCTCACTAGCTCTTTAGGTGACCCTAAAGTTTCAGCAAATAAGATGACCACTGAGAAGTGTTGGTTGTTGTCCTTAATTCTCAAAGGACCAAAATGACATCACTACACTGGAGTCAAGCTACAGTTTGTCAGACCAGTATGTGCTTGGAGTGCCCTACCATAGGTAAGGCACAAATAGTCTATGTGAACATTTGGGGTGGATTCTCTAAATTTGTACATCCTGCATTTCCTTTGCATTGTTTCAATTCTGCTTTGCTTTAAGAGCACAGAATCAGCTCTGATGTGGGCACGCCATGCTGGGTAGTCTTGTGCCAGTGTCTCCCATGTCACACAATCAATAGCAAATTCTTAAGAGAGACCTTATGAGTGTCCCTGTATTGCTTCTTCTGACCATCATGTGAATGGTGAGTTCTCCATAAAAGAAACCTGAAGTGTAATATCCCTATAATGCAGGGGCATTTCATCTTTTGCTTTCTTGCATCTAGAGCCATACTTGAGGAAGTTGTATGCAATGTCTTACATAAAAACAGTTAGGGAAGAACCCATCTCCAGGGCTATGAGGGCTCAGTCCAAAATTGTTCACTAATATTTCAATGGACTGATGATCTTATCAATGTAGATATTATTCTCTCTATAATGGCTGATCACAGTCTGTTTATACCTTTTCATCAAATGTAATAATAACAATTAAAATACCAATAACTTGGGGGCAGAGCCAAGGTGGCGGCGTAGAAGCAGGGAAACTGTGACTCCCCCCATAACCACCTCAAATACCTATAAAATAGAACTCTAAACAAATTTTAGAGCTACAGAACCCACAAAGTGACAGAGAGGAACAAATCTCCCGCTGAAGTCAGACTGGTAGGCCAGAAGGAAGGGTCCATTGTAGCATGCTGGGAGCAGAGCCCAACTCCACATGAGCCCCTGGCTTTAGCCACAGGGTAGCCCCCCAACCAGCAGCAGCTGGAGCAGACTTCAGGAGAGTGGAGCACCAGGAACTATGGCAGTTTCCAGAAATATCAACCCATAAATGCCAAAGACAAAGTAAAAGGTCAGTGGGAGAACTCTGTTGGAACTGTGGGGGGACAGAGCATGGTCCGGCCTCTGCCCCTGGAGTGAGAAGTGGAGGCACAGCAGCTGTGCAGCTGCCTCCACATGGCTGTTTCAGAGCTTCTGGCCTGCAGATTGTACAAGGACCAAGTGACCATTCAGAGGGTAATCACTCTTGCTTTAACCTGCCTGGATCTGGATCATGGTCTTGTGTGGTAGTCCTGACGTGTATGACCAGTGAGCCAGAGCTTGTAGGGGCAGCAGACAGGGCACCCAACTAATACCTCCCTCCAGCAGCTGCAAAAACCCCAGGGATTTGGGATAAAGCTCTCCTCGCTATAAGCAGAGTTCTACCATGGCAAAGAGCTCAAAAGTCATGTAATTGAGTGGCAACATGAGCAAGCAAAGGAAGCAAAGCAAGCACAGCAATCAAACTTTAGATTCCTTTTTAGGGGACAAAAAGGATCAAAGCATGGAATGGGAGGAAGACAATGAAGTCAGAACTCCTGCACCAAAACCTTCCAAGAAAAATAAGAATTTGTTATAGGCCATAGAGGAGCTCAAGAAGGATTGTGAAAATCAAGTAAGAGAAGTGGAGAAAAAATTGGGAAGAGAAATGAGAATGATGCAAGAAAATCATGAAAAGAGAGTGAACTGCCTGAATGAAGAAAATAACACCTTAAAAAATAGACTAACTCAAATGGCAAAAGAAACCTAAAAAGCCAATGAGGAGAAGAATGCCTTAAAATAACAATAACTCATAGAGAACAAAAGAAAACTTACAAGGAAGCAAAGAAAAGATGGACAGCTCTCAACATAATGCATAGTATTTATTATATAGGCTTTCTTGAACTGGAAATTTATTGCTGTATATTTTGAATCATCTCTTACATTCTGCTGTGCATATGATG
>CM053589.1:75831640-75846199 GCA_028646515.1 Pseudochirops corinnae
CAGTGCTGATATGGTTCCTCGGAGCCGAGCTGACTTTAGTGGGAAGTATCTTTGTGTGCTTTTGAAGTTCTAGGATTGGTCCAGAGTCCTATTCCATGGGTATTTTGGGGTGGCTATGTGAGAACTGAGATATATTGCTGCTGCTACGCCACCATCTTGGCTCCGCCCCCCTCCCATTAAATTAATATGCCATAATGTTTTTCAGCCCTTCCCTAATTGATGGGAACCAGGATTATTTCCAGTTCTTTGCTACTGTCATAAAGAGTGCTTCTAGGAATACTTTTGAATATAATGGACCTGTGTTTCTGTGTATTCCTTTGGACATAATAGGATCAATAGTCACTAGGTCAAACGATATAGATAATTTAGACCCTTTTCTTGCATAATTGATATCCAGAATGGTTAAATTAATTCACAGCTTTATATTCTATTATTATGTCTACCCAATACTGACTTGCATTCCTACTTTTTGTCACCTTAGTATGTAGAGTATGAAGTAAAGCATCAGAATTGTTTTAGTTTTTATTTCTCTTTGTTGTTGTTGTTCAGTAGTTTTAGTCATGTCCAACTCTTTGTGACCCCATTTGGGGTTTTCTTGGCAAAGATACTAGAGTGGTTTGCCATTTCTTTCTCTAGTTCATTTTACAGATGAAGAAACTGAGGAAACTGGAAACAGAGTTAAGTGACTTGTGCAGAGTCACATAGCTAGTAAGTGTATTTGGCCAGATTTAAAGTCAGAAAGATGAGTTTTCTGACTCTAGGCCTGGCGTTCTATCCACTGCATCACCCAGTCATTACTATTAGTAACTTGTAGCATGTTTTCAAATGGCAGTTTGTGATTCATGTGAAAACTGCTTGTAGCCTTTGACCACTTAACTACTGGGGAGTGGTCTTTCCCATCAATTTATGTCAAATTGTTTTGTTATATATTTATATTGAATTCTTATTTTCCTTAGTTATCCAACTTCTAGTCATGACATTTGATGTAAATATCTTTCTGATTCTTTAGTTCGTTTTCTTATTCAGACTTAGTCTTCTCCCAGCTCTGCTTCTGCCTCTAGACTTCACCACCCTGCCTCAGCTGCCTTCTCAGCCTGGAATTTCCCTTAAAGCCTTCTCAATCTGGAACAGTTCTCTGCCCCCACAGCCCCTTTCCCCTAATGATGAGTCCATCCCATAACCTCCATTTTAAAGAAAGGCCCAGGGCCAGCCACCCTTCGTTCATCATCTAGCTCAGTTTCTAACTTGCTGGACTTCACCACCATTCCCCTACAAGGGTAACTCCCCTTCCCCCACCACCTTGCTTTCAGCTACCTTTTCCAGTTATCCTTCTTTAGAGTGTAAGCTCCTTGAGGGAAGAGAAGGACAGTCTTCAGGATGGTCTTTCTTTTTGTCTTTATATCCCCAAAGCTTAGCAGGGTGCCAGCACACATTCAGTGCTCGATAAATTCTTGCTTGGTTGTTGATGATGTTGCTATATTTCCTTTGTTTTGGTAGAGGAACAATGACTTCATGGGTGATGTTTTGACTTGCCTGTGAATTGGATTTAAGTGAAGCAGAGTTGCACAAAGTCATTAGCCTCACTCTCTCTTCCACAGAAGTCAAGCTGACTGGTGATGGCCCCAGATGCAGTGGGTGACCTTGGCATCTTCAATGTCTGAGCTGACTGTTCCTGCTGGCCCATCCCCCTCTTACTTCTTCTGTTTGGCCATTTGTTTAGTCTTGTAGTATATTAAATAGTGGAAACGGGTCCCAACCTTCTGTTCTCCTTTATCTTATACAATCTCAAACACACACACACACATACACACACACACACAACTCCTCCATAGTCATTTTCTTCCCTTTCTCTTGTTATTGTTGTTTGTTCTTTGTTCTCAAACAGGACCATGACATCAGGAAGGGCATGCCATGACTTGCAAGTGAATTAGATTTAAGTAAGGGAGGGCTGTGCAAAGTCACCAGCCTCACCCTGTCCTCTGGAGCTATCTGGGTCCAGTGGCAAAATAAAGATCAGGATGACTTAAGATGGGTCTGGATGCATTAGGAGACCTTGACCTTTTTAAGTTGAGTTCTTTCCCAGGTCTCAGTTTGACTGAGGAAATGCCCTTTCAGTAATTAAAGCTAGGTAAGAAATGAGGCAAAGAATGACCTCTTTTACATAGTCAAAAGAATCAATCTGGGAGGTGAAGAACCTCAAAATTTCTAGTCAAAACAGGAACAATTGCTATTTATACCTACTCTGAGCCATCAGGGCCCAAATAATGACCAAATGAGTCTTGGGCTGAGATTTATTATTGGTCAATCAATGAGAGTTAGAGTGATTTGAGTTTAAGGCATGGTCCTTAAGAAAGAAATCTAACTTGTGAACCCCAAGATATCTTGGGAGGCTTCAGTGATCAACATTTATATTCCTTTCAGCAGAGCACACACAAGTAAGGGTATGATACTCTATTGTTGATCTCATTCATAAAGCCTTATAAGGGTCTCACACACACACACACACACACACACACACACACACAGAGCCAACAAGTTAACTCTTAAAATTGCAACTGCTGTAAGGGATATAGGGTCACCTTGACCAGGAAGTGTGGGAGTGAAGTTCCAGGGGAAAGAGTTCCAGGAGTGACAGCCTGGTGAATTGGTCTTAAAGACTATCTTGGACTTCAAACTCATTTTTTTTTTTAAGAATTACCATGTGGGGGGAGGATAGGTGGCACAATGAATAGAGCACTGACTTTGGAGTCAGGAAGACCTGAGTTGAAATTTGGCCTCAGACAATTAACACTTACTAGCCATGTGACCTTGGGCAAGTCACTTAACTGCAATTCCTCTGCCCTCTCCCCTCCAAAAAGATAAAAAAAAAAAAAATTACCTTGTGAGAGGTTCTTTCCTTTTCTCCTTTTTGTCATCCTTGCCTATGCTTCATTTGGAAACATTTATTCTCATTCATTTGGGGTCATGGAACACAAACTATGACCCCAGGTTATGACTCAAATTGCCATCTTCTCAGGCTTTCAAATGTAATAAAAAAGAGTACAGAGTACTTGAGGTAGACAGTGAAAACAGTTGCTATGAGACAGGGTGAGAGGCAAACCAGACATAATCAAGGGCAAACTGTTAGGTGCCATCTGGAATAGGATGCCCAGGAGAACATCAACCATGGACCAGTGGAGATGTTGGTTCTTAGGTAGAGTAACTGAATCTCACGTAAGAAGGAAGACTGACCAAAGCACCTAACCAGGGATTTGATTATAGGAATAGAGAGTAAGTATAACAAAGAAATAGATGAATACAGATAGTATGTCCATTTGTAGTAAGTTCTCATACTTTTTTTCCCATTTAGTTGATAATAACTCTAAGGATCCAAACCAACCACAATATGTTCATCTGAAGGGTATGAAAGAAGTGAGGCCCCATTCTAACTGACTGGGGAGGGGATATTAAATTCACTTTCCTTCTGGATTTTCTGGAGACAGTAGCCTGGACATCTGGGTTTTTAGGAGAAGGAAACAGGACTCATATTAAGAAAAGAAAAAAATTAACCAGGAGGGCAGCCCTCCTGCATCGATCTCAAGCATTGATTCAACAAATACTTTCATTATCTAAGTCCTAGGGAAGATAGAAAATTTAGATAAAGACTCTCATGGAGGTCATATCTAGGTAGAGGAATCAGATACCAACACAGATAGCAATACTTCACAGCAGTGTATGACATGAACTAGAGAATTTTAAGACCAAGTGCTATGTGAGTTCTGAGGGGAAAGAGTGAAATAAACAGGGAGATACAGGGCAGGTTTTCTGGAGGAGGTGGCATTTAGGTTGGGCTTTAAAGGATGGGTGGGAACTCAAAAGGAAAAGAAGTGGAGAGAAGATATTCTAAGAATAAGGAAAGCCAAGGCAAAGAGCTGCCAGATTGTTTATTTTTGCATTCCCTTGGGCCTGGTAGATCTGTGATCTCAAGCAGTCCCACAAATAGTGGAGGTTGCAACCTATGCAAATCTCCTGATTCTTGCGCATGTCCTCCTACAAATTTTTCACAGGCAGCCCATTCAACATGCTGGGAGACTTCTTTGGGATCTCTTCACACAGCAGGAAAACCGTCAGAGATCCCTCAGTCTTAACTATGTAGCCAGCCATAATTCTACACAATAACTCTACCAAAATAAGTTGTTGCTTACTCTCTGTTGCCCTTTGGGAAGGTGTATGCTGTGAATACTTAACCATTTCTCTGGTGGGAGTTAGGGAGAGGTACACACAACATACTTTTAAGTTTAACCTGCATTGTTAACATTTTCCCTTTTACTTTCCTGAGTCTAGAAAATTTTAAAAAAAACATCAATAAATCAAGCCCAGATTTGTAGCATTTGCTAGCTTCTGAGACATAAATGTTCATACTGAAAATTTAACACTCAGCTCTAGCATACCCCAGCTTCTGGGTGACCAAATTTTAATTCCTCAGAGACTGTGATATTTCATTCCATATCACATAAATCATCAGGAGAATATTGAGATTAAGAAGAAAGTTCTCTCTTTCAGGAAGATTAGGGTCATTGAAAGCACTGTGCAGTTTCCAAAAGACTGTCCAGCCTGTCATCTTCTTCTTTCCCAGTTCTGAGGCAGTTAATTTTGCATCTGCCCAAAATATATGAACTTATGGCCAGGTTGGAAAGGTTGTCCTCCCAACTATATATCATGATCTGGACAATAGGTGATAGCTAAGACATGAGAGGTAGGACTGTTGAGCAACTGAGATGGATTGGCTTCCATCATTAGAAACAACAGTAGAATTTAATTTGAGTTTACCATTACAATCACAAGGGATCCCTATATCAGTGAAATCATAATGGCCCTCAGTCTCTTCTCTAGCTGCATGGTCTTTCCCACGAAAGCTGGGGGTGGGGGAGGAAGAGAGAGAGGACAATGAGGAAGTGACCTTTACTCCCTTCCCAAAGAGCATAATAACTACTAAGTTATAAGTCACTGATTAAGTCTTATGAAAATTTGCTTGTGTCTTTGAACTTGGCAGTTAATTTGTGCATAGGAAATAAATCCCAATCTGTCTCATACCTAATTTATATTGTACATTGATTACCATTCTATATACCCTTGGGAAGAGCCTAGACATCCCCTAAATTTTATATAAATCTTTTTGGAAGCCTTGGAGTAGGGATGTAACAAAGTGAAGAGTGGGAGTAAAGGAATCTTAGCTTTCCTTTAGGTGGTCAGACTCCCATAGGATTGAACCACGTGATGGATACAGAGAAGAAGGGCTCCTTAGTGCAGAAAGAGGGAGACAGACAGACAGACACAGAGACAGACAGAGGAGGTACAGGTAAAGAAGAGTCATCAGAGAGACTGCAAGAAGGCACTTTTAGAGTAATGGGTGAAAATCCCATTGACCAATGAGAATTTCAGTATACATTTACATATGGATTATGTGAGTGATTCAAATCATTTGTTTTTGCATGGTTTCTCAACATTAGATTATAAGCTCCCTGAGCTTACTGTATTTTGCCATTTTTTGTATCCCCAGAGCTTGGCACAGTGCCTGGCACAGAGTAGGTACCTGATAAATGTTTATTGAGTGATTACTTAAGTACTAAACTTTCCATCTATTTCACCATGTAAGAGCGGAGGCTATCAAAAGAGAGATTGCTCTAGTTGGGCAGTGAGGAGGAACTGAGATATTTATCACTTCAGATATGTATCTGTGATGATTTTTTGCTACCTTTTTCTTTAAATCAATTAAATAACTGACTAATATAATGGAAATTTCTTTCTATAGAATGTGTGGAATTGCTCATACCATGTGTGGGAAAACACAGACTTGTTTTGTCTGACAGAAAAAAGTTTGACAGACTTGTTGCTTTGGGATCACACACACACACACACACACACACACACACACACACACACACATTAGGTAGTCCCTTGGTTCCCCACCCTGTGATGATTGAAGGGGAAGAGGATAAAAACTGGGTCATATGGCATTGGCTAATAAAGCAAGAAGAGTGGCCTACCCAATAGACTTTGAAAAGGGAATTACTTTGCCAGGAAGCACTCTCTCTCTCTCTCTCTGTCTCTCTCTCTCTCTCTCTCTCTCTCTCCCCCCCCTCCCCCCTCTCTTTCTCCTTTTCTCTCTGTCTCTGTCTCTCTGTGTTTCTCTCTCTGTCTCTGTCTCTGTTTCCTTCTGCAGATCAGGTCCTCACTACCTAAGCCTTTTCCTGGAGAGGTAGAGGAGAGAGTTGGTGTGTCCTCACCACCACTCCCCAACAGAAATGGAGAAATGAAAACACATGATAGGCAAAGTACATGTATGGACTTAGATAAGACTGAACCTGGACCTTTTCTATTTTTTTTTCTGAGTATAGGTGAGAACCAGCATGATGTCTTAGATAAAGACAGGGAAGGACTCAGAGAGAAGAAAACACATAAACTGAGCCATTATAGAACCTCAAATCCAAAGGGACCTCAGAGATGACCTAGTACCTGAATAATCTGTACCTGAATAAGAATTCTCTCTAAGACATACCTGACAAGTAGTCATTGAACACTTGCTCAAAGTCATTCCCCAATGGGCAACCCACCTCCTCTCAAGGGGACTAATCCCACATTTAGATAGCTTTGGTTGTTAAGAAGATGTTCCTTACATCAAATAGAAATTCTTCTTTGAGACTCCTATCCATCGTTTCTGGTTTTGCTCTCTTGGCCCAAGCAAAATAAGTCTATGTCCTCTTTCATGTTACAATCCTTCAAATAATTGAAGGCAGTCAGTCAGCAAGAATTATTAAGTCCTATTATGTGTTAGGCACTGTGCAAAACATGAGAAATTTTTTTTTTTAAACTGGCAAAAGAAAACCCCTGCTTTCAAGGAACTCACAGTCTAGTGGGGAAGACAGCAGGCAAACCATTATGTACAAACAAGATAAAATGTTTCTCCCTCTACTTCTCCATACCCCCATAACTCCTTGCCAATATTTTCTTTTTCAAGCTAAATGTTCCCAGATCATTCAACTGGTCTTCATATGACATGATCTTGAAAATCTTCACCATCTTGTGGGAGAAATGATTATTAGTAATCAGTGATTTGGGGAGATTCAGAGTTTCCCCTTTTAAGGTCCTCATTTCAAAGCTTAGTCTCTGAAAGTTAAACTAACTTTTTTCTCATTCAGTCAGGGTCAGACCCCACTCAACCTTATGAGGAATCTAATCTAAAGTGAATTCTGCTCATTATATTCCACTCAAGCAAATTTGAGTCTAGGTAGATCTTTTGTCTAGACCACCCCCAGGGGGATGGTCTAGGAATATAGATAGCTTCTTTGTTCAAGAGTGACATGGGGGGGTAACTAGGTTGTACAGTGAATAGAGCACTGTCCCTGGAGTCAGGAGGACGTGAGTTCAAATACGGCCTCAGACACTTGACTTGACACTAGCTATGTGACCTTGGGCAAGTCGCTTAACCCCAATTGCCTTGCCTTCCCGCCTCCAAAACAAAAAAACAACAACAACAAAAAGAATGACATGATATCACTCTCCCACTTCTCATCGAATGAGCCCACTTCTCTTTGTAAAGTCTACCTCTCATTAATTGTTAACCAATCAGAGTTGATCGCCACCCTCAGGAACACTCACTCGTCCAAGGACATATAAACTGTGAGCCCACCACCAGGAGAAGTTTTTGACATTCAAGAGTGTCACTGACTCTTTTATTAATAAAATGCTGACATTACTAATAAAAATATTAATTACCTAGAAGTTATGTCTCTTGAACTTTTTAAACGTCACACTGGTTGCCCTCCTCAGGTCCTCCTCTAGCTAATCAATGGTTTTTCCTAAAAAGTAGTGAGTAGAACTGACATTCAGTTGTGGTTGATCAAAGCAAAGCACAATGGAACTACTCCTACTCCAAGGCGCCATGCCTCTCTTAATGAAGTCTAAGGTTGTATTGGCTTTTTTTGGCTTCCATATTACTCTATGATTCATACTACAGTGCAATCCAATATAGTAAGCATTTATATAACACAGGGGTTCTCAACCTGTGGGTTGCAACCCCTTTTGGGGTTGAACAACCCTTTCACAGGGGTTGCCTAAGACCATCAGAAAAATACATATTTCCCATGGTCTTAGGAACCGAGACACTTGCACCTCTATCCATCTCCAGGCGGGTCCACCCACATGCAGATACGCCCACATACGAGTATTAAAGGGTCGCAGCATTAAGAAGGTTGAGAACTACTGATACAACACCTACTATGTTCAGTGCACTACAGTAGATGCTGAGAATGCAAAAACAAAAAGGAAATAGTTTCTGCCCTTGAGGAGCCTACAGTCTACTGGGGGAAATAAAGTATATAAGTAGAGTCATATAAACATAGATATTCCTAAACGACGGGTCTCATTATTTCATCCTCCATTTCAAGAAGCTTCAGAGCATCTTACTGACCTGAGAATAAAATACAGATTCCTCTATCTGGCATTTGAAATCCTTCACAATCTGACTCCAACCTATCTTTTCAGATGATATCATGTTATTCACCCTCATATGCTCTACCTGGTTTTGGTTATTGTCTTTCACTCTGGAAGAAGACCAAAATAACATCACTATGTTGAGGTCAAGGTAAAGTGTGTCCCACTTTGACTGCTCAGACCAATGCAAGCTTGGAAGGCTCTACCACAGGGTAGGCCCAAATAATCCATGTGAACATTTGGAGTAGAGATGTCTCTAAATTTTCACATTTCATGTTTCTTTTGAGCTACTGCAATTCTGCTTTGCTCATAGAGCATAGCATCTTCTTTGATGTAGGTACACCATGTTGAGTGGTCCTGTCATGTCTCACAATCAATTCCAAAGTTCTTCAGAGAGACCTTGAGAATGTCCTTGTATTGCTTCTTCTGACCTCCATGTGACTGCTTGCCTCATGTAAGAGGTCCATAAAATAGTCTTTTAGACACACATACATTTGGATTTCAAACACGGCCAAGTTGCACTCTCTACAGTAGAGTTTGAATGCTTGGCGGTTCAGCTCAAGAAAAGACCTTAGAGCAGTGGTTCTCAACCTTCCTAGTGCCACAGCCCTTTAATACTCGTATGTGGGCGTATCTGCATGTGGGTGGACCCTCCTGGAGATGGATAGAGGAGCGGTGTCTCGTTCCTAAAACCATGGAAAATATGTGTTTTCCAATGGTCTTAGGCGATCCTTGTGAAAGGGTTGTTCTACTCCCAAAGCAGTTGTGACCCACAGGTTGAGAACCACTGCCTTAGAGTCTGATACTTTATCTTGCCAGGTGGTCTTTAGAACCTTCCTAAGTTCAAATAGAAGTAATTAAATTTCCTAGCATGGTGCTGGTATACAGTCCAGTTTTCATAGGCATACAACAATGAGGTCAGCACAATGGCTCTGTAGATCTTCAGTTTGTTAGAAAGTCTAATACATCTTCTCTCCCACATTCTCCTTTGGAGTTTCCCAAACAATGAGCTAGCTCTGGCAATGTGTGTATCAACCTCATCATCTATGTGGACATCCCTGGAAAGTATACTGCCAAGGTAAGTGAACTTAGCCACAACATTCAGAATTTCCCCATTTGCTATAATTCATGTTCCATGTATGGATGGTACACTGCTGGCTAGTGGAGAGCCTCTGGTTTCTTGGCGTTAATTGTCAGGCCAAAATCAGTACAAGGAGCAGAGAATTGTTCCATACTCTGTTGCATCTCAGCTGCAGAGGCTGTATTGAGTACACAATTATCTATGAACAAAAAGTCTTTTACCAATTCTCCCACCAGGAGAAGAGAGAAGGTTTGAAGCCTTTTCAAGTTAAATAATTTATCATCAGGGCAATAGCTGACCTTGATGCCGTTTTAATCCTCTTTGAACACAATAGCACTTGAAACATCATGCTAACAAGAATGGGAACAAGCACATAGTCCTATTTCATTCCATTGGTGACTGGAAAAGTATGAGAGTATCATCCATTATCCAGAACTCACCCAAACATGCTATGGTGGAGCTGGCATATGATACTGATGAACTTCTCTGGGCAACCAAATTTTCCAGCCTGACCGAACTACTTACCACTATTCTCCGTGTATAACGCTTCGTCTCTTGCTTTTGTGTATTCACATTGGTTGTTTCTTGCTAACTTTGAAACTTAGCTTGAACATCACCCTTTTCCATGAATTCTTTCTTGAGCCCTTCCCCAAGGTAACCCCTCCCCAAAATCACTCTCCATTTATTTGTTATGTATTGATTATCCATTATTGATTAATTGATTAATTGATATCCATTATTTCCCCGCTGTATGGTATAAGTTTCCTGAAGAAAGCAGGAAGTTTTTCTTTTTTATCTTTGTGTCTCCAGTACCAAGCACAGTGTCTTATATGTACTAGGCACTTAATAAATGCTTGCTAGAGGAATTAATATACATGGCAATATACATCAATATACATATTTTTCATATTAATTTGCCATTTTGACATGAACCCCTCTCTTATATTTGTGAAATTGATTTATTTGTCCCAAATAGAATAAGTGGTCAAAGGATATGAATGACTCTGCCCATCCAATGAATGAACAGTTCTCAAAACAATTTCAAACTATTAACAAACATATGAAATAATGCTCAAAATCACTAATAATAACAGAAATGAAAATCAAAACAACCTAGAATTTTCAACTCACACCTTGCAAATTGGTAAAGTGACAAAAGGTTAGTGTACCACATTAATGAATATTAATGCATTGCTGTTAGAAATATGAATTGGTACAACTATTTTGGAAGGCAATGGAATTATACTAATAAAGTGACTAAAATGTCCATACTTTCTGACCTAGAGATTCCCAAAGAGATAACTGATTTTTTCAAAAGTCTCTATATACACCAAAATATTTATAGCAGAACTTTTTGTGGTAGCCACAAAAAAAAAAAAAGCTGGAAACACTTCATAGTATACATTTTTTGATTAGGGAATGGCTAAACAAATTGTGGTACATGAATTTAATGGAACATTACTATGCTGTAAGAAATGATGAATATTGTGAATACACAGAACTTACATGAATTGATGCAAAGTGAAGTAGCATAAAGAAAACAATATTCATAATGACCACACCAATGAAAATGGAAAACATAACCACAAAACAATAAAAAATGAATGTTACAAAATCACAAAGAACTTAAGTCTGGCCCCAGGGAAGAGATACAGTAAAACAATTCCTTTTACTCCTTGACAGAGATGGGAGATCCATAGGAGTGGGGAAAATGCATATATTTTCAGATTTTTAAAAGTATGTTGGAGTAGCTAGGTGGTGCAGGGAATAGAGCACTGGCCCTGGAGTCAGGAGGACCTGAGTTCAAACGCGGCCTCAAATACTTAACATTTACTAGATGTGTGACCTTGGGCAAGTCACTTAACCCCAATTGCCCTGTCTTTCCCCCTCCAAAAAAAAAGCAAAAAAAACCCTTTTTTTAAATGTATGATAGGTTTTGCTGATTTTTTTCTTTTTTTTTTTTTCCTCTAAAAAAATATTTGTTATACGGGATGGCTCTTTGGGTAGGGGAAGAGTGATACAGGAAGAGATTTAGGCAATGTGAAAACAAAAGATAATGAAAATTTGTTTTTAGAAATGTTTTAAGCCAAAGTTTAAGACTTTATAGGCCAGTGGTTCTCAACCTTCCTAATGCTGTGACCCTTTGATACAGTTCCTCATGTTGTGGTGACCCTCAACCATAAAATTATTTTCGTTGTTACTTCATAACTGTAATTTTGCTGCTGTTATGAATCGTAATGTAAATATCTGGTATGCAGGATGCATTTTCATTGTTACAAATTGAACATAACCCACAGGTTGAGAACTGCTGTTATAGGCACTCCTGGAAAATTCTCATCTTATAAGACTTGGTCCAATGTTCTAGCCCATCAAGATCTTTTTGGGTCCTGACTTAATCATCACATGTATTATCTTTGTGTCACCTACAAATTTGATAAAGACAACATCTGTGACTTTTTCCAAGTCATTGATAAAAATATTAAATAGCACAGGACCTTGGACAAATTTGTAGGACCATCCAAGGGTAGCCTTCTTCCTTATCAGAACTGAACCATTAATAACTGGTAATTGGGTTCAATCTTGAAGGAAAACAATGCTTGCTACAAACACACATTCTGTGGTGATTGTATAGATAAACCTAAAATCCCCTTCTTAAAAAATGCAAGCTTTCATTTATATTTGCCATACAATCCATCCCTTGACCTGTTCCTTCACTCAGCAGTTACAGCATGGGGCTATTTGATAGCCTTCTCCCCCAGCCTCTGAGATTCTCACTAGCATATTAGCAGCTGCTGTAGCTGTAAGCTAAGCAAATCTTGATGTCTTTCAGCTGTAACTGCTTACAACTGGCAAGGCAAGGATCACCTGTTACATGCCTGGTATATAAGTTGACCCTAGTCAAGGAGGGGAAGAGAGAAAGTTAACCCTTAAAATCAAAGCTGCAAGAATCTTCTGAAATTTTTTATAACATAGTTTGACT
This sequence comes from Pseudochirops corinnae, assembly GCA_028646515.1. Taxonomy (NCBI): domain Eukaryota; kingdom Metazoa; phylum Chordata; class Mammalia; order Diprotodontia; family Pseudocheiridae; genus Pseudochirops; species Pseudochirops corinnae. Next base: position 75,844,174 of record CM053589.1, read on the forward strand.
AGGTAAATCCCTTCATGATTTTCTTTTCATTTGATTCTGTGAAATGCATTAAATACTTCAGATAAACTTCCTGTTGGAACATCAATGTATATGGTAGAGGGTTGCTTTTCCCTTAAAACAAAGACTTCTGTAACCATCAATATCTTTTCCTTTCCTAGGCTTTTTCCTAGAATATTTGATTATTTCTGAAACCAGAAGTTACATCTAGACCAGAAGACTGTATCTAGAAGAATACATATAGACCACCTGTTGCAAACTCCTTTAAAAGTGTTGTTGATCTAAAAATGTTTGGAAATACCTGAGTGTAGTTTCAGAAATACACAGAGATTATGTCCATTTTCTGACCTTGACTTTTATAATTAAATCCAGCTCTTGTGTATTGAGATGTGCTTTGAAAAAGTTAAATTATTGTATTATAGCAAGTAATAAATGGCATAGTTCTTTAACTCATCCCTACCCCCACCCCCACAAAAGTGAAAGCTCTATTTTCATTTTAAACTTCTACAGCTCCTCCTCCAGTGTCATCAAGATTGGCGAGGGGAATAAGGATCACTTAGGATTTGATACACCATCCCAAGTACCCAAGGCCTTTAATACTGGTCACCACACAGCTTTCCAGATGGCAATTAAGGCAAGTTAATATGTACTCTATGGTGGGTGTTGCCCCAATAGGCCCATCCTTAAGCATGTCACATAATGTATGCTCTGGCCAGAAAAGATCAGGTGTGGGGCTGTGAAATTTGAATTCAGTCAAAGGATCCCACTTGAGGACCTAGAGGGCCACATGTGACCTTGAGGCTGAACATTCCCCACCCCTGGACTGGAGTACCTACTATTTATTTCCCCTTCCCCCATTAAACTTATAAAGTCTGTGTGTTAGGAAAGGTACTTCCTTCCTTTGGGACTATCCCCAGGCTATTATCCTCTGCAAGATGCTGTAAATCATAAAAAAATGAAATTTTATATCATTAGATATCATAGTATAATAGAATCATAAATTTAGAGTTAGAAGAGAAACCTTAGAGAAAATCTATTCTAACTCACCTATTTTTCAGTTAAAGAATGGAGAGAGATGATTCCCTCAACCCCCCCCCCCCCATCACTTCAGGCTATGTAGTCATACACGATGAGGTTTTATAAGATCTGTCCATACCCTAATTTTTTTTTATGAGGTGTGAATTATTCAGTGTTTTGGTCAAGAAGGGATCAACAAATCTGTAGGTCAGTCTGGGTCCTTTAAATTGTTAAACCCTGGATAAGTTTTTAGAGTTCAAGAGTCGGAGGCAATTATGAGACTCCTTCCTCCACCCCTACCCCACCCCACCCCATTCTCCACAGTCATGTTTTTGGTGCTATTGGAGTGGTAGAAGAAACTACACCCAGGAAAGAGCAGAGATAAACGATCCAAATAGACACAGATACCACCTGAAGTAGGAGCAGCTTTAATCAGCTTCACTCCAAAGCAAAGGAGAATAGGGTTAGTGTAAGGAACAGATCCTGGGAGCCTAGTACAAAGATTCTATAAAGAACAGAAAAATGATTTCCAGGCCTCCTGTAGTACCAGGAGTTGCAAATTACCTTGGTAACTGTGTTCTCAGTTGCTTAACCTTCCCAGAAAAGATGCTGCAACCAAAGGGGAGGTTTTGAGAAGACTACAAGGAGTGAAATTACTTCTAAGTTCCAGAGTTGTGAGTTGCTGTAGCATACGTGGGCTTCCAATACACGTACCTCATTAATCTTCCCATAGATGTTGTGTCTATTTGTGGGAGAGTATTGGAGGGAATGCTTTATAATTACTGTTCTTTCTATACCATCTCAGTAAATAAATGCCTTTGCTAAGAGCTGATAGTATCTACTGGTTGATCACTAATGGGAAGCACACTGGTAGGGGCTTGTGAGCTATGATAGTATAAGCTCATACTCACAGACTACACTCTAAAATGTATAGTAGCAGTTGCCCTCTGGGGTCCTAACCCTTGAGTCTCAGTTTAATTTGGAAGGAGTAGTGGGGGGGGGGGGGGGGGGG
>CM053589.1:75846299-75883649 GCA_028646515.1 Pseudochirops corinnae
CTCAGCAGGCAAAGGTGTGTGTGTGTGTGGGAGACAACAACAGTGGATTTGCCAATAAAGGACAAATGTTTAAATTCTTGCTCTTCTCTGTACTACCAGTATGACCTTAAATAAATTTCATACCTCTTTGAACTTCAGATTCTTTATTTTAAATTAAGAATGTTGAACTAGGTGACTTTCCAACTCTAAATCTATGATTTTCCTATTATCCTATATACTTTTGCTTCCTCATGTGGACAGTAAAATCAGTCCATCAAATTCCACAAGAATGGGCTATTTTTTGTATGGGGAGTATTGTTCTAGGACCTAGATCTAAGTGTTGGGAAGATAGCTTTAGATAAGTTGATAATGGCAACTACGGGGCATATTGCATAGAGTATTGGAGTCAGGAAGACCTGAGTTCCAATCCAGTCTCAGACACTTACTAGCCGACCCTGAGCAAATTACTTAACCACTGGCTGCCTCAGTTTCCTCATCTACAAAATGGGAATAATGCAACAACTTCTCTGGGTTGTTGTGAAGATCAATCAAATAAGATAATATTTTTAAAGTGCCATTTATTATAGCTAACAGCATTATTATTTTCAGCTGGGAAGAAAGATAGAATTTTAGTTTTAAAATATTAGTTCCCTCCACACACACCCCCTTTGTGACTCATGGGTGAAATATACTAAAGCAAGTCAAAGGTTGTTTTTAATAACAAAGTCCCAGGAACAGCTTCTATCTTCTTTCCTTAGCAGAAATTACTTTCAGCTGAAGAAACACGCCCAGATCATTTGCATCAGTAAACAAGCAGAGCTGGAAAGTTAATGTGTTAGCATGTCCGTATTTGCTCAGTGCAAGCCAATAAAAGAAGCCGCAGTTACCTTTGCACCTTCTTAAGGAAAGGCTGGCATCAGGAGGCAATTTTCTCATGACGCCAGTCTTATGCTTATCCGAATGTTCCACATGGGAAGAGGTGAATTTTTAAACATAAGAAATTGAGTGGATTTTGTAGCAATGGGCATCCAAGAAAAAACAAAGACAGTAGTAGACCTCCCTCAGAGGGTTAAGACTGGTCTAGCTTCAGATACTTATTAGTCGTGTGACCCTGGGCAAGTCACTCAACCTCTATCTTCCTCAGTTTTCTAAACTGAAAAATTTGTTCAATGGTTTCAGTCATGTCCAACTCATTATGATTCCATTTGGGGTTTGCTTGGCAAAGATACTGAAGTATTCTTTCTCCAGCTCATTTTTTTACAGATGAGGAAACTGAGGCAAACAGGGTTAAGTTTAAGTGATTTGTCCAAGGTCACACAACTAATAAGTGTTCTGAAGCCAGATTTGAACTCAGGAAGATGAGTCTTCCTGACTCTAGGCCAAGCACTCTATCTATTACAACACCGTGCTTCCCCCAACTGTAAAATGGGAGTTAATTGGGAGGCATCTGCCTCCCAAAGCCGTTGTGAAGATCAAAAGACATAATATTTGTAAAGCACTTAGCACAGTGCCTAGAACATAACAGGTACTTAATAAGTACTTGTTCTCCTTCCCTTCCCTCCTTCCCAAAGGGAAATGCTAAAGTGGTCTCCTCTGTCACAACTGGCAGTTGGTGAATAAGGCCCACTGTGGATTCTTCCCCCTTATCATAACTGGCATTTATATGAATGCTTAATAAACATTTACAAAGTGCTTTACAAACATTATCTGATTTAGAACCCTATGCGGTCGGTGCCTTTATTATCTCCATTCTATAGATAAGGAAACTGGGGCCGTAGAAGACAAGTATTTCCTTCAGAAGTGTTAAAGGCAGATTGTGAACCTAGCTCTTGCTGACTTTCCCACAATCTAGACACTATGTCATTCTGTATCTTTCCCCGACTCTTCTACTAGCTGGTTGTATTGAGAACATCACCCCACCTTCTTGGCTTTGGTTTTCTAATTTGGGTGGGTAATGGCAGGGGTGAGGGGAGGGGGAGAGAGAAATGTAGGAAGAAGGGGGCTGGACTAACTGATGTCTAAGGTACCTTGGTAGTGAGTCTGAGACTAAATAGGATGATTCAGTGGAAGAAGCATTGACTCTGGAGTTGAAGAGATCTAAGTTCAAATCCTACCTCTTTCTAACTCTGTGAACTTGGGTTAGGTAACTTGACATCCCTGAGTTCATTTCTTCTACCACAAAATAAGGAGGTTGGATGAGGTGGCCTTCTGAGGTCCCTGAATGGCAGCAGCTAAAATCACCACCTTTGTGGATTGACCTGGACCAGGGGTGGGGAAGCTGTAGCCTTGAAGCCACATGTAGCTTTCTTTCTAGGTCCTTAGGTATGGCCTTTGGACTGAGTCCACATTTGACAGAACAAATCCTTTTATTAAGGAGATTTGTTCTGTGAGGTTTGGATTCAAGCAAAGGACCACACTTGAAGACCCAGCGGGCCACATGTGGCCTCGAGGCCTCAGGTTCCCCATCCCAGACCTAGACAGATCCCCAAGACCTTCATTTCATTATCCTAGGTTTTGAAGGGTGCTAATTCAAATCTGGCCCCAGACACTAGTGGTGAGACCCTGGGAGAGTCACTTAATCCTGTTTTCCCCAGTTTCCTTATCTGCAAAATGAGTTGGAGGAGGAAATGGCAAACCACTCTGGCGTCCTTGCCAAGAAAACCCTGAATGGGATCACAAAGAGTCAGACATGACTGAAATGATTGAACAACAACAAAAACTGAGCATAGGTCAAATCCCACAATAGCATCATTTTTCTAGCCTTTTTCTAGCCCTTGTCAATAACTCTGCTTTGACCCTCTGCAGTCATTTACCCAAAAGCTTTATTTCTGTTGACAAAAGGAAGAGGTGGCTGCTGATTGCATACATACCTGCCTTACAAGACTGTTGTGAGGATTATTGAGTGACCTTTTCTGAGAAAGTGCTTTGTTTGGCAGGTAATGTTGGAGTGAAAAAGATAGGAATGAATTAAAAAACTATTAATACCCAGTATTTCTGGTAAGGCTTGTAATAATGATTTTAATTCTAATCCCTTACCGTTCCTCATGTGTTTGTTTGGTCCAGGGCCTTAGAAATTGTTGCAGTATTGCAACACAGTGATTTCAGGGTTATCAATAGATGCTAGAGATTAATGACTCATTAGGTTGTAGCTTTGCAGACACAAGAGAAGAAAAAATAGCAAACTCCCACACATTATGTCATCTGACAATTCCTGTTCTATTCATTGAATTGAAACAAATGCCTGAAGTAATGGTAATGAAAGCTATGACCATACTTGTTAGACAAGACAGATGTTGGAAAGTGCTCCCAAAATGCAGGTGAAATCTTGAAAGATTTCTGAGGAAAATGCCAAAGAACCAGGTCATTCTCCTGTTTCATAAATAAAGCAAGCGTCCTGGCCATGTTATTAAAGGATACATGGATTGGACAGAATGGATGATATTTCATATAATATAGGAAAGTGCTATTCCCAGTTTGGGGACCAGCTTGAACTGAAACCGTGACAGACTTAAAAAGGGTTTTCAGTCGAGAAAAACATTTCTCTAAGGGCATAAAAAGTATGGGAAAGATGTAAAGTTTGCACTTAGGCCCTTGCTGTTTCTCCCTGGAAAACAGTTTGGAACACTCTGCTGATTGTCCCCAAAAAGAGCCCATTTCAGAAGTGATTTTGCTATGCACTTTGGATATGTAAATAGACTTTAAGTTGTCAAGCCTGTGGAGAAGGATGAGTAAAGGCCCAGAAATATATGTGAAGGAAGAAAGAACAAAAGACATGAGGAAGAGGAGGAGAAGGAGGAGAAGGAGGAGGAGGACGAGAAGGAGGAGGAGAAATGTAGGAAGAATTGAATAGGAAGAAAAGAAACTGAGTCTGAAGGGAAACTAGTAGTTTATTGCTTTTTAAAAAAAATATTAATAAATTAGTTAATAAACTTTGGTTGAGACTGTGCTCACCCTTGTACTGTACACTGTGCTGGAATACAAGAGGCATGATCTTTGTGCCCAAATAAGTTACAATCTAGTTGGTAAACTCAAGTGGGGGAATGAGTTGTGATTTAATTGACATATAGAAATTAAGTGATTTGCCCAGGATTGTTGATTAAAGGCAGCATTAGGACTCAAGTCCAGCACTGTAATCACTACAACAGGCTCTCAAAAATTCAACACACTGAAGAAACAAAAGATTGCATAAAAAGTTAGAAAACATTGTTTGCAGTTGCAAATTAACTTGAATAAGTAAAGGATGGGAACATAAAAGGATTTATCTGAATAGTACATAGGCTTCCTAGTGGAACTCAGTTTTGAAACTCATTGAAGAGGGTCATAGTCTTGCATTTGTTAAAGGAATAATTTTAGTGTGGTTATAAACCATATGTATCTGGGCCCATTGCTCAGTTTTCTTCCAATGTGGGTCTGTGTCAATTTGGCAACTGGAAGGAGCAATAAATTGTTCCTACAATTCAAGTAACCATGACAACTGACAGTTCCTTTTGGAGCCTAGCTGAGGCAGCTAGGTGGTACAGTGGAAAGTGTGCTGTACCTGAACTCAGGAAAACCTAGATTCAAATCCTACCTCAGATACTTATTTGCTATGTTACCCTAGTAAATTAATTCCATCCACCTCAGTTTCCTCATCTATAAAATGGAGAAAATAATAGCTAACTTCTCTTTCAGGGTTGTTGAAAGGATAAAATTATATGATATTTGTAAAGCAATTTACAAGACTTTAAGTGCTAGCCATCATCATTGGTAGTAATAATAGTAGTAGTGGTGATAGTAATAGAATAGAAGTAGTAGTAATGGTAGTAAAAGTAGTAGTGGTAGTGATAGTAGTAGTGGTGGTAGTGGTGATAGTAGTAGTAGTGGTAGTGCTGGTAATAGTAGTTGGAGGAGGAAATGGCAAACCATTCTAGCATCCTTGCCAGGTAGTAGTAGCTGTGCCAGTAGCCATTCCAACACTAGTACCAGTACTACCACCACATGTATCCTGAGGCAGCAACAATACCTAAAGCATCCTAGGGCCCAGGTTCCAGAAGTAGTTTCTAAGGGTTCAGTGGTATTAGGAATTCCCGGTGCTCTAAGCGTTTTCTGATTCATCATTCTGGGTTTTATCTTCTATCTCATAAGATTATGAAATGTTAGGTTACTCAATAACATCCCCCACCTAAGTAGACTTCTGGGCTGGGCTGGTCACTAGGTCACAGGGGTGTCATGGTGCTCTTTCAGCTGGGGCAATGACCTCTATTTAGCCTGCAGAAGTTTCTCCCCTTTGACTCCCTCTGAGCCCTGGCTTTAAGATTCATGAACTACCAGCAGGTAATGGAAGAGGTCTGACTTCTCTTGTTTGATAGTCTCTTCTGATTCAAAGCCAGTTCCTTCAATAAGAGAACTACCTTGGCTTAGGGTGATCAGAACTAGTTCAGGAAGTTCCTCCTCCAAACTCTTTAATATCCCTTACAGTTCTAAATTTATGATCTATATGAGTCTTTCCATGTTTCTCTGATTTCTTCATATCTGTTGTTTCTTGAAACATAGCAATATTCCATAACATTTATGTTTCATATTTTGTTCAACCATTTCTTGGTTGATGGGTATTTACATTGGTTTTAGTTGTTTCTGAACACAAAAGGCATTACTGTGAAAATTTGGGGGCAGCTAAGTAGCACAGTACCTGACACCAGGAAGATTTTTCTTCCTGAATTCAAATCTGGCCTCAGATACTAGTTGTGTAACCCTGGGTAAGTCACTTCTCCCTGTTTGCCTCTCCTCATCTGTTAAATGAGCTGGAGAAGGAATGACGAGCCATTCCAGTGTCTCTGCTGAGAAAACTCCAGATGGGGTCACAAAGAATCAGACACGCCTGAACAACAAATAAAAATTCTGGTGTCTACGGGACCTTTCTGTCTTCTTTCTCCTTGGGGTATAATTTTGGCATCTAGATGATGCTACCCCCAGGCCACCAACCTAAAGACTACATCAAAGGCTATTCCATGCCAATACATTGACTTTCCTGAGTCCCTCAGTATCCCCACTACTCACCATCAGATCAAAGATTTAGAGCTGGCAAATGACCTTCAAGGACATCCAAGAGGTGTTCAGCCTACCAACTCAAATGCAAACACTTCGCTCTACCTTCCTTCCCCTTCCCCCCACCCCTCCAAGGTCGGCTTGTGTCACCTGGGTACTGGTTCTAATTCATTATGAAACTAGGGAAATAAAAATGGAATATTTCTCTGAAACATCCAAATCACACAAATCTCAGTTTGGCTTGTTTCCGCCCCTCATTTGGGCTACTGCCTTCAATCTGACTAACTCTATATTTCATATCATTTTACACCATAGCTACACATTTTTAATGTACAAAGAAAATGAAAATGAATAAGATGCTTGTTAATAGCTACTCTGTAGAGTATTCACCCCATAATCTCCCTCTTTGATCCTCTGGACCACCCTGACTGCCTGAGACATAGGGAGGAATATTAGAAGTAAAGAGTTTCAGAACTGAAATTTGCTGAGATTGGTTTGACAACAATTGGAGAAAATGGAGGAGAGTTCTTGGAGTTTGGTATCAGTTTCTTGCCCTGACCACAATACAGCTGAGGGTACACAACAACTATGAGTCCCATTCTGTTCTGATCTGGTCTAATCTTGGGGTTTTGGTCCACCTCATATATCCAATACCTTGGCTTCAGCTCCACTCTGGATTTCTGCTCTGATCTGAATAACTCTGTAGGAGTTGTCTCATCCATACCCTTCTTGTATAGCTTCATCCTAGTCTCTGTGGTGGATGTTATAGATTCTGATACACAAAGAAGTAGAATAGAAGAAAAAAGTTGAAAACCAAGACCACCTTGGAGATATTTTAAGATGGAGCGTCTGTGGTGGGGAGTAGTTAGGAAGAGAGAAATGAACAAAATCCATAATGTGCCATGTATATTCCAGCCACAACTTGACACTTAAATTATTTGAATTAATTTAATCATGAACAGACTATTAGGCAACATATAACACAGAACTTTGTATGAAGGAGTTCCTTAATCAGTATTTATTGTTCAAATATGTAAGATTTTATATTGAGATGCTAAAACAGATGTAACCAAGAATTAGTACCAGAACTTGATTCTTGCATGACCTTTCCATGTTATTTTGAACTTTGACTCTAAATGCATCTCTGCTCAGAATCAGTATTATAAGAAAAAGATTTTTAAAATTAAGTATATCGAAGCAAGCAACTGAAAATGCAGTGTAAAAAATACTTTATGTAGTACTTTCTGGGTTACTTCTTAAACTGTTTCCCTCAGGAGACAGTAAATTCCTTGTGGCTGTGTATTTCTTTTCTTCTTGACTTCTTGACTTCAATACCTCATATTCTTTTGTTTAGGGGAAGTAATATGTTAGGTTGCCCAGCAATCTGATACTTGAATCTTAACCTGAGAAGCAGGCCTTCAGCACAATGTACATGACATATATTATACTCATTTCTTGGATCCAGAAAGTGAGGAAGCCCATTAATAGTACTAGAAGACAGCAAGTCAGTAATGCCTGCTAAGTCAGTTTGTCCCATGAACATCAACGTATTGAGTATACTCACAGCCTAAGGGCTACCCCTTCCTCTCCCTCCATACACAGTCACCAACAGAGCAATCAGAGTATGTCCCATATTCTGCAACTAAAACCCAGGACTCTGGCTTCTATACTTTCTCTTGTTTTGGTCCAAAAAGTTGTGATTGTGACTGAGAATTACAGCTGTTTTCTACCTTTTTTGGACCTGATTTTGTTGAGATAGCGAATTCCTAGTGAGGTAACTCTCTCTTCCAATGCAGATAGGTACTAGTCTGCTATTTATCATCTTAGACAATTGCCTGGGTTACTGAGAGGCAAATTGCCTTGCTCAGGGGTCATGCAGTCAGTTTTATCAACACTTGAACCCAGGGCTTTTTGAGTCTGAGGCGGATTGTGTATATCCTATGGCTCTCAAGGTCTGCCATAATCATATCATCATCATCTGTAACTTTAATATTTACAGAACATTACACATCCAATATCTCGTTTGATCCTCACAACAAATAGGTGCCATTTGTCCCCATTTTATAGATGAGGAAACTGAGAAGTGACTTAACCAGTGGCAAACAGCCAGTAAGTCTCTGAGGCTGGATTTGAACTCAGATCTTCCTGATTCCAATTCGGTGCTCTTACTATTGTGTCAATTTAACTTCCAGTTAAAATGATAACATGAAAAGCTGTAGAAGATGTCAGGTCTTACATAATACCCCACTAAGTAACAAAATATAATAATAGAGAAAACAGAAACAAAACAGAAGTGATCCCCTACCTCTAGCTTAGAACTTCATAAAAAGACTTCCAGGAGCCAGCAGATGGTGGGAGAGGAGTTATTCCGGGGAAGCTAGTAAACACTTCTAAAGTGTGAAGGATCTGGGAGAGGGGTCCACCTGGTATGTAGACCTGTCCAAACTGGGAGAGAGAGACTATGCCAAGGAATAAGCCTGAAACCAACCAAAGATGCTTTGAAAGAAGAAACTACAGAAGAGTTTCAAGCCTTGGTAATTAGAGTGATAAGGTCAGTTCCTAGCCCAGTCCTGTCAGAACAAAAATGGAGGAAAAATTCTTTTCCCACAGATAACTGGTGTTGTCTTCCTCCCATTCCATGCTTTGATCCTTCTTGTCCCCAAAGAAGGAATCTAGAGTTCAGTTACTGTTCTTACTTTGCTTCCTTTGCCTGCTCATGTTGGCCAGTCAATTACTCAATTTTTTTAACTCTCCCACAGATAACTGGTACAAGGATAAAAGGCTATGTACTTCTTGGAACACTAAGATCCACAGTAGGAGATAGAATCAACTAAATGGCTAAGATCTCACATGAAGGGCATTTCAGGAAGCCTGAGACCAGCTCAATCTCTAGCATCCATCTGTGGGGCTTGTGGGGGATGGATGCAGAAGAGAATGGAACCAATTCCCAGTTGCAAATTATGCAAGGAAAAGGGGACAGAGCCTGACTAAAGCCAGAACTCACATTGGACCATCATGGGACTGAGATAGAAGCCAGGGACTAATTGAGGCAAGAAGTGGGGCCTATTCCATCAAGAATGGCAGAGATAATAACATTCAAAATATAAAGGGGGCAGAAACAAATAGTGCCTATGCAACCCAAGAATAATAGAAGATATAGAACTTGTCACTTGAAAAATGAGTTAACAAAAGAAAATGCCAAACACAATAAAGAAATATTATGAGTTAAGTGAAGCCCAAGAGGTAACCCCCCCAAAGAGTAACTCCACAATGAGTGTAACCAAAGCCTTAAAGAAGAAAAAACCCTCTCTTAGTTAATTAAGAGATAAAATAAATTAAAAGATAAAATATGAAATTAGAGCTTTTTAAGAAAAAAAATTGAAGAATAATGAATAGCTTAAAACAGAAGGCAGAAATTTTTATCCAAATAGTGGATACTCTCAGAAAGACAATAGAACAACTAGAACTCATTAATCTATGAGATAACAAGAAATATTAGAAGTTTGCCTCAGTTCCCTCAGCTGTCAAATGGGAATCATAATAACACCTATCACCCAGGACTATTATAAGGATCAAATGAGATAATATTTATAAAATGCTTAGTATAGTAGCTGGCACATTGTAGGTGTTTAATAAATGCTTGTTCCTTCCCTTCTTACTTCCCTCTGATTCTAATAAAAATGATCAATTTTCTATTAAGATTTTTTGAAATATGATATTTGGCAATTTTGGGGGGGGAGGGTCATGATTTTCAGGGAATCTGATGACTCAAGCAATCTCTTGACCTCTTTCTTGAGTAAATTTTATTTTTAATAGTAGATAGTTTACATTGTTTATCTTTTGACCTTTTTTCTAATATTTCTGGTAATCTCAAAGAGTTATTGAGTTTTTATTTTCAAGGAGTCTACTACTTGGGTAAGATTTTCTTTCTTTTGTTTTAAGCTATTTATTCTCTCTCCCTTTTTCCCCCCTCCAGAGCTTTTACTTCATTTTTTAAAATCTCTTGCTTCCACTACTAGGTCTGTATCCCAAAGATATTATAAAAATGGAAAAAGGACCCAGATGTACAAAAATATTTATAGCAGCTCTTTTTGTGGTGGCCAAGAATTGGAAATTGAGGGGATGCACATCAATTGGAGAATGACTAAACAAGTTGTGGTATATGAATGCAATGGAATACTATTGTGCCATAAGAAATGATGAGCAGGCAGACTTCAGAAAAATCTGGAAAGACTTACATGAACTGATGCTGAGTGAAGTGAGCAGAACCAGGGGAACATCATACACAGCAACAGCAACATTGTGCGATGACTAACTTTGATAGACTTACCTCTTCTTAGCAATGCAAGAATCTAAGATGACTCCAAAAGACTCATGATGGAAAATGCTGTCCACATCCAGAGAAAGAGCTATGGAGTGTGAATACAAATGGAAGCATACTATTTGCTCTCTCCTTTTTGTTTGTTTCTTCTTTCTTGTGGTTCCTCCCATTGGTTCTAATTCTTCATTACATAATGTGAAAATGTGTTTAATATGAATATATATCTAGAGCCTAGATCAGATTGCACACCACTTTGGGGGAAGGGGAAAGGAGGGAGGGAGGGGGAGAAAATTTGGAACTCAAAATCTTATGGAAGCAAATGTTGAAAATAAAAATTAATTAATTAAAAATTTAAAAATAAAATCTCTTATTTCATTTTTGTCAGTCACTTTCATGGTCCTTATAGCAAAGCCAAGTTTTGCCCCTGGGTTTCTGCTTAGTTGTCTTGTAAAATTGCTTTCTTCTTCCATATTTACCTCTTAGACAGTCATTGACTCACAGTTTTTCTTCATAGCATTTGGTATCTTTACCAAATATTTTTACTATCCGTAGCTCCATCTTCAGTTTTTGGATTGGCACTTTGTGCCAATGCTCTGTCCTCCCACACTCTTGGATGGGCTGACGAGACTCTGTTTAGTCCTACCCTTTAATTATTGGACCTTGCCACTGGTTTCACCTCCACTGCTGTGCCTGCTCTCAGAGCACTGACAGATTTAAGGGCCCCTGAATCATCCTTAATCAGTGATGAGTTTTTCAGGTCCCCCTGAAGTATCTGAAGTAAGAGTGCTCTGTACTTCCAGGGCCCCCTGGAGCTTCCCTATCAGAGCACCTCTGGCCCCGTGACAACAGAGTGCTACAAGCTTCAGGTGCCCTTAGATGTATCTGGTCAAAGTGCTGGCAGCCTGTTGGCCTATTTTCCTGAGATAATGCTGGCTTCCCTGGGGGCCTCCTCTCCCAGTGAGTAAGCTTCTAGCTGTCTTTTTGTGTTTTCATGGTCTGGATGAAGAAGTTTATTGTTGTTTCTTTTTGGATTTCTTGATTATTATCTGATATGACCTCCTTGTCTTTCTTTCTTTCTTTCCTTCCTTCTTTCCTTCCTTCCTTCCTTCCTTCTTTCTTTCTTCTTTCTTTCTTTCTTTCTTTCTTTCTTTCTTTCTTTCTTTCTTTCTTTCTTTCTTTCCTTCCTTCCTTCCTTCCTTCCTTCCTTCTTTCTTTCTTTCTTTCTTTCTTTCCTTCTTTCTTTCTTTCTTTCTTTCTTTCTTTCTTTCTTTCTTTCTTGTATGGATTATATGTGGGAGAATTGGGCTCCTCTCTGACCTTTTACACCACTATCTTAACCAGAAGTCTCTCTGAATTTTTATTGTATAAATGTTCAACTATTATTGAACCATATTCTCTCTAATTTCTGTCAAAAACACCAAACTTCAATTTATATTTAAATATTAGTCAGAGTGGCTTCCTACCTAACAACATAGCTTCAGACCTAGGCAGGATCCCTAGTAATATTGAAGTTCAGCTGAGGGTATTATCTTGCCTTTACTTTCCTAAGAAGATGGTGCTTCAACCTCATGTCTTCTATCTGTGACTTTAACACTTCAAATATAATCCAGTTCTTTTATTTAACTGGCAGGTTTGCAAAAAGTGTTAGATTGTCTAACAAGTCACCTACCAGATGAGAGCTGAGCTTATTTGGAATTGATCCCAACATCATTGAACTTTCACTAAAATCCCTTCTTAGCATGCAAAGGAGTTAGCCCTCAAAAATAAATATCACTGCCATTTGCTTCTCCACCCTCTCTCCCCCTCCATTCAGAGCTTTCAGCTCTAGACTCCAGGTGATGTATATGCCAGGTGCTGCAAGATAAACAGACATTTTGAATTGTGGAGTATTGAAAAGAATTAGAAAGGAGATTTTCTTTAAAATATTTCTTTTTCTAAAAATATTTTCCCGAATTCTCACAATATTCATGATTTAGTGGAAAGAATCCTGGATTGGGAATTAGGACAGCCAGATACAGGCTCCAATCTGCTATTGTCTCTTTGTCACCATGGGGAAGTCCCATAAAATCTCTGGGTCTTAGCTTCCTCATTTGCAAAATGAAGAAATTGGATTAAATGACCTTACATTCCCTTTCGGTTCTTGTATTCCATGATTCTATGACAGAAGTATTATTTAGGAGAATCCTTATATGATTATGAATATATCAAGGACATAGTAGGAGCACAAATGTAAGCTCAGAATGCCTCAGAAGTTAACAAATGTACTCATGGTTATTTTTATATGAACATAGCATAAGCACACAGAATTTAAAAATATAGTCGGTTTGATTCACAAACTCTTAAGATGATGCAATGAACAATGGGTCAGGTAGGTTAACAGGGATTCTCAACCTTCCTAATGCCACGACCCTTTAATACTTGTTCATGGGTGTATCTGCATATGGGGGACCTGCCTGGAGACCGATAGAGGAACAATGTCTCCGTTCCCAAGACCATCAGAAATATGTGTTTTCCGATGGTCTTGGGCAACCCTGTTCCACCCCCAAAAGGGTCGCAACCCACAGGTTGAGAATCACTGGTAGGACTTCACAGATCATAGGTGGTGCACAATGATCACAAAGCCTCAGAACAACCAGATCTTTATGGTGATAACGATGATCACTCACATTTATGTAGTGCTTTAAATTTTGTAAAACACTTTCCATGCAACAATATGTAGTGGCACAACTATTCTTAGCTCCATTTTACAGATGAGAAAACTGATGCTTTAAAGGAGAAGGAGACTTGTCCATGGTCACAAATCCTTTCTGAGTAAGTAAGCTAGGGGCAGCTAGGTGGCACAGTAGAGAGAGCACCAGCCCTGGAGCTGAAGTCAAATCTGACAATTACTAGTTGTTTGACCCTGGGCAAGTCACTTAACCCTGTTGGCCACCCCCATCACACCCCCCCCAAAGTAAGTAAGCTAATAATTCTGAGAATGAATTAAAATCTATATCTACTGTTTCCAAGTCCCGAATAGTGGCAAAAGTTCTGGATCTGGAATCAGTATGCTTAGGTCCAAATTCTTGTTCTGCTTTGTGACCTGGGACAATTCTATTCTCTTTGAGTCTCTATTTTCTTATCTATAGTATGAGGAGGCTTGATCTGATGAACTCTAAGTTCTTCTCTAGCACTAAATATATGATTCTAAAGGAGATAATTCCTCATGGTAGATTTTTTTCCCCCAGTTTTTAGTAAATTTCACCTCTAGAAAGCAATACTTGCTTGATATTTTATTTATTTACTAGTATTGGGTTTATTTTCTTTTTTAAATTTTTATTTTAAATTTATTTATTTATAAGTTTTCAACATTCATTTCCACAAGATTTTGAGTTAGGATTTTTTCTCCCCATCTTTCCCCTATCTCCCCCAAAATAGCAAGCTTACTGAATACCCCTTCCCCCAATCTGTTCTCTCTTATATCCTCCCCTATAACCTCCTAACTTTCTAGTAGGGCAAGATGAATTTCTATATCCCAGTGCCTATATATCTTATTTCCCAGCTGCATGTAAAATAATAATAATGCTAATTTTTAAAAAACATTTATTTTAAAATTTTGAATTCCAGATTCTTTCCCTTTTTCCCTCCTCACCCACTCCTGCTTGGGAAGACAAGCAATTCAATATAGGTTGTACATGTGTAGTTACAAAAAACATTTCCATAGTAGTTATATTGTGAAAGACTAACTATATTTCCCTCCATCCTATCCCACCTCCCCCCCACTTATTCTATTTTCTCCTTTGACCCTATCCCTTTTCAAAAATGTTTGCTTCTAACTACCGTCTCCCCCATTCTGCCCTCTCTTCTATCATCCACCTTCTTATCCCCTACCCCTCTATTTTCCTGTAGGGTAAGATACCCAGTTGAGTTTGTATGTTATTCCCTCCTTAAGCCAAATTCAATGAGAGTAAGGTTGTCCCATTCCCTCTCACCTTCCTGCTCTTCCCCTCCATTGTAACAGTTTTCTCTTGCCTCTTTTAAATGAGATAATTTACCCTAATCTATCTCTCCCTTTCTCCTTCTCCCAATAAATTCCTCTCTCACCTCTTAATTTTATTTTTTAGATATCATCCCTTCATCTTCAACTTGTCCTGTGCCCTCTGTCTATGTATACATATATATGCATATATGTATATCTATGTATACATATATATATATACATATGTATTCCCTTCAACTATCCTCATATTGAGAAAAGTCTTATGGGTTACAATTATCATTTTTCCATGTAGGAATGTAAGTAGTTCAACTTTAATAAGTTCCTTATAATTTCTTTTTCCTGTTTTCCTGTTCTCTTGCTTCTTGTATTTGAAAGTCAAATTTTCTGTTCAGGTCTGTTTTTTTTTTTTCATCAAGAATACTTGAAAATCCTCTATTTCATTGAATGACCATATTTTCCCCTGTAGCATTATACTCAGTTTTGTTGTGTAGGTGATTCTTGGTTTTAGTCTTAGCTCCTTTGACCTTCGGAATATCATATCCCAAACCCTCCAATTCCTTACTGTAGAAGCTGCTACATCTTGTGTTATCTTCATTGTGTTCCCACAACATTCAAATTGTTTCTTCCTGACTCTTTGCAGTATTTTCTCCTTGACCTGGGAACTCTGGAATTTGGCTATACTATTCCTAGGAGTTTTCTTTTGGGGATCTTTTTCAAGAGGTGATCAGTGAATTCTTTCCATTTCTATTTTGCCCTCTGGTTCTAGAATATCAAGGCAATTTTGCTTGATAATTTCTTGAAAGATGGTGTCTAGGCTCTTTTTTGATCATGACTTTCAGGTAGTCCAATCATTTTTAAATAATCTCTCTTGGATCTATTTTCCAGGTCAGTGGTTTTTCCAATGAGATATTTCACATTGCTTTCTATTTTTTTCATTTGTTTGGATATGTTTTATAGTATCTTGATCTCTTATAAAGTCATTAGCTTCCAATTGCTCCAATCTAATTTTGAAGGAGTTATTCTCTTCAGTGAGTTTTTGAAATTCCTTTTCCATCTGGCAAATTCAGTTTTTTAAAGGCATTCTTCTCCTCATTGGCTTTTTGGGCCTCTTTGGCCATTTGAGTTAGTCTATTTTTTAAGGCATTATTTTCTTCAGTCAGATTGTTGATTCTCTTTTCATGATTTTCTTGCATTTTTCTCATTTTTCTTCCCAGTTTTTCCTCCACTTCTCTTACTTGATTTTCAAAATTCTTCTTGAGCTCCTCCATGGCCTATAAGCAGTTCATATTTTTCTTGGAGGCTTTTGATGCAGGAGTTCTGACTTCACTGTCTTCCTCCCAATCCACACCTTGATTCTTTTTGTCCCCAAAAAAGGATCTATAGTCTGTTTATGCTTCCTATGCTTGCTCATATTGCCAGCCAATTACTTGACTTTTGAGCTCTTTACCATGGTAGAATTCTGCTTCCAGAGAGGAGAGTTTTGTCCCAAATGGTTGGGGTTTTCGCAGCTACTGGAGCTACCCTCTCTACAGCCCCCACAAACTCTGGCTGCCTGGCCACATACCCCAGGATTGCCACCCAATGCAGCAATCCAGATCCAAGCAGGTTAAAGCAAGAGAGATTACCCTCTGAACTGTCTCTTGGTCTCCCTATGATCTGCAGGCCAGGAGCTCCTGAGACAGCCACACAGTAGTGGCTGCATAGCTGCCACGCCTCCATCACTTCTTGTCCTGGGGGCAGGACCACGTGTGTCTGTCCCTCACCCCCAACCCTGTTCCAACAGAGTTCCATACTGGCCTTTTACTTTGTCTTTGGCATTTATGGGTTGAGAAGTCTGGAAACTGCCACAACTGCTGGTGATTCATATACTCCTGAAGTCTGCTCTGGCCACTGCTGGTCATGGCTTCCCTGGAGCCAGAACCCTGTGGCTCACACAGGACTGTGCTCAGCTCCCAGCTCTGTGGGATGGACTCTTCCTATGGGCCTGCCAGGCTTCCTTCAATGGGAGATTTGTTTCTCTCTGTCTCTTTGTGGGTTCTGTAGCTCCAAAGTTTGTTTAGAGTCATTTTTTTACATGTATTGGAAGTGATTGAAGTGGGAGGTCAGGCCAAGTTTGTGCTTCTATTCCGCCATCTTGGATCTGCCCCCTGGTTTATTTTCTTAATAAAGAAAAATGAAAAAGAAACTTTTATGAAATAGCGCTAAGTGAAAAAAAGAAGAGGCAGAGAAAATGTAGTTTATACTAATGACAAACATACAAATGTGACTAAGAAAGGAAAAAGAAGTTGATGAATACTTGTAGTAAATACAAAATTATAAAAATTTTTAGCATTTTGTGGAGCTCTTTGATAAACGTAAAGTCCTACATTTGGGTTTAAGCAATCAATAACACAAGTACAGTTTGAGAATTGAGGGTTTTGGACTACAAGCTCACCACGAGTTGGCAGTGTGACATGACAGCCAAAAAAGTAAATACCACCTTTATTTGAGCTTTATTTTTTTTTTTGTTTTTTGGGTCTTTTTTTTTTAGAGGGGGGAAGGCATGGCAATTAGGGTTAAGTGACTTTCCAAAGGTCACATGGCTAGTAAGTGTTAAGTGTCTGAGCCTGGAGTTGAACCCTCCTGACTCTAGGATGGGTACTCTATTCACTGTGCCACCTAGATGCCCCCTATTTGGGCTTGATTAACTTTCTGGGAGGAGGGAGGTAAGAGTTCTGCTGTGTCCTGGGCAGAACACATCTATTTTATTGTGTTCATCTCTGGGCACCACATTTTTCAAAAGAATTTTGACAAGCTAGAGTGTATCCAAAGCAGGACAGCCAGAATGATCAGGGGACTATAAATTATGCCAAAGAAGGGGTGGTTAAATAGGACAATAAATGACTTAACTAGAAATGAAATAACTCTCTTCAAATATTTGAAAATCTAGTATATAGAAGACAGATTAGACTTGTCCTGGGTCATCCTAGTGGGCAAAACTAAATGTAATGGGGAGAATTTTCAGAGATGCAGATTTCAGATCAATATAAAGGAAAACTTATTAACAATTAGAACTATCCAATAACATGATAGATTGACTTTAGAGGGAAAAGGTTCTTCGTTACTGAAAGCCAAAGTTGATTGACTAATTTGTAAGGAATTCTGTGGAAGGGTTTTAGGTAAGGATTGGGATAGATCATCTCTGAGGTCCCTTTCAATTCTGAGATTTGAGGAATCCATCATTTTTTTTCCCTCCCAAATCCACTGAAAAGCAATCATTAGAATCTACAGTAATAACAACAGGAGTGGGTATAGACATTTAACTTTAGAATTTTTGAACTCCTGTATCTAAGGAGGATTTTGTTATCCTCTTTAGAGGTTAGTTTGTCAGGATCCATGGCCATGAAAATGTCTAGTTTCCAGACGTTAGATAATAACTCCCAGAATGCCCCAAGGATTCTAGATAGTAGTTCCTAGAATCATAGTGATAGTCAGTCCTACTGAGGCTGTGCCACGAGATACAAGGTTGACATAATTGATATTTGCTATGTTTTCACAGAATGACGATATCACTAAAGTTAACCTGTGAGCTTAGTGTTGGCAAGATGCCTTCTCTGTCTGTTGTCCTATTGAGCAAGTGTGTACTGGTCAGTGAGTGGGGAAACAAAAGAATTTGTGGACTCTTTCCACTTCCTACCAAGAAGGAAGTTTATGCATCAAAAGATGGAGTCACATTTGATACTCCTGTTGTCAAATAAATATCCCACTAGTTTTTACCCAAAAAGCCTAAAGTGATCAGTTGATACCTCCACTGCCAAATGAAGCACTTAAACTGAGAATCCAGGGTATGAGGGCAGAGTTTCTTTTCTTTTCTTTTCTTTTTTTGGAGGCAATGGGAGTTAAATGACTTCCCAGGGTCACACAGTTAATAAGTGTCCAAAGCCGAATTTGAACTCAGGTCCTCCCGACTCCAAGCGCCACCTAGCTACCCCCAGCAGAGTTTCTTTTCTAAGAATGATAATTGGTACATGGAGTTATGGTTAAAGATTTCTAGCTGAGAGTAGGGATGAGAAATCAACCAACAAGCATTAATTAAGTGGGAAAGAGTCTTGTTTGATGCTTTCAATTCAACAAACATTTATTAGTTACCATAGCTATGTGGATCAGTGTGCTAAGGGAGATAGAAAGATTAGAAATACAGTCCTGGTCCTCATAGAACTAACAGATAAAGAAGAGAATATGATAACTATACAAATACAGTAGATTTAATACATGATAACTGCTTAAGAGAAGCACAAGGAAAGAGGGGAGAGTCAATTCTGATTGGAGGCACCAAGGAAGGTTTCCTGGAAGAAGTTGGACTTTAAAGAATAAATAGAAAAATCCAAGGAGAGGTATTGGGAGAGAAGGGTGGAAATGAGATAGAGGCACTCCAGGTATGGAAAATAGAATGAATAAAAAAACTGGGATTGGCGAAGAATCCTACAAAACTATGTTTGTATTGTAAACTTTGGAGTCCAAGGATCATTAAGCACTTTATTGGTGTTTTTAAATGCTCTGAAATAAAGTAGAAGGAAAATTTAAAAACAAAATAATGAAGATAGTGAAGCAGTGTGAGTTAGTGAGAAAAGCCATGATCAAGCATTCAAAAAATCCAATTTTTAGTCCAAATTCTAAGACCCCCATTGGACAAGTCATTTCACATCTTTTTTTTTTTTTTTTGCTTTATGGAAGGGGAAAGGTAGGGCAATTGGGGTTAAGTGACTTGCCCAAGGTCACATGACTAGTTTGTGTGTGTGTGTGTGTGTGTGTGTGTGTGTGTGTGTGTGTATGTGTGTATTAAATGTCTGAGGCCAGATTTAAACTCAGGCCCTTCTGACCCCAGGGCTGGTGCTCTATTCATTGCGTCACCTAGCCACTCCCATTTCACATCTTAGTACCTCAGTTTCCCCATCTATGAAATGGAGATACTAATAAACTATTCTACATTTCTGGAGTTAAGGATAAATAATACATAACAATAACAAAAACAACAACAGTAATAATACTTTTAAAAGTACTTTGAAAATATTTGAAAAATTGTACAAAAATCATATACAAGTATAAAATATGCTTTTAAATGATTTTAGAATGAAAAATAAGCCTTGTTATAGCATAATAACAGTAATTACAATAACATTTACATAGCATTTACTGTGTGCCAGGTACTGTGCTAAATGTCTTATAATTATTATCTCATTTGATCCTTGGAATGCTTGTTAATAATATTATTATTATTATCCTTATGTTACATATGAGCAAACAGGATTAAGTGACTTGCCCAGAGTCACACAGCTCATAAGAGCCTGAAGTCAGAGCTGATCTCATATCTCTCTTACTCCAGGTGCAGTGCTCCATTCTTTCTGTCACCTAGCATTTGGCAAGAGCAATTGATTTGGAAACTGAGGCCCTGGGTCCAAATCCTGATTCCAAGACAACACTTATGTGAGGTTGGACAATAAATCAATTAACATCTCAGGGTATCAGTTTTTTCGTTTGTAAAATAAGGAATTTGAACAGGATGACCTCTAAGACTCCTTCTAGCTCTAAAGCTAAGATCTTCTTATCTACGAGCTGTCTGAATCAGTCTCTATTTGGTACTAGGACAAACGAGTCATTTAGCATCATAAATGATACTGATAACTAAATTGCAGAAAGAAAACTTTTCATTACCCCCTGAGGCTAAAAAATGAGATGTGAACAAGAGAACCAGTTTTCTAACTTTTTGTTTTCCAAATAGAATATGGAATTCTGGAATTGCAGTTCCAGTATCTTGCCTTTTTACTGTTTTATCTTGTATGTGAACTTGTTAAAACTCACAGGCTCAGCAAGGTCAGACTAGGCTAGTAATTAAGTGGTAGATCTGAAAGCAATGATGATACAGGAAGTAGGGCTGGTGAGTCAGTAGCTCCGGATGGTGTTCTGACTCAGAGTGGTACTGAACCCATACTTCTAGGTCATCTGAGGGGGTCGATCTCATAGCTCAGTAGCTAGCTGTTATCATTCAGGTAATATAAGGGGAAAAAAAAAGAAGAAAATTTTCCATTTTTTTGTGGGTGGAAGGTATTGAGTTTGGGATTTTGTTTTGTTTTTTTTAAAGAGGCATTGTAGCCAAATTTCACATGCTTTGGGCCTTCTATGACTATCCTGTCTCATGAGGCAGTTATGTGGCACGGTGAATAGAGAGCTAGGCCTGGAATCAGAAAGATCTGAGTTCAAATTTGGCCTCAGGCACTTACTAGCTGTGTGACCCTGGGCAAGTCACTTCACCTCTGTTTGCCTTAATCTACAGGAGATAGCAATGGCAAACCACTCTAGTATCTTTGCCATGAAAAGCCCAAAAGAGGTCTAGGCAGACATGACTCAACAACAGCAACACGTTATCTGTCTCATCTATACAAATTGTCATTTGCTTTGTTTATCACTTTGCTAATTGTCATTCTGTCTAGCAGTAGTAAGACTCCTCTGCTAGCCCCACTATTCTAGCAAAGACTATGTTAGCAAAGCTCATGTAGTGTCTTCATTTAAGTTCTTCCATCTCCCTTTCTTGAAGGGGAAGATGAGGAAAGGGTTTGGAAGCTGAGAGCAAATGGATCTCTTACATCTTAGGATCAAAAAACTAAAGCTATAAGGGACCTTAGGGACTATCTAGACCCAATCTCCTCATTTGACAGACAAGACCCAACAAAATTGAGTGATTTACCCAAAGTCACACAGATAATAAGAGGCAGAGGCAGAATTTGAACTCGGGTGATGTGACCACATATTCAGAACTCTCCACTTTACCAATTCTCCTCCTTCTCCTCCAATTCTCCTCCTTCTCCTCCTTTCTCTCTTCCTCTTCTTCCTCTTCTTCCTTTCCTTCCTCCTGCTTTTGCTCCTCTTCCTCTCTCCTCTTCCTCCTTATCCTCTTCCTCTTCTTATTGGAAGTTGAAGGAAGGAGTAGAGGAGACAGGAGATTAAAGACAGAGGGCGTTGATCTTTGTAGGAGGTCACAAATGACAAGGCTATAAAACTAGAGATTGTAGGGCTTTGGGTTATAAATAGCCTTCTACTCCCTGTGACCCCAACATCTTTTTTCCTCGTCAGCAAACCCAGATCTTGGCTCACTGGTGTCCCCTTCAGGTTTCAAGGTTCTACGACTCTTCCTAGCTTACCAGTTTCAGTCCCCTTAAGCCCCTTGTGGGGACAGGATAACAGAATTTCCCTTCTCCCCACCACTACCATCTGTACCCTGATAAGAGCAAACCAACCTCTTAGGTATTTAAAGAAGATTTGCTCTAAAATATTGCAGGAGGATATGCAATGTGATGGTGATGATTGGGGGTAGAGATAAAGATTAAAAGGTTAATACTGCAGATTTCAAAGGCAGTTGACAAACAGTCTAGTCCTGGCCCTCCAACTGGCTCTTTCCTTCCTAAAATCTCTTTTCAAACTGGATTTTGATATTACCTAAAATCTAATTCAAAATCCACAGAATTTGGAGATTGTCCTTGCTGCTTTCTAGAATCTACTTGTCCAGCCTTAAATGTACCTACCATGTTCTGAGCCAGGACTAACTCAGGCTGGCCCTTAGATTCAGGTTCACTGTTAGAAAAAAATTAGGCATTCATAGACTATCTTGTAACATCTAACAAAAAATATTGATCAGGGATACTGGGCTGGATTGAGTAGATGAAGTTGACTCAGCAGTGGGACATCCATCAATGCTGAGGGGCCCTGACTTCTCACAGGCTGGACTTTTTACACATTAGGCAACCTGGAAGCTGTATCATTGGCTGGAGCCCTAGTCTCCTAGACCAATAAAACCTCAGGGATGTGTTCCCTGCCTTTTAGAGAAGAATTAGCCCAGCCTACAAGACAAGGGCCCTAGTAAATGCTATTCCTACCATATGTCATTTGGGAGTCTGGGCTTAGGCAGGGACAGCCATATGACAGACAAGTCATTTCAGGATCTGTCCCTCTGGTTTATTGGCTATTGCCCAAGAAAGCATATTCTGCTCCAATCCCAACTAAGCTTTTGGTGGAAGGAGACTCTTTTCCTATAATATCTAGGTCCCAAATCCATTTCCCTATTGGTTTTAGGCATTTGTGCCTCCCTTCCCCTATTGTAATGTTGATGCATGATCTGATCTCTGTTGGAAAATGCCTATCCTCTCACCTTGCTTCTTACTGGATCTCTTGCCACAGCCAGCCTTCCACTGACACTCATGCTATGTGCCAGCCCCAAGACCCTTATAGAGACTGCACCTCCATGACTAAAGTCCATGTTTTTTTTTTTCTTTTGCTCCATTCCTATGATTTCATTGGTTTAGGGAAATCCTGATGAGGAAACTCTCTACCAATGCAGAGGGGAGGTAGGGGGAAGAGAAGGAAAAAAGGATTTATACAGCACTTACTATGTGCCAGGTATACTGTGATAAGCACTTTACAAATATTATTTCATCTGACCCTCCCAATGGCCCCAAAAGGTAGGTGTTGCCATTATTCTAATTTTGCAATTGAGGAGACTGAGGCAAACAGAGGTTAAAATGACTTACCAAAGATCAAATTGCTAATAAGTATCTGAAATCAAATCTGAACTCAAGTCTCCCTGATTCCAGGCCTGGCACTCTATCTGCTGTGCCTCCTAGCTGCCACAAACTCAAACCAACCTCAAATTTCAGAACCAGCAACTGTTCTGCAATTTGTAGTTTTAGAGAGCTGCAGACACGAAGAGATTATAGTGACTTGCTCAGTCACACAACTAGTATGTGTCTGAGGTAAGACTTGAACCCAGCTCCTCCTGCCTGAAGGTTGCCTCTCTATGCATTATACCATGCTACCTATCTCCTCGATGGATTCTCCCATCAAAAAAAAGATGTAGCCACAGAGATGATTTTGTTCAATGTCTCTATGATTATTAATGTCAAGTGAGTCATAAACAGAAAGATGTAGATGCACCAAGCATGCCTATCATTGTCATAAAGGATGGACCCTGCAGGGCCAAAATGGAATAAGGCTTGACTAGAGAGACATGAACAGTGATGCCTGTTAAAGGAACAAACTTCTCATTTCCCATCTCAGGGCCATGAGTCATAAACTACTTCTCTCAAAGCTGGACCCTGTGCTCAGTTGTTCTTCAGTCACGTCCAAATCTTGGTAACCCCATTTGAGGCTTTCTTGGCAAAAATATTGTATAGGTAATGGAATTTGGAGATGCCCCTGTATTGGCTTGGTTTTTGGGTTGAGTGTTAAAACCCAGAGCTTGTGAATCTCACTTGTGGGATGGACTTGTTGATGTGAAGAGAGAGGGCTGAACAGGGAGGAGCTGTGAATTGAGAGAGAGGCCCAAGCCTAGAGAAGGCCAGAAGGACTTTGGGAGGGCAGTATCCAGTATTGGGGAGCCTGAGTTCCTGAGAGAAAGACTGCTAGAAGCCCATTGGAACTGCCCAGGACTTTTGAGAACTGCCACCTGGAACTGCCTAGAACTGAGGAGGCATAGCTATGATGCCGGTATTTTGTCTGTCTGTTTTTATGTTGTTTTGCCAGATTCACCTGCTGGTGAAGGACAGTGCTGCTGTTGTAGAGGTCCTGGAACCTGGCTGTTGGTTCAGAAGCCCTGAAGGAGGATTTTCTTGTGGTACCTGCACAGAAATCCTGGAAGAGGGCCTTGCTGATGTTTTCAGGGGGTCTGGGACTGTTCTACAGGCAGAGAGTGACTTGATCAGGACACTGGCTATGGTTTTGTTGAGCCTTGTCTGCCCAGGAACTGAGATTGCTGAAGGCTGGCCTCCAGTGAAGATGAAAGAAGGACCTTTCCTTGGGTATTCAATGCTGAGTTTAACCTTGTGGTAACTTAAGGGTGGATGGCCTTTTGTGCTCTCCTGCCCCTTTTGAGATTCAGGGGTGGGAAGCCTTTGAGTTTTTTTGTGTTCTGTGATTGATCAAATGAATGTACTTTGTTTATGGTTGGAGACTAATCTCCATTTGAGAGGAGAGACTTTGACTGACTAAAAGAAAGTACTGTCTAGCGGTGGAGTAGTACCTGGATTGAATTGAGAACTTACTTGCTAAAGGAACAAGTTACACTGTATTTTGACTTTCTCTGTTCTGTGAATGTTTGCTGAATAAATGGGCTTTACTGTGCTGGTAATCCGAACCTTGGAAGTTGCCTTTGCTTGGCATTACAAATACTAGAGTAGTTTGCTATTTACTCTCC
The DNA here is from genome assembly GCA_028646515.1 of Pseudochirops corinnae. Lineage (NCBI taxonomy): Eukaryota > Metazoa > Chordata > Mammalia > Diprotodontia > Pseudocheiridae > Pseudochirops > Pseudochirops corinnae. The sequence continues at coordinate 75,870,822 of CM053589.1, forward strand.
AGCTCATTTTACAGATGAGGAAATTGAGGCAAGGGAGGTTAAGTGACTTGCCCAAGGTTACATAGCTAGTAAATGTCTAAGGCTAGTTTGAATTCAGGAAGATGAGTCTTCCTGACTCCAGGAAGCACTCTATCCATTATGCCACCTAGTTGCTGGTGGACCACATAGGCTGGGCATTTTGGAATATCAACATCTCTTTAGTACTTCATTGGGTCTGTGATCTCATCAGCAAAAAATTCTTTCCCTAAATGTAGATTACCACACATACCTTCTCATCCTGTGTGACTCTTGTATTTGTACTTCCAAAATCCTCCACCAAGGATCTACACTCAATGCAAGAAAATTTCCTCTAGACCTTTTAATATTTTGTGGATACCAATGCAACATTTTGGTTTTGTCCATCTGTTATCCTTCATTCTCTTTTGATCACTGACTCACCTTGTTTCCTGTTTGTTTGTTTTTTATGTTCTTGAGGATATCTTCTGTATCACTTCTTGTGCTACAAGATGCCTGGTGAAAGCATCATTGGGAATGTGCAGCAACTTCATTACACCAACAAGATCACACAGTGTTAGAGCTGAAAGGGATCTTGGAAGCCATCTAGTTTCAACCCTTCATTTTATAGAAGAAATTGTGACCTAAAGGGAAGAAGGAGAGAAAGTAGGGGGGAAACCATTTATTACATGCCTGCTTTATGCCAAGCACTACACTAAATGCTTTACAAATATCTCATTTGATCCTCACAAAAACCCTGTGAGAAAGATATTATTATAATCCCCATTTTACAGATGGGCTCACAGGGGTTAAATGACTTGCCAAGGGTCATACAGTTAGTAAGAATTTGAGACTGTATTTGAACTCAGGTTTTCCTGACTCCAGATCCAGCCCTCTACCCATCAAGCCAACTAGCTGCCTCTAAAGAAATTAAGAAACCTACCTGAGGTTATACAGGTAGCGTAAGGGGTGTTCAGGGAGGACTAGCCCCTCCAGGTGTCTATCCACCTTTGGTGTCCACCAGTCACCTAACTCTTACCTGTGACTCCAAGAAGCTGTAGCATGTGTAGTAGCCACATCCTGGTAAAAACATCTTGGCAGACAGGCTAAACCAGGTTGGGGGTAACTGACATGTCTCAAACTCATAGGTGAGTTAGAAGGATGTCTACCCCAAAGGTGAAAATTTTTCTTAGGGAATGGTCAAATGAGAACAGTTTGTTTCAATGACCATGAAGGTGGCTGAAGTAGGGATTATGGAGCTCTGAGAGCTTGGTCAGACATCCAAGATGCCAAGGTCATCCACTGCATCCTGAGCAAACACCAGTCACCTTGATTTTTGTCTTACCACTGGACTTTGGTGACTCTGGAAGAGAGAGTGGGGTCATCAACTTTATGCAACTCGGCTTCATTTAAACCCAACTCTTTTACAAATCAAGACATCACCAGTGTTGTCATTGGTCCTCTTTGAAAATGAAGGATGAACAACAGCATAGGTAATGAATGTCAGAGTCAGAGTTCCAACCTGAGTCTCTAGTTTTGTTGAGTTTGCAGTGGTTTGAGGAAATCCAATTCAAGACATCTAAGAGGCAGCTGGTGATGCTTGAATGTAGCTCAGGAGAGAGATAAGTGCTGGATACATGTAACTGGGAATTATCTTCATATAGAGGATAATTACTCTATGTCTGCAGAGTCTGTGCCCTGGACAAAACCTTAGAGGACTCCCATGGCAAATGGGCATGACATGAAATGAAGAACCAGAAAAGTGAACTAGCATAAAGGAAAGAGTTCTGGATATAGAGTCCAAATATAGTGAAAGATGCAACCTTCCATTCTGATGACAAATCTTAAGACTGCTGAGCTCACATTTATGGACAATCTAAATATTATATGATTCTTTGTGATCTTTTTCTCTACTCTACACTCATCAGGTAGGTGTAATGGGTAGAGTGCTGGACCTGGTATCAGGAAAATCTGATTTCAAATTTGGCCTCAGACACTTATCAGCTGTGTAACCTTGGGCAAGTCATTTAACCTCCTCTGTCTTGTTTTCTCAAATGTAAAATGGAGCCAATATTGCACCTATTCTCAGGGTTGCGTGAGGATAAAGTGAGATAATATTTGTAAAGCACTTTGCAGACCTAATAGCTCTATATAAGTACTAGTTATCACTGTTGTCATAATCATAGTGGAAAAGGAAGGGAATGACATCAGCCTAAATGTCATTATACATCTTTTGTGTGTGTGTATGTTGTTTCATGAATTCATGTTTCATGAATTTTTATTGTAGTACAATGTAAAGAGTTCTGATTTTAGAGTCCAGGGATCTGGATTTGAATATAAGCTCTGCCATTTACTACCTCCTTGATCTTGGGCAAATTACTTAGTTTCTTTGGGTATCATCGGGAGGTGACTGGAGTAGATGATCTCTAAAGTCTCCTATAGCTCTAAGTATATGATACATTGCCAGCAATAACATATCAGTGAATTAATGGCCAGTGAACTGAGAGATGACATTTCTAAAGTGCTTTAAGATTTCATAAAGCATCTTATATATCTTTCCTCCTTTGATTTTCTTAATATTCCTGTGGTACAAATGTAACTATGCCTATTTTACAAAGGAGGAAACCAAGGTTCAGAAAGATGTAGTGACTTAAGTAAATCACAAGTTCAGCAAGTGGGAACAGGTCTTCTGACTCTATGTCCAAAGCCATTTCCATTGAACCACCTGGACCCTTGGAGGGCATCAATAAAAAATATAGAGGACTTATTGTATTTATTTTGCTTCTTGAGTTAAATTGTAAGCTCTCTGAGTCTCCAGTATCTCAATCCAACATCTTACCTAGTGCTAAAAACAAATTGAAGGTTCAATAAAAATGTATTTAATAGAGACCATTTGACCATTTTTTCTCTTATGAGGAATATACTTTTGGAAGTAATTTGATGCATTCAAGGCCCAGTTTCTGTGCTACCCAGTCTAAGTGACTTCTGTAGAATCTGTGGTCTATTTGGGAGTCATTAGACAGTTGCATATTAGACAGTCCATATAATTCCTGTGTCTTTTTGAATTGCATGACAATTCCCACTGGCAAGAGAGCAAGACAGATGGACTTGAGAAATATGTTCTACCTATAGCAGTAGGATACATTGTCAGCTTGTGTCTCAGGTGTGACAGGGCCCCTGTAAATTTTCAATGTCATTAAAGAGAAGAGGATGACAGTCTCTAATGACTAATCCCTCCATTCTTATCCTCCCCCACTCCCAAATAAAGACAAAGTCAACTGTCTGATGGAGAATTCAGAGAGTCAAAGGCTGGTTGAAAGAATTTCCATCTTCTAAAATGATGTTTAACAATTATTTAATAATATGTGCTCCTTGAAATGAAATCTTACAGAAGTGATGAATGAGATTGCTTAAAGGTGTTCAGAAAAGATTTCTTTTAAAAATTCTAGCTGAAACATTATGTCCTGAATGCTTAAATAGAATATCGTCAGAAGGGAAAATTTATCCATGCTTTCTAGACTTCTGGTCTTCTCCCTGAACGTATATTTATAAAAAAATACCTGAAATTCCTGGAAATGACTAACACAAACTCCAAATTTTGTTTTCAATGGAATCTCCTTCAGAGAAATGATACCCATGAGAAGAACATATGGCTCTTGTTACTGTGAGGGTCTTTTTAGTCAATATTCATTGTGCCCGACACAATGCTTTATGTATGCTAGGCATTTTAAAAATGTAAATAGAATTTAATGGAATTAAATTCTACCATTTTCACCTCTCTTGTGTATGCACTATAGATACTGTTTAATTTTGCTGGTGCTACTCAAAGTTAAAGACATTGCTGACCCTCTGGCTCAAGGAGATAGTAAATGGTATCTTGACTAAACTATTTGTTACATGAGAAGGTGAAAAAAGATTGGAATTCAAGTCAATTCAATTCCGGTCACATTTATGAAACACCTACTATGTGAAAAATAATGTGTTAGGTATAGGTGATATAAAGTTAAAAGGGGAAACCGTCCCTGTGACAGATGAAAGACCTGCGAGACAGTTTCTGGGTAATTGATCATCAATGTACTAATCAGGTAAGCTATTAATAAATTGATGGTCAATAGTTTCAGTAGTTAAAGACACCTAATACATATATTGAATGACAGGAGGAATCAACCCTGGTTGGTGGGCATCTAAGTGAGGAGTTGGGCTAAAAATCTTCAGCTTTCCTTGCTGAGAATGTAGCTTGACCATGAAATGCAGCGGCTTTCAGTGACCTGGACAGGAGAATCCATCTCCACCCAGAGATACCACTCTGGTTGGTTTTTTCCTTTGTGAGCTAGGTTTCCCTAAATTCGGGGGGGAGAGGGGGTACAAGAAAATGGCCTTATTTCCCCCCCCCCCCCCCAGCAAGAATTCAACTAGATTAGATTGTTTACACTTCAAATAGAAGTAAGATCTTCTAGTTGGTTGGGGTCCTGAACAAGATCTAGGAGTATGTAACCCAAGCACACTCAGTATTTTTCTGCCTCTATGTTTTTGCTGACACTGTTCCCTCTGCTAGAGTACCCTTTCTTGCTAACTCCATATGTCGAATTCCTATCTATCCTTCAGGTTCAGGCTCAGAGTGAATGTAAATAGCAATTGTTTTTGTTTTGGCCAGAAACCCTGAAGGTATTTCCCTCCAAGATTGATTTTTTTTTTTTGACTAGGTAAAGAGACCATGCTCTGCCTCATTTCTTACCTAGTCTTAATCACCAAATGGGGTTTGGCTCAGACAAACTGAGTCCTGGGAAAGACCTTAGCTGAAAAAGGCCAAGTTCTCTGTCTTTTTTTAGTTTCTTTTTTTAAAAAAAATCTATTTATTTACTTTTAGTTTACAACATTCAATTCCACAATCCCTTGAGTTCCAAATTTTCTCCCCTTCCTCTCTGCCCCCCCCACCATGGTGGCATGCAATCTGAAATAGGTTCTACAAATGCCTTCTCCAGTTATCTTAATCTGTATCTTGTCACTGGACCCAGATAGCTCTGGAGAAGAAAGTGAGGCTGATGACTTTGCATAACCCTCCCTCATTTAAATCCAATTCATGTGGCATCACCTTCCCAGTGTCACTGAGAACAAAGCACAAACAACAACAACAACAAAATGCCATTTCCTCCATGAGACCTTCCTTGCTGACTGCTATATCCAGCTGAGAATATCTTGCTCCTTTAGGTTTCCATAGTGTTTTGTATCTTTCACTGTATTTGTGTATTTTATTCCTGTATTATTATAGTACGGCATGCTAGCACATGATTCCTGATATGACATGACATGGTATTAATTACAAATGAAGAAGATATGCTTTTTGTCCTAACAGAAGTTTTCAGTAGATTGGGGAGACCAAGACTGAATGAAAATTAATATATAATATAATATAAATATGTAATTCATGTTGATCATATTGTTTATATTGATTTACAATGGTATACATAATATATCACATTTATTGTATTGAACTATGCTGTATTATATCAATTTTCACGAGGTCTGGTTTCCTCTTGTCAGACTGAAAACTCCTACTCTGAGAGCAAGGAGCAAATACTCTTCCATCATCTTTATATCCCCTATAGAATGTGCATTATATATAGTAGGTATTTTTAAAATGTTTATGAAAGAATGAGTAAAATAGACAACACTTCAATGATATTCAATAAAATTTAATCTTTGATTTAGGAGGTATTTAAGGTGGTGCCTCAGGGCCATCATTACCAATAATTTACTTTTAAAATTTTGTGATTTTATTGATGTGGATATTTTCTTCATAGAAGCAGTTTGCCACCCTCTCCTTCCCTCCTACTCCTCCTCATATATCCATGCCTCACATACACGGATAGTTGCTGTGAACAAAGAAACCTATCACCCCAGAAGTAATTTTTCTGTTGGTGAATATCTCTAAATTTATCTGGGCTGGACTTTGGGTAGCAAACACATAATTCATTAGTAGCCCACACTCAAAACCTTTCCAAACACGGTAGCATCTTTTATCAGGGATGGGAAACCTGTGGCTTCAAGGCCACATATGGCACTCTAGGTCTTCAAGTGCAGCCCTTTGACTGAATCCAGGCTTCATAGAACAAATTCCTTAATAAAAGGACTTATTTGGTAAAACTTAGACTCAGTCAAAAGGCTGTACCCAAGGACCTAGAAGGCCACATGTGGCCTCAAAGCCGCAGGTTCCTCACCCCTGTTCTAGATCATGTGCTTTATCAGCATAACCTTTAAAAATCCAGAGTCAAGACCTCCATGCCACAATAAAGTATCAGAGGAGGCATAATTGTGCATGTTGGTTATTTCTGTAGATGTGCAGTTAGATGGTTCTCAGGGATGAAATACCTGATAACCTAACACTTTGCTAAATGAATGGATGAATGAAGAGCATGTATTAAGTGTTTACCACTGACTAAGAACTCTTCTAAACCCTGAGGATACAAATACAAAAATAAAGATTGTCTATGTCCTCAAGGAGATGACATTTAATAGGAGGAAACAATGAATATAGGGGAAAATTGACCAGGAAAGGGTATTTGGGTTTAGTAAGTTACTGAGATGGTAACATAGAGGAGTAGATTGTGATTTTGGAATTCTGACTGATTAATGCACTCTTTCCAGTAGAATAATGGTGTTCATTTAACAGTACCAGAACTGGAAAAGGGGTGGAGTATTGGTGTACATAGCAGTTACTCTGGGGAGAAGATATCTGGCAAATGAGGTGAATCATGCTTGGGGACACCCAGATAGAGACGGTCATAAGAGGCAATCACTGAATAATATGAAAGGGTCCCAGAATGACAATTAGAGAGGTATGAGGGTATAAGTCCTCCAGGACATAGTCTCTGGTCTAAAGGGGCAGCACCAAGGTGAGGTGTCTATTGTTGTGCTGAAAAATGGGAAATAATACACACCATGCTTTTTTGGTATCCATTTACTTTCATTCACAGGTTTCTGTGCCACACATAATATAATGATAGGTATGTACATCTTGGACAGGTACAGAATGAGCTGGACTTATAATTACATAGCACAAAGAGTAGGCTGGGCAGCCTGTGGGAAACTGTGCAGCCCTTTCAACAATGCCAAGCTACTCCCTAACACCAAGCACCTTCATCTTTTTAATACAAATATCATACTAGGGAAATAATGTAGTTACCAAATCTGGAATGCCACAGTCTTCAAACAATCAGAATTATGGGTGACCCAAAGAGCAATGCAGAAATGTATAGCTTCTTCCTTCTGCAGGAGACCTTTCTTGATCTTCCCAGTAATGAGTGTTTTCTCATCCTTGAAGTTACTCTGTTACATATTTTTGTGTTTACTTGTATACATGTTATATCACTGAAGTAGAGTGCAAGCTCCTTGAGGGGAGCAATTATTTTTCATTTTATCTCAGTATCTCTAGTGCCAACACAGTCAGTCAGTCAACAAACATTTATTAAGCAGTTACTGTGTTAGCTAAGTGCTAGGAATCCAAACACAAGCAAAAGGAAAGATAGTCCTTCCCCCAAGGAACTTACATCCTAATAGAGGAAGACAACCCGTAAAAGGAAGCTGTAGAGTTGGGGGTAGGAGTAGGTTAAGACCTACCTGGTGGAAGCATGATAGAGAAGTCCAGATTGGAGCCTGGTGAAAAATGAAGAGGTGACTAGACTGGGTTCCCTCATTAAATGGAGTATGTGGAAAGAGTTATCCAATCAGAGAGAGGGGCCTCAGGCGCTGAAAGTATTTCTGAATCGAAGGCTGAAGCAATTTTCCTGGATGAAGAGGTTTCTGGACTATGGTGGAGCAGTCCACTTTATGGGCTGTAGCTTGGTGAGAAATTAAGAGATGGCTAGCTTAGACATTCTCCTTCACATAGGAACTACTTAATAAAATCTCATTGAATTGAATTGAAGTAAGCAATAGCATATCACATACAATAAATTGTATAAGGAGTGTTATCTACATTTATATATGCTCAGAAAAGGAGTCATTAAAATAACAAAGTCCTAAAGGAAGGACTTTTTTTTTTATCTTTGATATTGAAGAATCACAGAGAGAGGAGGTATAGATAGGTTGGAATCTCTACCATTGGGCAGATCATCCAATGAGTAATATGTTGATAAGATTGTGGTTCACTGATATACTGCTGTATGTGTATTGCAGGTTTTATACTTAGTATTTTGTGGCATAGAAACTAAGATGGAAGAAAGAATTCAACTCATTTTCTGAAAGTCAGGAGAGAGAGAGTAGGGAGGAGATCAAATAACAGACAACTATGTATATTGTCTGTCGGTATAAGAGGTTTTACTGTCTTGGGAGGAGGGAGGAGTAGAAGTAGCTAAAGTCAGCAGAAGGGTGCTGGCAGGAAGGAAGTGGACTGATAACCAATCTCCACTTGGCAGACCCCTTGTCTGCTATTCTGTAGTCCCCAGGGGTGGTCAGGGATCAGTTTGTCTGACTGTTTCTGTGGGAGGGAATGGTAGAGGAAAATGGAGTCTGGAAATTCGAATCCTTTGTCTGTTGAGCTGCTTCTGTCTTCCTCTGACACTGATGTGAGGGTTTAGTTGACTAGCAAGTGAAGAGTCAGCTGAAGCAGGGAGTTTTGGATTGATACTCAGGTCCATTTCCACCAACATCTGAAGGTTAGAGAGCTTACATATTGGAATGTGAGACTGGCACACACCTCTTAAGGTCCATTAGAGTTGAACAAAGTTAATAGATTTGGCTAGTGCTTAGTCAATTATTTTGAAAGCACCAAACAGTTTTTTGGGAATCATACAGCAAGTAGTCCTGAAGTTGTAATGGGTTGGTGAACATTAATATACAGTCATCCTTTAAGGACATGAATCCATGCTAAAATGAAGACAAAAATAAATTAATGCTCATGGACTTTATCTCATTATGAACATGTCCTTTATAATAAATACATATACAACGGAGATAGTTTTTAATAATTGTTGACTATTTACAATTTTGTAGAATGACAGTAAATATATTCATAGGTTTTAGATCACAGGTTTTAACTTATTTTAGTTTGGACCCCAGAATAAATTAGCAATTTAATATATTTGTATAATCACAATGAAACTTTTTTTGTATGTTAGGGTAAAAATCACTTTGAGATTAAGGCTACATTGAGAATACAATTCACAAATATATTCCCTGGAAGAGAACGTTTGTATATAAATTTGGTGAAAGAGAAAAACATTAGGGCTTGGGCTAAACTCTGAAACATAACAAAATTGAAAAGTAAAATTGACCTACTATCAAGTCAAACATTTGTTTGTTTTCATTTGTTACATTTCATTTGTTTTGGGTTGTTACAGTAGGAAACACTTATTACTCATTGTAATGTTGAAATTCATTTTAGCATCATGAGGTTTTAGGTCTTACAGGGATTGTAGCCATTTTCTAACCAAATTCTCTCAGTTTAAATATGGGGAATCTGAGACCTAAAGAAATGGAATAACTTGCTCTGAGTCACATATCTCAGTACTAGCAGAAATTTTATAAAAACTTGTGTTTAGGCTTCCAGTTAATATAGTGATATTTCCAATAGGCCACCTTTGCAACACTGGATTGAGCCCATATATAATCTCCAAATATCTTAATTTTTAAGCCTCTGTGATCCTTTTCAGTTTATATTACTATCCAATTAGACTTAATTAAGTACTTAAAATTAAAATATTCAAATAAATCTGTTATCTATTTGACATGGGCATGCAGATCTCATTCTTTCCAAGCTTGCTCACCCTGCAGAACTCTTGTCCAAGTTCTCCCAAAAGTTCCTCCCAGTACATTGTCCAATGTACTGTAGGCGTTTCTCACTTTCTTCAGACAATGTAAGGATACCAGTGGAGCACTTTGACTACCTGTCATTCCTCTCTTTCCATGCAATCATCCCATCTTCTGTCATATTGTCCCTTGATGATGTCCTTTATTTCTGTTCTTTGAAGGTCCTTGTTGATAATTTGTTAAAATATGCTCACACTCACCATATACAATAGTATCTTATATTTATGACATCTTCGTTAATTGTGAAATAGAAGTTCTATGTGTGGTCTATTGCTGAGAATCAGTAGAATATGCCTGCTTATTCCCTGCTCATGACCTCTCTGAGAAGACTCTCAGTATAGATGACTTTCATGAAGGTTTTGAATATAGATGCCCAGTGATTGGGGAATGACTAAACAATTTCAGTATATGATTGTGATGGAATATCACTGCCCTATAAGAAATGAATTATGTAACATAGAGAGAAGCAAGGGAAGATCTACCTGAGTGAAGTAAAGCCAAGAAAACAATAAACACAATGACTACAACAATGTAAATAGAAAGAAAGACCACAGACCACACACAAAACCAGTGGTGAATATTGCAAAATTGTAAAGAACAAGCATGGCAGAAAAGAAGAGATGAGAAGACACTCCCAACCCACTTCTTTGCAGAAGTAGGAAGTCCACAAGTGTTATACATTGCACATATTTTCATACTTCACTAATGTATTGATTAGTTCTGCTGATCCCCCTCCCCCCTCCCCTGCTTTTTCTTTCTTTCTTTCTTTGGTCTTAAAAAAACCTGTTATGTGGAAAGATTCTCTGCGAGGGGGAGGGGAAAAGATACTAGAGAAAATTATGATGTTATAAAAATCCCCAAAATATATGAATAAGAAGTTAATTTTTTAAAGGGCTTTTAAAAAAAATTGGTGGGAGATCAGGCATAGAGGTCTACAGTAATTTATATTCTCTCAGCCATTATTTTTTTTATAGTAACAAAGTCTAAGACTTTCCCTCCCTCACACCTTTAGCATTTTCTTTTTGGTGTCCTTCAGTTACTTTTTATGTTGGTCCTTCAATGCCTTTACAATTGTAACACATTCAGTATAGACTTTCTCCGTATATACTTGGTTCAATCTGATTACTTTTCCTGTCTTTTTTTATCTTTAGTGCTATTTCTGCCTCCTATGACTTTGTACAGCCCTCCTTCACCCAAATAAATGTCAGTTGCAAGTTACGCTATGGTCCTCTTCAAGAACGAAGGACAAACCACAACCACAATATACACCTAAGGTAGAGGTGGGGAATCGGTGGCCTCAAAGCCACATGTGACCCTTTAGGTCCTCAAGCGTGGCCAAACTTTACAGAACAAATCCCCTTAATAAAAGCATTTGTTCTGTAAAAATTGGACTCAATCAAAAGGCCCCCCCAAGGACCTAGAAGGCCACATGTGGCCTTGAGGCCTCAGTTTCCCTACCCCTGATAAGAGTTTGTAATATTGAGGGGCACAAGGGATCTGGATCTACCATATTTGAAAAAGAAAACAGTTTGTTGAGGTGGAGCCAAGATGGTGGCGTAGAAGCAGGAAAACTCCATGGCTCCCCCCATAACCACCTCATATACCTATAAAATGTGACTCTAAACAAACTTTAGAGCAACAGAACCCACAAAGTGACAGAGAGAAACAAATCTCCGTGCTGGGAGCAGAGCCCAGCCCTGTGTGAGCCCGAGGTTTTAGCCCAGGGCGGCCCCTGACCAGCAGCAGCTGGAAGGACTTAGGAAGAGTGGATCACCAACAGCTGTGGAAGTTTCCAGAATTATCAACCATAAATGGCAAAGGCAAAATAAAAGATCAGTGTGGACTTTGAGAACAGGGGGACCAAGAGTGTGGTCCGGCCTCCTCTTCCCCAAGGAGAAGCAGCTAAGGCACAGTGGCCGAGCAGCTCCACCACGAGGCTGCTTCAGAGCTGCTGGCCTGCAGATTGCAGGGGGACCAAGTGACCATTCTAAAGGGTAATCACTCTTGCTTTAACCTGCTTGGATCTAGATCTCTGGCTTGGGTGGAGGTCCTGGGTTGTGTAACTAGGTGCCAGACCCTGTGGAGGCTTCAGAGAGCACCCAACTAATAGCTCCAGCAGTTGCAAAAACCCCAGAAATTTGGGACTAAGCTCTCCTCTCTGGAAGCAAAGTTCTACTGTGGCAAAAAGCTCAAAAGCCAAGTAATTGAGTGGCAACATGAGCAAGCAAAGGAAGCAAAGCAAGCACAGCAGTCCAACTTTAGATTCCTTTTTTGGGGACAAAAAGGATCAAAGCATGGAATGGGAGGAAGACAATGAAGTCAGAACTTCTGCACCAAAAGCTTACAAGAAAAATATGAAATGATTACAGACCACAGAGGAGCTTAAGAAAGATTTTGAAAACCAAATAAGAGAAGTGGAGGAAAAATTGGGAAGAGAAATGAGAATGATGCAAGAAAATAATGAAAAGAGTCAACAACCTAACTGAAGAAAATACACCTTAAAAAATAGACTAACTCAAATGGCAAAAGAGGCTGAAAAAGCAAATGAGGAGAAGAATGCCCTAAAAAGCTAAATTTGCCAGATGGAAAAAGAATTTCAAAGCTCACTGAAGAGAATAATTCCTTCAGAATTAGATTGGAGCAAATGGAAGCTAATGACTTTATGAGAAATCAAGATACTATTAAACAGATCCAAACAAATGAAAAAATAGAAGGCAATGTGAAATATCTCATTACAAAATCCACTGACCTAGAAAATAGATCCAGGAGAGAAAATTTAAAATTTATTGGACTACCTGAAAGCCATGATCAAAAAAAAGAACCTAGAAATCATCCTTCAAGAAATTCTCAAGGAAAATTGCCCTGATGTTTTAGAACCAGAGGGCAAAATAGAGGTTGAGAGAATTTACCAATCACCTCTTGAAAAAGATCCCCAAAAGAAAACTCCTAGGAATATTATAGCCATTATATATTCCAGAGTTCCCAGATCAAGGAGAAAATATTACAAGCAGCCAAGAAGAAACAATT
>CM053589.1:75884149-75902600 GCA_028646515.1 Pseudochirops corinnae
GGGTGGGGGAAAGAGGGGGAGAAAATATGTAACTCAAAATCTTGTGGAAATGAATGATGCAAACTACAACAAAATTTAAAAAAAAAAACCAGCTTTAACAACTCTTTACTTGGAAGAAAGCATGTAGGACAAAGCATTCACCATTCATTCTATTCATACCATCATGGCTTTATGACAAGAAATCATAGGGGACATCATGGGCCAAGTGGATATCACTGTTAACCAAAAACAGTACTATCAAGGATAAAAACATAAAAGGCATATGATGAACCCTAGCAGGGCCTGTGGCATACTATTTTGAGCCTTTAAGACAGCATTATTTTAAAAAATATGCTCAGGAATAACATAGCTACAAAAATATCAAAAAGCACAAAATATTTAGTTCTAGAAACATATCTTCCACCTACATTTCTAGAAAGGCCACCTTTACTAGGGAATGTACCTGAAGTTGGGCCTCTTGTGGTATCACATTTGTCACAGTAAAGAACTCAGAGTACATATGTTAGCTCTCCCTAAAGCTGGATTCCTTCTGGTGGCAGGTGTCCTGCCCCTTTTCTAGGGGCTCCAGGTGCAAACAGAGGCTTTTGATTGGCTCCCATGTAACCTCTCCTGCAGAGAAGGATGAAATTGGTAGTTCCACCACTGAGGCCAGCTGCCAGAGACAACTTCCACTTTTTTCCCCTCCTCATAGTCTCATATGAGTTTGTCTTGGGAAGCAGAAAGCTCCTTCAAGAGTTTTCCTGCAGCTAAGAAGGCTACTCATTTGTAACCCTGGGTATGTCCTTATCTAGGTTAGCCTGAAACCAGATCTCAATTGAGAGAAAAAAAATCCTTGTACCAAATTTCTCAAATAAGGACTTGGTATTACAGGTGTATAAAAAACTAACGGACTACACACACACAACAGAGCAGCAGCCCTGAAGTCAGAAGGACCTGAGCTCAAATCCAGCCTCTGACACTAACTGTGTGAGTCACTTAACCCCAATTGCCCCCCAAAATATACACATAAACACACACACATACAAACACTCACACACACTCACAAACACAACTAAAAGTCAAAAGAACAGTTCTCAAAAGAATTGCAAACCAGTAACAACCATATGAAAGAATGCTCCAAATCACTGATAATGAGAGAAATGCAAATCAAAACAGCCCTGAGGCTTCAAGTCACACAACAAAAAGGCAAAGGTGACAAAAGAAGTAATAGTCAATGCTGGAAGAGTAATGGGAAGATAGGCATACAGGTGCAGTTCTGAATCTGCATAGCTATTCTGGAAAACAATCTGGAATTATGCAAATAAAACAAATGAAATGCTCACACAGTTGGACCCAAAGATTCCATTACTACAGTGGCTCATACTCTAAGGAGTTCACTGACAAAATGAAAGTCCCCATATGCACCAAAATATCTGACAGCACTTTTTGTGACAACAAAGAATTAAAAACAAAGTACATGATGATCTATTGAGAAATGGATAAGCAAAGTATGACACATAATACTATTTTTTAATTGTGCTTTTAAAAAAATTATATTGTTGTAAAAGATGACTGGCGTGGGGGAGGAAAGATACAGAGGAAATTTTAAGCAATGTTAAAGCAAAAGATAAAAATAAAATTTTATTTGAAAATAACTAGATCACAATTTCCCAAAATAAGTTCGGCCCACTTTCCTTCTGTTCATTTATGAGGCTGGTTTATTGCCCACCCGTAAAAAGTATTAAGTGGCAGTACCAAATTTCAAATTATGTTACAAAGGAGTAATCATGAAAACAACCTGGTACTGGCTAAGTAATGAAGTGGATCAGTTGAATAGATTTGGTACACAATACATAATAGTAATTCAGTGTTTGATAAAACCAAAGAACCAAGCTTTGGGGGCAAGAACTCATCATTTTACAAAAACTGCCAGGAAAACTGGAAAGCAATTTGGAAGAAACTAAGTATAGATCAATATCTTATACTACATACCATGATATGGTCAAAATGGGTGAATGATTCAATCTGGATATTTGGATTCAAATTCAAAACGGATGAAGGGGGATATCATGAATAAATTAGGGGAGCATGGAAAATACACCTATCAGGTAAGATAGATAAGGGAAGAGTTTATGACCAAAGAAGATACAGAGAAGAACATGGGAAATAAAATAGGTAAGTTTTTATTACGTGAAATTAAAAATCTTTCATGCAAACAAAACTAATGCAGCCAAAATTAAAAGGAAAAACAGAGGAAAAAATTTGCAGTAGTTTCTCTGAAAAAGGCCGCCGGCCTTTAATATATAGGGAATTGACCAAATTTATAAAAGTAAGAGCCATCCCCCAAACAATAAATGGTCAAAGGAAATGAAACAGGCAGTTTTCAGAAGAAGAAATCAAAGTTATCAATACTCACATGAAAAATGGTCTAAATCATTACTGATTAGAGAAATGCAAATTAAAACAACTCTGAGAAACCACCTCATCTATCAGATTAGCTAACATGACAGAAAAGAAAAATGACAAATTCTAGAGGGGATGTGGAAAAATTGGGACACTAATGTATTGTTGGTGGACTGATTAAATCATTCTGGAGAGCAATTTGGAAGTATGCCCAAATGGCTAAAAAAAACTTTGACCCAGCAATACTGGTTCTATATCCCAAAGAGATCAAAGAAAAGGTGAAAGAACCTATTTGTACAAAAATATTTATAGCAGCTTTTTTGTGTGTGGTGGCAAAGAACTGGAAATCAAGGAGATGTCTTTGACTGAACAAGTTGTAGTATAAAAGACCATGGGACAAAGTAACAGCAATATTTTAAGGACAATCAACTATGAAAGTTAGTTTTTCTTATCAAGACAATGATCCAAGAAAATTCCAAAGGCTTCATAATGAAAGATGTTATCCACCTTTAGAAAGAACTTCTGAGTGCAGATTGAAGCATAATTTAAATTTTTTTTTTGTTTTCTTGGAGTTTGTGCATGTTTTCTTTTGAAATATGGCTAATACAGAAATGTTTTTCATCACTCCACATGTATAGTTGATATATTGCTTGCCTTTTCAAAGGGAGGAAGAGAAAAGAGGGGGAGAATTTGGAACCCCAAGTTTTTTAAATGAGTGTTAAAATGTTTTATGGGTAACTGGGAAATAACCTACAAAATAAAAAAAAAAGTATTTTAAAAAGAAAAGAAAAACAATCAAAACCATCAACTCCTGTGAACACCAGCCACAAGTCTCGATTTTTCTTTTAATGCTTCTGTGAGTACACACTTGGGCTGATTATAAATTTCTATTATTTCCCATATTAAAATATAAGTTCCTCATGAAAATAAATGGTATGGAGTGAAATCCCAGTATTGTTTCAATATGCATTTCTCTTCTGTCTCATCAGAAGTGTGAAGTGTGTGTGTTCAGTTGTTTTTCAGACTTGTCCAATTCTTCCTGTCCCTGTTCGAGGTTTTCTTGGCACAGACAATGTAGTGGTTTGTCATTTCCTTCCCCAGCTTGTTTTAAAGATGAAAAAACTGAAGCAAACAGGGTCTGAGGCCAAATCTGAAATCAGATAGTCCTGACTCTAGGCCCAGTGTTCTATCCACTGTACCACTTAGCCATCCTAAGTTTGAAGTAGCAATTGAGTATTCAAAGATTATTTCAGAGAAGCAAAAGTTCTACAAGATCCATCAAGCTGAAAAGATTGTGATTATGGTCTTTGTAATACCTTATCCCCATCTTTCTGAGCAATCTCATTACTAGTAGTCTGATGCACTTTACCCAGAGGAACGCAAAGTGTCTCGGCATATATGAACAATACAGTTACTATGCGGTGGGGTTGGCATGGGGGTCTATACCTATGATTTCCTTGGAATGGGGAAATTTTAGAGTAGAAACTCCCTGTACCAATGCAGATCTACAGCTCATCTCTAATTTATACTTGTAGAATAACCTACGTCACTGAAAAGTTAAGTTATTTATTCATGGTTAACACAAGGATGTCAGTCAGAACCTGTTTCTTTCTGCCTCCAAATGCAGTCCTCTATATTCTATGCCACACTGTATCCGAAATTCTGAAATACCATAGAGAAATAATAACTCACCTGATATTATTTTTATCTAGAGGTATACAAAGAAATATAATGATTTTTAAAATGATTTTATTTTCCTACTCTTTCCTCTAAGACCATCAAACTTAAAAAAAAAATTTACTTTCTTAATCCCCCAGTCAGAATGGGAAATAAATGGAAAAGCATTCTGAGTTTACTTTGATTTAGATCATTTGCCCAGGCTAAATGTTGAATAATCCAGAACTTTCAAGTCAGCAAAGGTGTTGAGAATAATGCCTAATTATACATTTAAGAGATGGGCTGACCCAGAGGGTTAAGTCAATTTCCAATCTCCCATGATGTGCTCTATTTCATTTTGAGGGTAACAAAATAACCAAACATATCAAGCCCCTCTTGTCCTTGTAAGGAAAACAAATCTGAAGAGCTCATTCCATGAAAACAAAAATAGTGATGTCAGTTTGCTGACTTTTTCCAAAAAAATCTTTCAACTGTCAAAAGCAACTTCCATCACAAGAACAATAATTTTCCCCACCAACAGAGAGAGGGACAAAGGACTAAAACTGGGATTTCATTGGTATAAAAAACTCAGAAATGAAGGAACTCTCTTTCCAAAGCAGGTCAGCACTTCCTCTAAAATGTAGAGCCTCAGAGGGTTTGCCAGGGTACTAAGAGGTTATTTGAGTGACCCAGGGTCACACAGACACTGTCAGAGTGGAATTTAAACACCAAACTTCCTGGCTTTAAAAATCCACTATAATACGCTGCCTCTTCTTTTTTCAGCAATGTTTTTAATAAGAGTTTGGGGTGGGAGGGAGATATAGGGAATGTTATTTTAGTCACTGTATACTCCTTGCTGTCTCTGTTAGGGCTGATAAAGAAAAAGGCATTCGATACTGGCAAGAAAGAAGCTCATAATTACAAAGGTCATTCAGTCTTTTCATGAAGTAATGAGAAGCTTACACAGGAAAGTCATGATTTTCAAATAATAAGTACAGGGTTCCTTCCTGCTGGATCTAGCAACAAAGATTAGCAAATACCATGCAATGAACAGTTTTGGAACTGCCTGGCCCATTGAGAGGTTATGACTTCCATAGTTCCACAGGTAGTATGTGTCAGTGGGAGGATTTGGATAAAAGTCTTCTCAACTCTGAGGTCAACTCTCTATCTACTACCATGCCAAGCTTCCTCCTTCTACTTCCACCCCTCTCCCCAAAGGACAGTTGGTAGTTGCCTCAACAAACAAACAAAATTACAATGCCTCAGATTTTGTGACATTTGTCTAGAAAGTTCAATTAGAGATAACAAAACATAAAAGCTGTTAAGGCAGTTACATTGTGACAAGATCTGAAGGAAAACCCTTGTCAAAACTCAATCACAACATAAGAATTGTTTTTTCCTTTCACCAGGAAGTGAAATATATTTTCCATGTGAATATATCAAAGTTTATTCTATAGAAGATAATTTCATGTACAATGTTACACATTGTTTCTTCCACAGACCACAATAAACTCTGAGGTACAAAGAAAAACAAAGATACAAAATGTTTAAAATTTATTTTCCCTGGGGAATGGGAGGTGTTGTCATCAAATCAGAAAAGAATACAAACTAGGATAAGGAAGTTTCACTGAAGGAATGCCAACTGTCTAATGAGAGTCTATTACACCTTAACAAATTTAAGCTTTAATCAATCTTTAATCAATAATAAACAGTATCAGCACATCAGCCACATAATTCAACCGTGCAGTAATTTAATGTGCTCTATGAGTTCATCCGAGTTCTCTGAAATTTTTAAAGAAGTAATCTGGTAAATATCTATCCATTGCTCAAAAGTCTCCAAACTATCAGAGGAAGGGGGTTGGCAGAATTGGGGAATTGGGGGGGAACTCTCAGGATGGAGATTACCTTCACAAATGCAGATCAGTGGCTAGTTTGTTAAGTCCCAGTCTTCTAAGAAGTGATTTGTACACAGTGATACAATGTTAGGGAAATGGCTTAAGTCCAGGCCTTCTTATTGCTTCTCTCACTGAAAGCTATTTTGTATCCCTTTACTAAGCTAGAGCATCTCAAAGCAACCCACCCAGACTAAGTAGTTCCCCACTGAAATGCCTTCAAGCTACAACTTAATCATATGTCCTAGGTAAGAGGTTAGATAAAAAGTGTCAATTTGAAGAACATTTTTCTATCTTTTGCAAAAGTCTGGTTGAAGATAACTATCCAGTGTCTATTACATAAGGAACATGGACGGGGAGACAGACACAGACAGACAGACAGACAGACACACACACACACACACATACACACACACACACAGAGTTTCCTTCTTATCTGGTATTAAGAACAAACAAAAGCACCAATTTTGACACAGTCACTAAGAAATCCAAGGGCTAAATTAAATGCTCAACAGGAGGAACTCATTTCAAGTACCTAACACATGTATTTCTTTACTCTTTTTTAAACTACATTTTATTCCATTTTAATTTTCATGGCCTTATTTTATGTTTTAACTCTGAGCTGCATCAAAGCAGTTGTAGAAGATATGAATCAAAACTCAGGATGCCTAAACAATACATCCTCCCAAATGACAGCCCTTAAAATATTTGCTAAGAACAATTTATAAGACAAATTTGTAAAATGTAAAGTTGTTATATGTTTTTTAAAAAACTGCAAAAGAAAACAACTCTGAAAGACTAAAGAAGTCTGATCAATACAGTGACCAATCATGACTCCAAGCAGATTTCTGAGTAAATATATTTGCCATCTCTTAATGGAGAGGTGATTGACTGAAGGTACAGAATGAGACATACATTTTCAGACATGGCTAACAAGATTCACTTTGTTTAACTATGCTTATCTGTCACAAGGGAGGGCCTTTCAGGAGAGGGAGGAGAGTGGAGTTATGAGAAAGAGGGGAAAAGGGATAGTAATGATGCCAAGAAAAAGAAAAGAAAGAAAAAAAGCACCAATGAAATAGTTGGAAAACACACAGAACATAGGAGGAAGTTCAGAGGCAGACAGACAGCAGGACAGTTTTAGAACTTGTGGTGAATTAGTTACATACTTAAATAAATTGTACATAACGGAGATGTGCTATTCTGTGTATAACTTTTTTCTTTATATGCAAGTATTTATCATGTTCATAATAATGAGAATTTTTTAAAAGACAAGAAAAACAAGAAATCTAAATTCCTTGAATTTAGAACAATAAACCTAAACAAAACTATTCTAATTTAAACTTTTCACTTCAACAGTTTCTCTCTGAAAGCATTATACTTTACTAGACTTTACTAGAGTCACTATTACCTCTGAATTTAGTCAACTGAATGATTATGATTTTTAGGATCACTCATTTAAAATACTCATCAAAATATTAAAAGTAATTATTTTGTATGCTATAATGTGAAACACTATAAATTTCATAAATACATGTATGCATACACAAAGTGCAGGGATATTATATACATATGTATGTATATGTCCTACACACTTGTTTCTATATGTTGGGATGTGGTACTAATGTAGTTTTAACCATCAAAGTGGTTGAAAGTACTTCTATAATTATTAAATTTTTATAAAATCAGAAAATTCACTACAAAGATTATAACAAGACAGTCCTTGAACATGATCTAAATTGGAGTTGGGGCCATTTCATTAATAAGCACAAAGTTTTGGCAGTACGCAGCCAAAATAATTTATGAAAACCCAGGTAATAACAGTATCCAGTCGTCTAGAGTGAATCATATTGGTTCTAACTGGGCTGATCAGATAAATAATAAAGTTTTTTGTTTTTTTCCAAAATGGAAGAAGAAAATGAAGGGCAGAAATAAAAGAAATATTTGAGCAGCTCTAATTGGAACGAAAAAAAATAAGCAAAGTAATGTATTTTATCATTCTCAAACTAAATGACAAGATCAAGTAAACAGATGAAAAAGAGGAAGGGAAGGGAAAGACCAGGGCATTTAAACAGTACTAACTATGTGCCAGGCACTGTGCTAAATAAATACTTTCACAAATATTATCTCATCTAATCCTCACAAAAATTCTGTGAGGTAAGCGCTTTCCCCATTTTATAGCTGAATTCAGAAGTTGGGCTGTACAGAACGAAGACCAAAGGCATAATCCTCCATTATCAGAAGCAGAGGAACATAAAGGTTATCTTGCTATTCATGGTTTCTTCATCACTTTCTTGTTCCATGGAAATACAGAGGGAAAAACAACGGCAGTCAGGGAAAACCTGACCCTATTTTTATTGAATCCCACTGGCTTTCTGATGAGCCTCAAAATTTAGGAATATTTTTTTAGGATAGGAGAATCCAGCAGAAAGGAAGCAGGAAGTTCCAGAGTTAAGAGAAGCCACACGAGTGGCTAGTAAGAGATTAAAAAAACAAAAAAAGGGGCCAAATCAAAATTGTGACTGAAATAACAGTCAATGGGAATAGAAATAACAATAATTCTAAAAATGCATAACTTTGACATGTGTCTGTTTCTACCCAGAAGGAACAGAAGCATACATATATGTGAGGCACCTATATAGGTGCCACAGAACACTGGGCCTGGAATAGGAAGACCTGAGTTCAAATCCAGCCTCCGATACTTACTTGGTGTGTGACTCTTGGCAAGTCATCTAACTGCTGTTTGCCTCAGTTTCCTCAACTATAAAAAGGGGATAATAACAGCACTTACCTCACAACTATAAAAAGGGGATAATAACAGCACTTACCTCACACTTACCTTGTTGTGAGATTCAAATGAGATATCTGTAAAGTGCTTTAGCACACTGCCTCTCACACAGCAGGAACTACAGAAATGCTTATTCCCTTCCCCATTCTTTCCCTCATTCCTCCCCCCCCCATCTCCCCCGGGGGTGTGTGTGTGTGTGTGTGTGTGTGTGTGTGTGTGTGTGTGTGTGTGTGTGTGCGCGCGCGCACACTAAAAGCACTGTTGTGATCAAAGGAAATGACAGCAGTTATCTGCT
This sequence comes from Pseudochirops corinnae, assembly GCA_028646515.1. Classification (NCBI taxonomy): domain Eukaryota; kingdom Metazoa; phylum Chordata; class Mammalia; order Diprotodontia; family Pseudocheiridae; genus Pseudochirops; species Pseudochirops corinnae. The sequence goes on from CM053589.1 coordinate 75,893,163, forward strand.
ATCCAAACGAAGGCCCCTGGGGATGACAGCCCAGCATCCACACAGCAAATGGAGAGTGAACTCTGGAGAGTCCCTGGCAAGAGCGGCCACTTCCCAAGTCTGGTCACCGACTGCCCACACTAGATAGTTCTATTTAATGTAGCTGCTAATAGATAATACTTCCAGACAATATTTCTAATAGCTGGCAATTTCATTACCACATAATAACCCTTTTCTCATCTGACAGACGGGTACAGAGAAAAAGTGACATAAAAATAAGAAACTTTAATCGTTTATCAGTAAAAAGGGATGGAAAAGACAAAAAAAAGTAACCTTTTAACCAAATTACTTCGAACTTGATGACCTTTTTAAAAAATCAGACATTTTATCTCAGCTCTCCAGGAAGCTTAATGATGTATTTATCCTTTCACACAGAACCTTAAGAACAAACCCAAAGCCTCCTTCAACGATCCAGAAATTCTACCGTATCATACAAAACTCTTTGATGACTTTGAGCAAGATTTTAAGAAGTGTTGCAACCATATAGTCTCAGTATCAGTCCTCTCTACTACTAGCCAAATTCCCACCTTTCCACAAAGCAACTACTATAAAGAGAACACTGTGAAGGGTACAATTAAAATGGGTCAGCTGAAAGGCAAAATCTTCCTTAAATAGAAAAAAAATTTAACACTATCGTATTTTATTCTCACATATAAACCGCTAGATGCTAACTGTTAAGACTGAAGGGGATACCATCCAACACGTGCTGTGGCAACTTGATTTAATAATAGTACTTTGCCTAGCTTTGACAATTACCCTCACATTCCCCAGGGAAAAACTGATGGTTTGCTAAAAATAAAATGGAGATTAGTATTTACCAGGAACAGCCTGAACAATCCACCATTTAATAGATAGTGAATTTAATCAGCATTATGGTATATCAATCATGAAAATTCTGGCTTCAACAGCAGACAACCAAACTGATCCTTTTCCAGTTAGGAAAAAAAAAAGGGAACGAAATAAAGAGGGTTTTCTATTTCTCTCTCTGTAGTGCCCCCAACAAGAAATCTTTAAACATTAAATTAAATGAGAATGATTTTCACTGCAAATTAACCTATGGAAATCGATTAAAATTCAATACTTACTATGCTCTCATGGCATGACAGTCATAGAACTCTAGACAACAATAGCCTTCTTACAAGTACACAATCTGTGGAAAAAATCCAAGACATAGTATGGAAGAATTGTCATTACAATAACGAATAATCCTGACATAAACACACACTTTGATAGCTTTGCTTCCAAGAGTTTCAAACCTTCCTTTTCCCAAACTCAGAAGCATATAAATAAATTTGGAAACAGAAAAGGCTCATGGTAGTCATATGGTACTCTGTACACTTTCTAGTTACTGTGCTTTTAAAAAATGTTACTTTTAATTTGGTTTTTAATATAAAAATGTAAAATTAATTGATGTTGCTGCTAAAACTTTAAGCCAAGAGGGAGAAAATTCTTAAGAGATTCTCTAAAAAAGACTTCTTTCAGCTGGTGGAGTAACACATTCAATATAATACAATCTAAAACCAGACAAATGAGCTCCAGCGTCCAAATTCTTAAATTTGCGGTCTGAGGCACTATCATGAGGTAAAAAACAAAACAAAACAAAAAAACATCTATTTTAAATATTTGCCACTACCTAACTTTTTATAACAGTTCTCAAAATTTAGTACAGTGCAGAATGCTAAGTCAATAAATAACAGTAGTGTTAGCAATTCTGGCATACTTTAACAAACTATTTCCTTTACCCCAAAAGTGAAAAACCAAAAATTCTGCCTTTTTCCAGACAGCAGGACAAAGAACACCACAATATACCAAATCTTGCAAAGAAAGCAAGACTGAGAAATACTGACGTGTTAATATTTCCAGTAATTCCAGTAACAACAATATGGAAAATCACTGCAAAGTAGAAATGTTTGGACTCCTTCCCAGACATTAATGGAAACAGAGAAGGCAAGAATGTATGAAGACCTGATTGATGCTAAAATAAGGAATCCAGGATATAAAGGGAGGTACCTTAAAAAAGAAACAAAAAAAGCATAAGCTCTAGATACCAAAGTGCATTAAGAAACTAAACTATCAATAGCATTAACATATTTAAACAATATTAAAGGGAGCTAATTTCTTTGTTTCTTACAATGAGCACAGAAATCACACTTCAATTTCACAATAAATCTTTGAGCTGAAAAACCAGACAATCCATTTGGAATCAGTTAAAATGCCATTCAATAGGATATAACTAGAAATGCACAGAAGTTACTGTAAAAAAATAAAGGAAAGACTGAGAAACCATGAAATAATCAATCCCTTATATACGCTCTGGTGTGATTTCTTCAGTCAACCAGGATCTCTAAGTTGTCGTCTCAACAGTTTATTGAATGTTAAAAAATGTTGAGCAAAGAATTTGTGCAGTCAAAAGCATCTCAAATTAGTAACTCTCTTAATAAAAGGAAAAAAAACCTGAAATTCAAAGTTTAGATATGTTTAACAAAGATCATGTGCAAAGAACCACAGAAAAGGGGAAAAGCAAGGTTGTTTGACACAGAATATTATCATAATCTGTGCGGATGACATATGGATGGACCTTTTTTAAAAATATTAACAGTAACCACAATATTCAGACCACAACTGTAAAACTTGCTGTTCCCATTCCATCCTCCCCCCCCCCCAAAAAACAGTAAAACCCTACTATTAAAAGCTTTGCTATTCCACAGTTTCAATTATATGGTTGTCCAAATTATATACCCAATACATACAGTTCTTTTTTTTTTTTTTTCAACAAACCTGATAAACTTATAATGCAGTCACCAATCTCATCTCCAGACACCAGATCCACAAATTATTTGCAAAGACCATGATTAAAACTTAAGTAAGGGCTGAATCCAGTGATAATAGCTGCTGAGACGATAATCCTTAGAATTGTATTAGAGTTTTAAGGTGGGACTGAAGGAAACAGCACATGTGCAAGTAAAGTAGTAAAGTGGAGCAGACGAAAAGAGAGAAATGAAAGCAGGAGGTAGTAAAATTGAAAATTTGGTGTAGAAAAAAAATCTCTCACATTTTATCATTAGCTTCCATATCCATATCCTAAATAGAAAAGTAACAACAGGTAATTGGAAATGGAGCTTGGAAGATCACTAAACAAATCTCCTCAATGAGGAAAACTGCATTTTGACTTCTGTTTTTTATAAGCAGATTAAATATAAGGTGCTTAAAGCTTTAATAGCTCAAAACAGCACTAAGACTTTTGGAACACCGTGCACTATTAAGAAGGCACCACGATCATCCATTCCAACCTACCAGAGATGATCCTGAGCCAACAGGCAGGAAATTTAAATTTATCACCATGCCCTAGGACAAAAATTACATATGATGGTGTAGCTCTCCAATCACTACATTTGTGTCCCTCTTAATTTTATCTTTAAAAAACACACGTGTACATTTAACTCATCTATCCCAGGATCAAACCCGTTAGAAGTCTACAAACAGCAAGGGAGCTCGTAAATGTATGTAACTCTCTCTGAGAGGAAAGGTAATCATGACAACGGTGGGGTCAAATCAGTAGCAACAGAAAGAATAATCCCCTTCTTAGAGCTGGTCGACGTCTTTGAAATGTTACCTCTCCACTCAATTTTCATTAGGCCGAGAACATAAAAAGGGGGGAAATCCAAAAGACTAGTTTATACCAGTGGGAGAAGGAAGAAGATGTGTCTTAAATACACACCAAATAAAATAAAAGAACCCATTTTCCAGTCCCACTTTACTGGAAGCACTATTAACCTTCAAATGTGTTTCCTCTTCTCAAGCCTCCAACATTCCTCACCAGCGAATACAGCACCAGCCCTGGAGTCAGGGGGACCAGAGTCCAAATTCGACCTCAGACACTTCACACTTACTAGCTGCGTGACCTTGGGCACGTCACCTAACCCCAAATGCCCTGCCTTTCCCCCTCCAAAAAGCAAAAAAAAGAAGAAAAAGAAAACTAAAGTCATTCATCATCAGCTGCAACATCAAAATCCTGATCTTCATGTCAAAACCCCTTTACATCTCCCACCTTCTCCTCCTCTTCCCCAGTTTCTAATAAGATAGCCTTCTCCTTGCCAAGAACTTCCTGATTCCGCACCACCACCCCCCCCCCACACACACACCCTTTTCCTGCCGATTGTCAGCACTATAATTCTCTCCTCCAATGTTCAAACTCTCCATATTGGTGATTTCCTTATTGCCTTCTATATCAACTACTGTCCAAATCTCCTCGCCCTTAACAATCTTTCACTAAACCTGACCATCTCCTTAAGTTTTCATCATATCTCTCTTCCCTTTCTCAATCAAGCTTCTGGAAAACACTGTCTACACTCACTGCTTCCACTTTCATCTCCTCTCACTCATTCCTCATCCCTGGGAATGTAGCTTTCAACTTCGTCACTCAACTGAAACTGCTTCCTCTAAAGTTACCACAATCTTTTAATTGTCAAATATCAAGATGTTTTCTCAGTACTCATTTGATACTATTGACCATCCTTCTCCCTCCTGGTTTTCCTATCTGCCTGCCAGTAATTCTCAGTACCCTTTACAAACTCATCATTCATATCAGATTCCCAAACTGTGAGTGTTTTACAAGGCTTCATCCTGGCCCTATTCTCTCTTCTCTTTTTACTCTCTCAGTGACTTCATCAGTTTCCATGTTTTTAATTCTTATATCTATGTAGATGAATACCCCAATGTGACCAAAGAAAAAGGAAGGGGACTCCTAGGTACAAAAATATTTATAGCAGTTCTTTTTGTGCAATGACTGAATAAGCCATGATATATGAATGTAATGGAAAATTATTGGGCTCTAAGAAATGAAGGAGGTAGTTTCAGAAAAATCTGAGGATTATATAAGCTGATGTAAAGAGAAGTAAGCAGAACTCAAAGAACAGTCCACACAGTAAAGCAATATTGGAATTAACAAATGTGAAAGACTTAGCAACTCTAATCAATACAAAGATCCTGATAATTCCAAAGGACTTAGGATGAAAAATGTTGAAAATGATGAAATGAAAATGATAAATGATGAACTCTGAGTGCAAGGTGAGACATATTTTTCCTTTATTTTTCTTTTTCCTCCTACATACACACACACACACACACACACATACACACATACACACAGAGCTTGGTACAAAATTAAGTTTTGTGTGCTGTATATGTCTAAGTATTGAATTTCTTGCCTTTATGCCTTTACAATGGTTGATGGAGTAGGTATAGAGGAGAGAATTTGGAAATGAATTTTTTTTTAATCTATGTAGATAACCCATAGATATGTATGCGTGTGTGCACCTGCAAGTGTGTGTACACATCCCTAGTCTCTCCTCTGAGCTTCAGTCCCCCATCACTACATCTCTAACTGATTTTGATTGAATTTTAAAATAGACATCTAAAAACATTTTGAACTCATTGTGTCTGAAATAACAGAACTTGATTTCTTTCCTCAAAAGCCTTTCTTGTAAATTTTTCTATTTCAGTCAAAGGAACCACATCCAGTTCCCTAACTTCCTAACCTTAATATGTAATCCTCAATTCTCCTACACTCTACATATCCAATTAGTGACAAATCACGCTGCTTTCACCGCCACAACTCAACACAGTCACCAATGACATCCAGGTTCTCACCATCTCTCATACAGACTCCCAGAAAAAGTTCTAAAACTGATCTTAAATGTCTTCCCATTCAATTCAATCCATCTACCACACAGCTACCATAAGGGACAGTCTTTAAGCATATCTGACCATAGCAATCCCCTAATCAATAAACTCCAAGACTCCCTATTGGCTCCTGGATAAACTACTTTATTTAGCTTTTAAAGTCCTTCACAACCTGACCCTACCTACTTTTCAGGCTCAACATCTATTACCATCCTTCCCCATCCCTCCTGCACTTTGAAATCCAGTCAAATAATCTTTCTTTCTGTTCCTCTCACTGTGCTCCATCTTCTGTTTCCATGTCTTTATTCTGACTGTCTCCCATGCCCAGAGTACATTTCTGCCTCACAGATAATCTCTCTCAGATGGCTCAAACGTGTGCCCCCACCCCCAGCTGCTAGTGGCTTCATCACAATTGCCTTGTATTCATTTGTATTTATTCTCTTACATTTATGCCATATGTATACTCTCATAAACTGTTAAGTTCCTTGAGAGTAGACTATCATCTTCTTTGTAGTTGTATCCCTAGAACCTAGAACAGTGCCTACAATACAAAAGATGCTTAATAACTTGTCAAATGATTGATAATCTAACACATCTGTGATTTCACCAATATGGGAACATCCTCCATAGTGCAGATCCCAATTCATCACTACCTTTTCAACTTATCAGATTCTTGTTAAAATCCTTCCACAAATTCTTGACTAGGGAATTACTTAAAGCATTATAAGCATTCCCAGAAAGCCATCTGATTCTTTTTCAAGTGACTAAAAACATATATTCACTAAAAATCTAGGCTGTATAGCAATACTTCTGATGAAAAATGCAGCACACTGCCAAAATTTAACATCAGTACTTTTCGGTCAGTGTGATTTTATGTAACCTGGTTTTAAATCAATCAAGGAAGCATTTAACTAGCCATTTTCTACCAGAACCTATACAAAACTGGAAGGAACCACTTTTAATGAAAAGATTGATACTGCCTTTACAGATTTTTTTAAAAAGACATAAAAATTTGGCAAACAAAATGAAAAAAATTCTCCTTTTTTCATTTTTATTTTTCCAGGCACATTAGTGCCTGGACATTAAAAAAATGCATATTTTGAGCCACATTTTGTATGGGAGGGGGGGAAGAGAGGTATTGAAAATGTGTAACCAGATGGCAATTTACTTAGAGAAACAAGTGCCATTTCTGCTTATTCAGTTCTGACTCATTTTGTTTGCTTGCTAACACAAGATTTTAAAAAATTGTCATTTTGTAAGCCATGGTGGGTTTTATTTTATCTTCAATGGATGTGAAACATTATATCTTTTGCTGGAAGATAATACTAAGCAAGTGAACAAAGGAGAAACAGACTCCTAAAGATAGACCAAAAAGTTGAGTTTTTACACTAATTTTCATTATCATGAGCACATAACACATTTTATCACCCTAACATTCATCAGATTTATTAAACCATCATTTTGTTTCATTAATTCTCCACATTCCTCTACTTAAATATACACTGAATAAATCAGGGTGCAGTGTTTGCTTTCTTCTGTACAGTAATAACTGAGCATTTGGCTTGAATTCTAAATAGTTATACCCCTTTGTGGAATTCTGAAATTAGGCCAGTGGAGAGATCTTTTCACTAATAAAACTTCACAGCTCAACTCACTAATTGAAACATTTAACTGACACAGTTTGATCAAAAAGTCTGAGACAGCATTCTCAAGTACATATGATCAACATTATTATTCTGTACCCCTTGGTGATGTGATAAATGTTGCACTGCCACAACAACCACTAGGAAACAAGCTAGTTTTATATGCCAAGTGTTTCTGAAAACCCTGAATTTGCACCATTTCAATCTGCCCAATGACACCTCAGTAGCTAGTGTCTATCCTGGGCAAAAATACTGTGAAGGAGAATATAAGATGCTGGAAGTTCTAATCAAAGAGTTCATATTCTAATTAGGAAGATAATATACGTAACTAAAAAATAACTAATAATTCAAAGTCATAGAAAATAATTGCCAAACCTTGACCCCTTTGTCTTTTCAGGCTTTTTTTTAAGTGCCAAATAAGTGACACCAACAAAAGTACAAGGAAAGATGTACTTTACATTGCTTTCACAAAAATATATTTTTTTAAATGTTAAAAGTGGTAATGTGACAATCACAGTATAATCATTAAGCAAGGCCTTTCACTTGTCCAGAAGAGGATCAAAGAGGATCAAAGATTTTTGTTTACCACAGTTCTACATGGCATGAATAAACATTGTACTACAGTTAAGGTAGAGACATAAATAAGAGACTTTTATTTATTTTGGGGGGGGGGAGAAATTGGGGTTAAGTGACTTGCCTAGGGTCACACATCTAGGAGTATCTGAAGCTGAATTTGAACTCGGGTCCTCCTGACTCCAGAGCCTAGTTACCTCAACAACTGACTTTTAAATAAGATCTAATTGCTTTCCAGTGGAACAATTTACCAAGGTTCTTGAAGAATCTGCCCCATTGCCAGAATTACTGTATAATGAACTAAATTATGGGGGATGTCCCTTGCCTATTACAAGCATTCTCAAATGAAAAGCACTGACCAAAAAATAATAATAATAATAATAGACGAGATCAACACATACACATGTGTGCGCACACATACACACACGTACACACAGATGCAACCAACCTTCAAACTGTTACAGTGAGGTTCCAACTAAAACAGTAAGAAATGGATGCTAAAGACTTTAGGTGTAGATTTGTTAAATTCCAGAAAGAAAAGTAAAGGAGAAAGTGACACACTAGAAGACTTAGAACGAAGAACAGCATCAAACTGCCAAAGGTTATCAAAATGAAAAGTTGAGAATTATAACTTCTGAAATTTTTTTAAAATGAAAGATATTTGCTTTAGTAATAATACTGCAATATAAATCAAGTACAGTTAAGGTATTCAATACAATTCTGAAAAATAAGTTTGAGAAAGGTTTGAGAAAGGGTCTAATCAAAATGGAAGAATTATTCATTGGAATTTTCACTTCTTTGTCAATTGTCTTAATTTCTGAGAGGGTCATCCTTTGAGTTTTGACTATATGCCTACCTGAAATGCCAAAACTAGAAATTCAGTTACGAAGGCAGAAAGGACGAGGAGAAGGGAGAAGAGGATGAAGGGGGGAAAAGAGAGAAAAAAGAAAGCAGAGGGGGAAAAGGAAGGAAGAAAAGAGAGGAAGGAGAAGAGAAAAGGGGGAGGGGAAGGACAGTGAGAGGGAGAAGGGGAGAAAGGGAGGGACAGGGAAACAATAAGCTAATCTGCTTTATTTTAGATAAATAATACTTCTACCTACTTCCAAAAGTATTAAAAGCAGCTTTAAAAACAAATAATTCTTTTTTTTATTTTATTTTAGTTTGCATCATTCATTTCCACAAGATTTTGAGTTACATATTTTCTCCCCTTCTTTCCCCCACCCACCACCCCAAAACAGCCATGCCAGTGTGTCCCCCCTCCCCCAGTCTATTCTCTCCTATGTCACTTTTCGGTAGGGCAGGATGGATCTCCCAACCACAGTGCCTGTGTATCTCAAGTTCCAGTTGGATGTACTCAATAATAATAATAATAATAATTGCATATATATATATATAGAGAGAGAGAGAGAGAGAGATATTTATAACATTTGATTATGGAACTTTAGATTCTAGATTCTTTCTCTTCCTCCCTCATCACCCACCCCCACTGGAAGGACAAGCA
>CM053589.1:75903100-75926217 GCA_028646515.1 Pseudochirops corinnae
TCAAGGAGAAGGTATTGCAAGCTGCCAGGAAGAAACAATTTGAATATTGTGGAAACACAATTAGGATAACCCAGGATCTAGCAGCTTCTACATTAAGGGACTGAAGGGCCTGGAATATGATATTCCAGAGATCAAGGGAGCTTGGATTAAAACCAAGAATCACCTACCCAGCAAAAGTGAGTATAATGTTTAAGGGGAAAATATGGTCATTCAATGAGGCGGAGGACTTTCAAGCATTCTTGCTGAAAAAACCAGAACTCAAAAGAAAGTTTGACACTCCAACACAAGAAGCATGAGAAGGTAAACATGGAAAAGAAATCATAAGGAACTTATGAAAGATGAACTATTTACATGACAACATGGAAAAGTGACAATCGTAACCGATGAAACTTTCCTCAGTGTGAGGACGGGGGAAGGGAATACAAATGTATCTATGTCTATGTAGGAGGGTATATGTGCATATGAACACATGTGAGTGAGGGTATTTATGTGTATGCAGACAGAGGGCACAAGACCAACTGAATAGGAAGGGATGATATTTTTTTTAATTTTTATTCTCATTGTCTTGTTTATTTACTTTTAGTTTACAAGATTCAGTTCCACAATCCCTTGAGTTTCAATTTTTCTCCCCTCTTTCCGCCCCTCCCCCCCATGGTGGCGTGCAATCATGTATAGGATCTGCAAACACTTTCACACTGGACATTAGTCTGGCTGTATAGAAGGGTTGTAACCAATGGAGTGAACACTGGGGAAAAAAGAAACAAAACCAAACATGAAAAAGAACGATAGCATGTAGGTTGCTTCTGTCTCCATTTAAACTCTGGTCATTCTAGATCTTTCTCTGAACGTAAATATCTCCTTCCATCCAGAGACTTGTAGAGTTGTCTTGTAGCTGTGCATTGCTGAGAAGAGTCCAGTTTATAAAGGCTGGTCATCACACATATGATGTGTCTGTGATTGTACACAAATTTTTCCTGGTTCTGCTCTTCTCACTTTGCATCAGTCCGTATAAGCCTTTCCAGGTAAATATGAAGTCCATCTCCTCCCCATTTCTTATAGCACAATAGTATTCCATTACATTCATATACCACAACTTGTTTAGCCATTCCCGAATTGTTGGGCATCCCCTTAATTTCCAATTTTTTGCCACTACAAAGAGAGCTGCAATAAATATTTTTGTGTAGATGGGGGCCTGTACTATGGTGATGGCTATGTAAATAGGAGGAAAAGGGACTTATATGAGAGAGGTTATGAAGGCAGAAAGGAAAATATTTTTAAACAACTTACTGGATCTGTGGGATGAATATCAAGTCAACATAAGCATTTCTTAAAAGCCTTGTATGTGTATGTATTGCACTAACCACAGGCAGACAAAGAAAGACAAAAAGTCCCTGCCATCAAGAAATTCACACTCTAATTGGGGACAACACACAATTATTTACAAGATATATGCAGTATGAATTGGAGATGATCAATAAAGGGAAAACATTAGCATTAAGGAAACTGAAAAAGACTGAAAAAAAAACCGAAAAACTTTTACCTAAGACCTCCAGAGAGTCAGAAGGTACAGATGAGGAAAGACAGAATTCCAAGCATGAGGTCAGTCAAGGAGAATGCTTGGATTCAAGTGATGATGGATTAACTTGTGTGAAGGAAAGCTGGGAAGCCAGGAAGCCAGGGCCATGAGATCATCTAGTGTGTGGAGGGGAGTAAAGTGTAAGAAGACTTGGGAAGGTCACAAGGGCCAAGGCTATGAGGGCCTTAAAAGCCAAACAGAGAATTTTCTATTTGATCCTGGAACCTCTGGAGCATATTGAGAAGGGAGCTGACATGGGCTTTAGGAAAATACTTCAGCAGCTGAATGCAGAATGGCTTGTAGAAGGTAAAGACTTGAGGCAGGGAAACCAACTAGAAGGCTACTAGTCTAAGTAAGAAGTAAAAAGGGTCTGCATGAAGGGATGTGAAGGCAGAATCAAGAGGAAGGTAAACACTGCATATGGCTGGGTGAGAGAGAATGAGGAATAGATGATAAAACCTAGTGACTGAGTGAATAATGAATTAGATGCAGGTCTCAAGCCTGAGTTACTTGGAGGATGGTTCACTCTCAACAGTATTAAGAAAGATGGAAGGAGATGAAGGTGTAGGGGGAAGATGGATTCTGTTTTGGTAGTGTTGAACTTGAGATGCTAATGGGACACCCAATCTGAGATGTCCAAAGGGCAATCCAATGCAAGATTAGGGCTCCAGAGAGGCATCAGGACTGAATATAAAGATAAGGGAAACACTTGCATAGCCATGAACCCAGGAGACTCAGATTACTTCATCAGTGGGATAACAGACAGGCAAAAGAGAAGAGTGTCCAGTGCAGAGTCCCGAGGGACGGCTGCAGGTAGTAAGTGTAATCATAAAAGGAGACTGAGAAAGTACAATCAGTCAAGTGGTAGAACCCCAGAACTCATCAGTGTCTGGAAAACAATGTCAATTTCAAACACCTGAGATGTAAAGAAGGATGAGGAATGAGAAAAGCCATTAGATTCCTGTAAAATGCAAATTTTTTCTAGAAATTAAGAGACTTCTTTTTTAACCATCTGTATTTACATGATACGTTCTATACTGAGCTATAACTTTTTTCTTTACGGAACATCTTACATCCCTTCTTAGACCATGCATCTCATTTGTCTTCTACAGCATTCCTGAAACATTTGGGAGCACTCATATTACACTTAGTTTAGATAATTTCTGCCAAGTTAATAAACAAAGCTCGTAAAGGCACTTCACAAAGAGAGACACTGTAGTTTCCTATGTGCTGATTTTACAAACTTTAGGAAATAAATTTCTCAGATAATGAAATGAAGAAGACAGCTTAACATACTGGTGATGTACCACTTTTGAATATTACCCTATTAGATGGAAATTGTGTTTTTAAAAATTTATTCTTAAATGAGGGAGGTGATAGTTATTCAGAGGTCACTCTGTCCTATAAATGACCAGGAAGAAAAAAGGAAATCAAGCACTGAACTGCTGAAAAATCTCTATAAGGCAGAGATATTCAAGTAAAATGCAAGAGGCCCATATAAGGATTGTTTTTCCCCTTTCCTTTTCTTTTGCTTGGAATACTTCTATCAGTATATCAGAGAAGAAAAAGTATAATTTTAAGAAATGCTATTCCAGGGAAGGGAAGGAATGGTTCAATATTTTTTTAAATTATTAAAAATTCAATACAATTGGGAACATATCAATCATGGCTGCCTCATCAGGGTAGCTTCAACATTTTTATCCCATGTATTGAGAAAATGCAAAAGAGGACTGTCCTAGAAATGGTGAAGGCTCAAATACCTAGCAGGTCAATCTGTACCCAATAGAAGGTTAATAAATGTCATCTGAAAGATGAATGAATGAACAGCAAGCCAGGACCAACGGTAAAGCCCTGGGTTTGAAGTTTTGATAACAACTTAAAATGTCCCATAACTCTAAAAAAGTAGCTTGTCTAAAAAAAGATCAGGGGTTTTGGTAAACTGCAACTGCTTCAGTGTTCTTCTAAGTGAAAGGGCAGGACTGTGCAATCCTGAATTGTATTGAAAAAAGCATAGTCAGTAAACAAGTGTTTATTAATTTGTTACTAAGTGCCAGGAACTGTGCTAAGCACTAGGAATACAAAGGTAAAAAATACTGTCCTTAACCTCAAGAAGCTCACGTGATGAAGGCATCTATATATACACAAAATAGGTACAAAGTAATCTCAGTGGGAAGATCCTAGCAGCAAAGGGAATAAATACATATTTGACAAAGGTAGAATGTGAGCTAAGTTTGAGGAGGTTAAGAGGCAGAGGGGAAGAGGAATAACAACTCGTCATGGGCGATAGCCAATGCCAAGTCATGGAGCTGGGAAAGAAGTGTCATGTATGACAAATAACTAATAGGCCAATAAATCTAACCCTCAAAGTATATAGAGGGGAGTGTAAGAAGATTAGAAACTTAGGAAGGGGCCACATTGTGAAAGGTTCCAAATGCCAGACAGAGAACTTTATATTTGATCCTGAACGTAATAGGAGCTATTGGAATTCATTAAGTGGAGAGAGGGGAAGGACAAGTGAGATCTATGCTTTAGGAAAATCACTGGAAAGATGAACGGACAATGGATAGGAGTGGAGGAAAGGCTTAAGGCATTGAGATCAACCAGAAGGTATGGTACGGGTGAAAGGTGATGAGGGTCTGTACCAGGATGGCAATTATGTCAATAGAAAGAAAGGGTCATAAATGGAGATGATATGAAGGCAGGAACAATAAGATTTGACAACAGATCAGAGATGGAGATGAGAGGGAGAAGTCAAGGATGACAGCAACTTCTCAAAAGCCTTGGAGGTAGCTTCAATGGTAACATTAAAGTTGGGAAGAGGGAAGGGTTTGGTGGGAAAGATAATAACTCCTGTTTTGGTCACACACTGAGTCTGAAATACCTATAGAATGAATACAGCATAGGAGGCAATGTAGTGCAATGGAAAGAGTAATGTATTTGGAAACAAAAGTTCTGAGTTCAAATCCTGACTCTACCACTTCCAATCTGTATAAACTCGGGCAGGTCATTTTGCCTCCTGAGGCCTCAAGTTCCACATCTGTAAAATGAGGGTGTTGAACCAGTGGACTGCTAAGCTCCCTTGTATGATTTATATGAACTATACTGAGCTTAGGCTAAGTATACTCTTACGGTTACGTATTTTTCATAATCTGTGATCCTGTGAAATTTTAAAAAGGCAAATCTAGGCTTGATGTCAGGTAAAAGCTTCCAAACATCTCATGCTATCCCAGGTGGTACATGCTGCTTCAATAGGCAATAGGCTAGCCTTCAGTGGAGATCTTTAAGCAAAGGGAGGATAAGTACTCACCAAGAATATTACAGTGAGGATTCCTCTAGGATATAAAAGACTGAACTTGATAATTATTGGAGGTTCCTTTCAACCCTGAAATTCCATTATATCATGAATATCAGATCTTTATCAGAGATGCAAATGTTTTCCCCATTCCACAGTTTCCATTTTCTCCTGGCTGCATTAGTTTTATTTGTGCAAAAGCTTTCTACTTTCACATAATCCAAATCATCTTCTTTATTGTGATATCCATTATCCCTTCTCTGGTTAAGAGCCCTCTCCCTAGCAATAACTGTGAAAGGAAACACCATCTATTTGTAAAAAATAATGTGACTTTTTATAGTTATGATGCTTATCCATCTGGAATTTATTGTGGTATGTGGTATACAAAGCTGGTCTAAGGCTATATTTTGTCACTGCTTTCTAGCCTTCCCTGCAGTTGTCAGGCTATTTGAGACAACAATTTATATTTATTTTAATAAACTGTGCAAAACTAAAATCACACTGGAAAAAAAAAAAAAAAATATATATATATATATATATATATATATATATATATATATATATATATATAGGGGAGGCTAGGTGGCACAGTGAATAGAAGCCATGGAGTCAGGAGGTCCTGAGTTCATATCTGACCTCAGACACTTGATACTTACTGACCATGTGACCTTGGGCAAGTCAGTTAACCCAACTGCCCTGCCTTTCCCCCTCCAAAAAAGCAAAAAAAAATAATAATAATTTAAATTATAAAAAAATACACACACACAGAGTATACTATTAGGTAACACCTATCAGTAATTTTAAGACATACAAATTTCTCACAAACTGAATGACTTGAAATTTTCAACATATGCAGAATAGGCATGGTAATACAGAAAATGAACAGATACAAGAGTTTAACAAATTAACCATCACAATAAATATCAGAAATGAAGCTCTTGTTAGCTATTTTTAAATACTCTTTCTTTAATATATCAAGTAGAAATTTTACATGTTCAAGACCAGAGAATGCAAGTATTGTTACTCCATTCTGTTACAAAAAACAAATTTTAAGATGGATTTTTTAAACTGATGTATATACAAGTGATTTTATTAAAAGAAAGAGAACTTTGTCCAAACAACATGAAAATCAATTAATTCATTTCCATGTCATCATGGCAAACACTTTGTCAAAGCTGTCCTTTACTAAGGTAAAATTCAGAGAAGCTGATTCCTTGACAAAACTTATTTTAAAAGGCTTAGTCAAATTCTTAAACAACATTTTGAAAATGAGCTTTTCTTGAATTGAAATGAAATCCTTTGGAGTCTAGATAGATTTATTTAAAACCAAACAGAGTTAACTTCTTATTATTTCAGAATATATTATACTGATGCCAAATTCCCTGTGTGTGTGGCTCCATTCAGAGGCTTCATTCTCTGACTCTGAGGAGATCTGGAAGACTGGTCTTTGAGTTTTCATACATGCCTAGATGACAGTTCTTTTTCTTTTGATTGCTTTAAAGTAGTATGTCAGATTTAGGGTAAAAGGGATAGCAAATAGTTATAGAACTGCATACTTTAAGTCTACCCAAGTCCTTTGAACAGAAAGCCTTTCCAACTTCTTCAGCTTAAAGTAGACTCCCAAAATGGTAAGGAAAATAACATGAAACCCTAACAATGGGTGACAAAATATAGCCTTAGACCAGTTTGTACACTACATACCACAATAAATTCCAGATGGATAAGCATCATAACTATAAAAAGTCACATTATTTTTTAAAAATAGATGGTAATTCCCTTTACAATTATTGCTAAATTCACAATTTTTCTGAAATGGTAAGAAATTTTAACTCAAAGATGAGTTGCTAACTCATTCACTGTCTAGGAACTTACCCTTGGAGAATTTGGTAAGTAGGAATGACATTTAAACCCATCATTATTTCAAAAGTTCAACAGTTGTCTAATTAGTCTCCCTCTCTTATGCTTTCCCCCCATTCCAATCTATCTCCTACATAGCTATCAAAGTGATTTACCTAAAGCGTAGGTGTGACCATGTCACTCTCATTCAATTAAGGCAATTCTCTACTTTAGATGCAACAATGTGTATAACTCAGTTTTTTAGGTGCTTAGAGGAAAATCTAGTAAATTTTCTTGTAATTTTGCCAAAAAATTTGCACATCCTTGTTGATTTCTTTTTCTGTAGCAAGTCATTTAGGTAAGAAAATATTAATCACAAAAACATACATCACTCACCCCTCACAAATCTTCAGTGGTCCCCTACTGCTTCTAGGATAGCTTATAAAAGGCTTAGGCTGCAGCCTTCCACAATAAGGCTTCTATCTACCTTTACAACCTTACTTCCTGTTACCTCCCTCCATAGAGGAGGAGGAGGCAGAGAAAGGGCATGAATTTTCTGTACTAAGTATGACATTTTATTCCAACTACACTTTAACACAAATGATGCCCCATGTCTGAAACCAATTCCCTCATCATCTCTGCTTGAAAAAATTCCTAGCTTTTCTTCAAAGTACAGCTCAAGTATGTTACTACTTTCCAGTAAAATGTAAATTCTTTTAGAGTGAAGGAATGTCTCATATGTTTATTTGCATCAGGGGCTAACACAATGCCTAAGTAAGAGTAAACGCTTAAATAATTTTTACTAGCTTGATTTGCTAATTTTCTTAATTAATAGCTTTCTTTTTACTGAAATCTCCCTCCTTCTCTCTCTCTCTCTCTCTCTCCCCCCCCTTCTCTCTCTTTCTCTCTCTCTCTCACCCTCCCCCCAGCCCCTTACATTTTCTTAGAATGTAAGCTCCTTGAGGACTGTGACGAATTCAAAATTTTCTGTATATTCCAATATCTGAATTATACCTATAATATAAGTGGCTAATGTTTAATGGATTCAACTGAATTCTCCAATTACCTTAAATAAGAATTGGCTATATGACTATATGTGTTTATGCATGCAGATACATATGTACCACTTCCCTAATTTACTAATTACTTAGACAAAAAGCATTTAGACTCCTTTTTCCTTATAGTTCTCAAAATGTTCACAAGGCGCTTCTATCATGAGTGATGATTTTGTACTAATGAGGGAAAACTAGGAAAATATGGCAGTAATTAATATGGGACAAATGTAACTTATATAGGTGGAAAGACATTTTTAGGTATATAAGAATTTATACTTCTTTATCAGCTACAAATAAAGCACAAATGAGATCTTACAGTCATAAAGAAGACGCTAGGCTATTTATGTTTTTTAATAGACTCTTGCATGTGGTTAGCAAGTCAGCAACAGAACCATGGCAACAGGAAATTCTTTCCTGCAGTGGAGTTTATGAATGCTATTCTGTTTTCATGACTCAAGTCCTTATTTAATTTCCTGTACAGTAAGCCAGTGAGATAACTCTTGACTGCAATGCAGATGGGCGCTTCCAAAGATCTATTCAAAGAAAGACAAGTCAGAGGCCTTTAGCTTGATTATTTTATAATTAGACTGAAAAGCTGAATGTAAGAGGATGCACAGCAGCAATAAATATAACACATCTACTTACTTATCTTCATTCATTCCTTTTTTTAGGCAAGAACATTTGCTCTGTAGAGTAACCACAGTTGAAAAATGACCTTATTGCCCCCATTTTTCAATCAATACACTCAATTGGCAAATTGAAAAATATAACTGCAAGAATTGTTTTCATTGAAGCAGAGGTGAGATGGATAGCAACCGATGACTTCTGCTTGTGTCTGGAGACAAGCATGGCCACACATAAGACTGACAGAAGAAAACTAGACTTTTTGCCAAAGATTGCAGCGTCATGGAAAAAAGACTAAGGACTACAGGGGCACAGGTTGTTTTCTCACTGCCAATCACTAGAG
This sequence comes from Pseudochirops corinnae, assembly GCA_028646515.1. NCBI lineage: Eukaryota > Metazoa > Chordata > Mammalia > Diprotodontia > Pseudocheiridae > Pseudochirops > Pseudochirops corinnae. The sequence continues at coordinate 75,911,827 of CM053589.1, forward strand.
TCAACAGATGCAGAAGAGAAAACTGATCTGAGAAATGAACAGCTTGAGAAGATGCTCTATGAGAATGGGAAATGGATTTTTCATCCAGTTAATTAGAGATGACAGACTGCTGGATAGTGATAGGCATATACCAAACCAAGGTTAGTAAGAAAGTATTAAGTTCCATCAAAAGGACTCTAAAACAAAGATGATGGAGAGGGAAAAACGATCACCTATTTAGATCCAGAAAGGTCGATATTATAGAGAGCAACTGCACAGAAAAAAAATACTAATTTGATCTTGGGATGAATTGAGAGGAATAAGGAATAAAGAGGTGATGGTTCCTCTATACACTGTCCTGGTAAGACCAGGTATAGAGAATCATATTTAGCTTTGGATGTCAGTTTGCAAAAGACACTGACAAGCTAGAGAAGACCCAGAGGAAGGAAACCAAGGATGGTAAAGGGAACTGCATCCATGTCCTATGAGGACACACTGGAGGAACTGAGGATATATACCCTGGAGAAAAGGAGACTTGGGTGTGGAAGGCACGGTTGCTTTCTTCAGGTGTCCTACGGAAGACAGATTGGATTTATTCAGCTTGTTTTTAAAGGGAAAAGTAAGGAAAAGTGGGTGAAGTGAACCAAAGAGGTAAATTTAGGCTTGATGTCAGGAAAAACTTCCTAACCATTAAGAAGTCCGCAAATGTACTACCTAACAAGACAATAATGTTCCCCTCAAAGGAGATTTTCCAGAAGAAGCTGGATGAACATTTGTCTGATAGGTAACACAAGTGGGATTTTCTTGTGGAGTAAGGGTTGGACTAGATGGCCACTATAGTGCCTTCTACTTCTAAAATTCTCTTAATACTTTGATGACAATTTTTGGAAGGAAAAGGCTAAAGAATATACTTGAGTACAAAGAAGTAAACAGAAAAAAATAATATAAAAGTTGACTATATAGGTAAGCAGCATGATTGAGAAATTAAAGGTTACAAATTCAACCAACCATAACCAACTACATCATTTTATGTGCTGTTCTCTTGACAATTCATGCACAGCTATCCACTGTATACTCAGTAAAACCTGTTACCTTGCTTTTGACAGCCACAGGCATATTAACATTTTGTTTTAAATAACAGCTGAACTAGATAACCTCTCAGGTTTTTTGAGAGTTGAGGAAATTCCATGCTCTTAACTGCTTTTGCTCTTGACCCTCTAATCCCTAGCCCTTCCTGATCTAAATGGTAAATCCAATGAGTATATTTATACAATAAAATACATATAAATCAATTATAAAGAAGGGAGGGCTTAAGCATATTTTAGACTATAAAACCACAGGGAACCTTTATGCATATTTTGCCAAGTAATTTCTCTATTCAATACCTTTCTCTATTCAATACCATTTAATGGCTATTACTTAGTAAAATTCAAACTCATTTGTCACTCAAGGTCTGCCACAATCTGGGGATTCCCCACACTTTATTATTATTACTACTATTATTATTATTGTTAAAATATTATTTCCTTCACATATTATATACTCCAGTAAAACTGTACTACTGATGTGCATTCTCCTGTTTCCGTACCTTTGTTAAAGCATTTCATACGCCCATAAAGCACCCCCACTTCTCTTTCAAATTTCTTTTAGATATTTAAAGGGAAAATTTTAAATTATAAAACCAATCTCAAATTTGACTTCCTCTGATAAATCTTTTCCAAGGACCAACAGTAGTAACAACCTTTCTCTCTCAATACCCCTGGATCTCACATCTTGGTTTACACTTCTTTTATGTGCTTTCTGTATGTTATATAATAGAATCATCTGTGAAAGCTGGGTGCCACATATTATTTAAAATTTGTGTCTCCATCCTCAAGGGCTTCCATTATGCTTTACATACAGTATGCACTTAATGTTTATGAAATCAAACTATCTCTTACTTTTAGTATCAAGTTGAGCACGATACTTCTCAAATCCCTTGAGACGAACTCGTTCACCTAAGAGTTGGAGGAATTCTTCAAAAGCAGGGCCCGCCGACTCATTGTTGTACATCTCTTCTTCGGTGCTCTGTCCAGATTTACAATACATGATCCCCACTTTCAACTGATAGCTTAACTGTGAAAACAGGCAATACCAAGTATTTGAATAAATACAGAGCCCATTCTATTGCATTTGTTATTTTTATTTAACCAGTTCCTTAGGGGGAAAAAATGCCACAAAAATAAATAGCTGATGAAAGGTAAGTTGTTGTTTTTTTCTGACTACTTCCACATTGTTTTTTCAATTTTTATAGCCCATAAAGGTAGCACAGGTCTTATTTACTAGGGCTGTGAATTTCAAACATATTAGTGGTTGTCTTTGTGTATTATAGAAATGACAAGAAAAATAAATTAAAACTGACTGGATGTCAAAGTATGCATCGCTGGTAGAGATGTTGGCACTTTAGGGAGATTCCAGCTAATGGTTTACAGGCAAGTTACACAAAGCAGCTTTATAACAGAAGGCGCATGCATGTATGTCTGTGTGTTGTGTGTTGTGTGTGTGTGTGTGTGTGTTCCACAAGGATTTTGGGTGGAAGGGGGTGGGGGACACATATTGGGAGAGATGATAATTTTCAAAAGTAAAGCCCATTTTGCAAAAATGAACCTTGAAATGAAAGGAAATATTCATTCTTAACAATTTCACCATCTATTTTCCACTTTCGAAATAGAAAAGGATTCACTTTCTCATTTATTTAATGACAAAATTGTTGGGGCACCAATATGTTGCTTAATATCAGCACAAATGATTGAGTTCTGTTTCCCCTAAAGGCCAGATGAAGTTTTTTAAATAAAATAATTACTTGTCAAAGAAGAAGCATTTTTAAAAATTTAAGTATCTAATTGTAATTTGTGCTTTTTATTAAAGCCTTTTGTTTTTACATTATTCATTTCTAAAAATAACCCCTCCTTTCCCTACTCAGCTCTAAGTGTTTCTTTGTAACAAAAATTTATAAAGAAAAAGAAAACAGAAAAACCAACAAATCAACCTTATCTGACAATATATACAATATTCACCAGCCACAGTCCCCCACTTCTGAAGGAAGAGGCTAAGATTTCTCAGCTCTTAACTCGAATTAAGACTGGTCAATGTAATTATCTAGTGTTTGGCTTTGCTTTATTGTCCTTTTCATTTCATCTGTCTCCCCATGTTTCTCTGAATTCTTCATGATAATTGTTATTTAAGGCACAATAATATTCCATTAAATTCACTATCACACTTTGTTTAACCTCTATCCAACTGATGGATAACCATTAATTTCTAGTTGTTTGCAAATGAAAGACACACTGAAATTAATATTGTGGTTTATACGGGACCTTTTTTTCTGACTTCTTTGATATATATGGCCAGAAGAAGGATCTCTAAATCATTTGATGTGGCATTTAGTCATTTGAGGGATGGGAGGGTGGAGAATAATTCTAATTACTTTCCAAAATCACAAAACCTATTCACAGCTCTACGCATAATATATTAGTATTCCTATAGCACCTATAACATTATTTCCATCTTTTGTAATTCTACCCATCTGTTCGAAGTGAGGTGAAATTTCAAAGAAGTTTTGATTTGTATTTCTCTGACTTGCAGCAATCTTTCATGTGTTATTAATAATTGTTGTTAATAATTTACAATCGCTTTTAGAACTGTTTATTCATATCCTTTAACAATTTATCCATTGAGAAATACACATTTTTGTTAATTCCTTCTATACCTTGGAGACAACCTTTTTATTCCTCCCTAATTGATTCCCCATCTCACTTCCCACAAAAGATTTTCTTCTCTCAAGCCTCCCATACCTCTTCTTCTCTTCTCTCTCTGAAGACTTGGCTTTTGGGGTGGCTAGGTGGCACAGTGAATAGAGCACCAGCCCTGGAGTCAGGAGAATCTGAGCTCAAATTTGGCCTCAGACACTTAACACTTACTAGCCATGTGACCTTGGGTAAGTCACTTAACCCCAACTGCCCTGCCTTCCCCTCTCCAAAAAAAAAAAAAGACTTGGTCTTTTATTTTATCGAGCTCTTTCATTTTCCTTCTATTGATCTTAAAACCCTTTGACATCACTCCTCCACTCTCCTCTTTTCCCCAAGTCACTGGTAGTGAAGTTCCCCTTCTCCTTAACAAGGTCAAGCCTCTACTTGTACTCTTCATCTCATCTTCTCCTGTAGTCTCCAGCAAACTGCAACTCTAATTATCTCCTGTCTCTTTACTTTTCAAGCTCTCCCTATCTTCTGGTACCTTCTATATTGCCTTCAACCATGCTCAAGTCTTCTCTCTTCCTTAAAATATACCCTTCATTAGACCTTGTCATCCTCTTAAATATCATTTCGGTCAAAATCCTCGAAAAAGCTGTCCTCTTACACTGGCTCCATTTCTTCTCCTCTCTCACCCTCAACCCTCTGAAATCTGGCTTCTGACCTTAACGTTCAAATGAAACTGCTTTCTCCAAAGTTATCAAAGAATTTACTTGCCAGATCTGAAGGTCTTCTGCTCAGTTCTCATTCTTCTTGATTTATTGACTGAATTTGGCACCATCCTCTCTCCTCTTGGATATTTTCTTCTTTCTGAGTTTTTGTAACACTAATCTTCTGGATCTCATCCAACTCAATTAACCCTTCGTCCTCAATCTTCTTTGCCGGATTATCATCCATATCATTCATGCCTACTGACTATGGGACTTACATAAGGCTCTCTTCTGGGTCCTCTTCTTTTTCCTTTCTATACCCTGTCTTTTGGTGATCTCATTACCACCTGGGCTGAAGGTCTCATTACCTCTCATCTATATTATTACAATAGCCTCCTAATCAGTCTCCCTGCCTCAAGACTTCCCACTTCAGTCCATTTCACTCACTGCTCTCAAAGGTTTTTTCCTTAAGCACACTGTATGAGCGTGTCAGTCCCTTGGCTATAAAATTCAATGGCTTCCTATTGCTTCTAGGATAAAATATAAATTCCTCAATGTGAGTTTTTAAAAGTCTTTCACAACCTGGATCTAATCTATCTTTCCAGGTTTACTGTACTTTATTTATGCCCTACCCCTAAACTCTGTGATTTAGCCAAACTGGCTGAAACTTTCTCACAAATGGCAATCCATTTTCTATTTCCATGAGTTTGCAAGTGGCAATCACATTGTCATAAGTTTGTCATTCACTCCTTTTACTAGGCATACAAGCTTGTTGACTAGATTGGTTCTGACCTATTCCAGCTTCACAGCATTACTATTTATGAAGAATTCACACAGGGCAAGCGTTCACATGTTGGTCAGAAGTGATACAAGGACCCTCTGAAGATCTCTCATAACAACTTTGGAGTTGATTGTGTGACATGGGAGACACTGGCACAGGACTACACTGCATGGCATGCCCACATTAGAGAAGGGGCTGGCTGCTCTATGAGCAAAGCTGAATTGAAGTAGCTCAAAGGAAACACGAGATTCACAAATTAAGAGAACTCACCCCAAATGTTCCCACAGACTATTTGTACTGGATCTGTGGTAGAGCCTTCTGAACTCGTATTGATCTGATCAGTCACAGTCAGACACATTATAATTTGACTCTAACATAATGACATCATTAGGTCCTCTTTGAGAATGAAAGACAACACCCATCAACCATGTCTTTGTAATGGCTGTCTCCCATGCTTGAAAATCAACTCCAATATAGAACTCTTCAAGTAGTTTATATTCATCAGTTTATTGAATACTAGGCTATTAAGTTCAATTGCTTCTTATTTCTGCATATCTACTATGTTTCACTGACCTACTTCTCTATTTTTTAATAAGCAGCAAAAAGTTTTGATGATTTCATAATGTAATTTGAGGTCTGAAAGTACCATTCCCTTTTCCATCCTTTTGTACAGTTCTATGAAATACTTGACTTCAACCCCCAGCAATTTTATTTATTTAACACAAAATCTATAAATTAGTTGTTATTTTTCCTAAGCTTCATGGAGTGTAAAACCTCATTTGTTTTCATTTGCATTTTCACACGATTTGTGGTTTGGAAAGTGTTTTCATGTAATTATTTGCATCTAGCAGATCTTTTTTGAAAACTGTTCATTCCAATCCTTCTTGACCACTTATCTATTAGGAAATATGAATGCTTTCTTCAAGAAGGGAGTCTGAAAGTAATGGATGTGACTAGCACTAACCATTATCACAAAACCAATATTGCTCATATCTTAAACAGAAAGTAACTATTACTCATGTAACTATTACTCAAGTAGTTAGTGTCTTGGGGGGGGATCCTTTCCAAATTAATCGTCTATGTAGTAGGATTATCATTTCATTAGACCAAGGTTAAAAAAACAAAATTAGAAGGAAAAAAAAGATAAAGACAAGAAAGCAACACAGCATAAAATTACAACACCTCCAACTGTCTTGTCCAAATAAGCTACTGATGCTGGAAAATAAGGGAAATATACAAAAGTAAAGAAAAATCACCATTTCCTACAGAAACTTAATCCAAGTAAAGCAATCATCACAATGAGGAGTCCAAAGAGGCTCTGAACCTGCCTGTGCTAGCAAATACTTGCTCTTGCAAAGTGGAGAAGACCAGCAAGAAAAGGCATAACCAGTTTAAGATTAAAGATTGGAAGACCAGCTAGACCACACCAAGTACATACAGATCTCCAGAACAGAGGATATTCAGTTTCAAAAGAATGAAAAACAAAATGGTTTTCAAGATACCTAAAAGTGGGGAAGATAGGAAAAAAATAACTGATTTTTTTAAAAAAGACAGAGAGGACCTCAATAATTCTAGAGCTACAAATCTGCTTTTTAAAATTCTATCACTGTACACATAAGACCTATATCAGATTGCCTGCTGTCTTGGGGAGAGGGAAGGGAAGGGAGGGAGAAAAATCTGGAACTCAAAATCTTACAAAAATGAGTAAAATTCTATCAATTTTTAATATGAATGACCTACACATATATCAAAGATAGCTTTAATTAAAAAATGAGATGGATATTGGCAGACTTTATGATTTTCAGTAGCTGCTATCTTCAGTCACATAACAGACATGCAACAGCAGTAATTCTGCTGTGTTTATCATAAAATATTTCCTAATGTGTGAAACCACAAAACTTTATTCAATCAGATCTGAGGATTATCATTCAAGCAATCAATTGCCACACACCTACTATTACTATAAGATTATAAAAACAAAAATGCTACAATTCTTGTTCTGAAGGAACTTCTGTGATACTACAGGGAATAGAACAAGTTTCTCTAAAATTACATGCAGGAAAAATAAAATAAATAAAACTACATGCAGGATACAAACAAAATAATTATACAGTGATGGAGGGGTGGGGTGGGAACACTATTAGCTGGAAGGAATCAGGAAAAGGTTTCTTGAAAGAGGTGGTACCTGAGTTGAGCCTTGAAATTAGCTAGAGGTTACATGTGGTAAAGGCAAGGGATAAGTACACCAGGCATGTGGGATAACAGGCACACCAAAGTGGGAGATGGAATAACTCGTATGTAGAACAGTATTTATGACAAAAACAGTATTTTCTATGGCTCAGTCATATTGGCTGGGCTACTACTTCTTTGCAGAGTCCTATCCTATACTGGTTGGGTTCATTTTTCCCTAAAAGGTACAGAAACTATTCTCAAGACTTGATTGAGAATATATAGCTTCCTGTACCTTAAGTACAAAAGCCAGAAGAGGAGAAGGTGACTGCTCCCTTCTCAAACTGAAAGGTATACCAGAATGGTCAACAAAGAGGCAGGAAAGACACACTCGAATTAATGCTGTGGTTAGACTAACAATGTAATCGTGTTGAGACTTCCAGTTCATTGGACTGGATTTCTATTGGCAGGTCTGTTCATGTTAACTTAATAATTCCCAGAGCATAGCAGTGTCTGGCATATAGTAGGCGCTTAATAAATGTTTGATGACTCTTGACTGACTCTAAATTCCCTCTATTTGATTTTTAGTTATTTTTTGAGAGAATTTCTTTATTTCACATAATTTTAAAAGCATATACACACAAGTAGTGAAATTAAAATACAACAGAAATCCCAGTATTTTAGTGACGGTATTTCATGTTGGTGTGCTCCTCACATATATGACAGCTCCCTTAACCAATTCTTCTAGATGAATTACCCTGCAAAGAAAGTGACAAGGTGACTTGAACAATTTCAGTGTCATAAGGAAAAATGTGTCTATTAGGCAATTTATCCTGAGCAAGAGCACCTAGAAAAACTGTAGTTGCTTTTAATAGAAGATATATTTGAGAAAGGGACATCTCAACAGAAGAAATCTGACTTAGATGTCTGTAAAATAATATTTTTAAAAATACATTTTTTTCAGTCTTTAGCATGCCCCAAAGGAAATATTCCAAATTGAGGTTCATTTAATGGCATCTTCTTCCAAATGTCCTTCTTTAAGTGAAAAAAAGAATCATATCTGAATTTCTTAAAGTAAATCTCTAATATATACAGTGTTAAGCTGAATCTTAAGGTCAAGTTTTAGTAATCTGTGTCAAATTATTAAAGTACTAGCAGGATTAAAATCCAAGTCTTCCAATTACAAATGCTGCAATAACTACAAAGATATACATATAAAGGATGTGTGTTCACCATGGTGCCTAGCACAATTTTAGCATAGAAGATACATTCAAATGGGCTCTGAAAGGCCAATTATGTTCCAGGAAAGGGGGAAAAAAAATCAGCATTGACTCTTTCCAGAAAAATGTTATGGGTTATCAGGAAACAAATTTGAAACAAAAAATAAAAAGGTAGCATGACAGTGAATGGAGAGAGTCAGCATCAAGTTCTGCTTCTAGCATATACTAGAGATGTGATCCTGGTCAAGTCAAGGAAAAATATTCCTTAATGCCTGTGTATATTCTTGGACAAGTCATATAATTTTCTCTGAGCCCTACTTTCTTTATCAATAAAATAAAAGGGTTAGACAGATGATCCTCTAAGGCAGCTTTCAGCTCTAAGTCTATAATTTCTAAAATCCCTTCCAATTCTATTCCTAATCTATGTAAAATAATCAAGGAGATGAAGATGGCTGCTATATAAACATGAATTAAAAGTGCCAGGATTCTTCAATCTAGAAATTAGGATCCAAAAGCTGAGAAAAGATATGATTAAGGATCAATAACATAGGGCACGTGGAACACAGACATTATGACAGGGGTGTCTGTTGAATCTTAAAGAAGCACATTTAGGAAAAATAAAGAGAAATATTATTTTAAACTGAAAATCTGATTATTTTAAAATTCAAAAGATTTTAAAATTTTATATATAACAGCATTACTCCAAAAGGAAGTAAAAGTCAAAAATGTAAATCTAAAATTAGACAAATCCACAGACAACAGGATCTATAACTTGTAAATAAATGCAGATTATATGATTATACACATAATTCTTTATTGGTTGGTAATATAAAGGAAATCAATCATGAGTCTCCCATGTGTTACTGTTGGAAACAAAGCCCTCAAAAGATCATGGAACTATTCCATTGTGCCTTAAAACTTGAAAAAGTCTCTGATATCATCTGGTATAATGGTATATTGGTATAGTTTGACATTTATTCTCTCCACTAATGCAAAGCATAACCTTCCATACTTTAGTAAATGGTTTTCATTTGTCGTAGACCACACAAACAAACAAAAAAACAAAAAAACTACCAACAAAAAATCTACCACCCCATGTGCAATATTTTGGTCACAAACACCCCCATCATTGGGTCAGTATTTATAGATTTTCAAAGCTAAAAGAAACTTCTGGATCTTGAATTCCACTGGCAGAGTATTCCAAAACAAGAGTCCTCTCCGTGCCAAATGAAGCATCAAAGAAGGTCCTTGGTGAAGGCTAATCTAGTAAAGCAATCCTTACAGTTTCATTTTCATAGTCTAAGTACAGAATTATCATTTAATTATGGCCTCAGAGATTTATTTTATATTCTGATAAATTTTTCTATACAGCAACATTTGGTGGAAAGCATCCCATATGATGACATTTCATAATAAAGATAGGTTTAGCTAATTTCCTATTTTGGAAATTGGTATGTTCTACTTCAAATATTTATCAAGTGAATTTTATTTATATTTTAGTTAAGGAAATAAAAGTTTAATAAAATTTATCGATACCTTAATAGTAGCCACCATGCCTTTTTCCCTTTAGGCTCTTCCACTATCCATTTTAGCTTGCCCCTTTTTCCATCTAAAACTCTTTCATATATATTGTCACATGCAGTTCTGAACCTATAACTGCCTGTTGCTTCCCACATTTTCTCTTACCACATACTGTGTGCTCACTTAAATTCAACAAATGTCTGCTCAGAACCTTCTTTATCCAAAGCATTTACAGAGATGCTAAGAACACAAAACTGAAAAATGTTGAAGTCTGGGCCTCAAGGGCTTTACAGTCTACCAAAGAAGATAAAATATGCAAAGAAAAGTCTAACGATACAAGGTAAAGCATGATGGGGGCAAGAGAGGGATACAGAAAAAAAAAAAAAGGTCTAACGTTACAAGAAAAAAAGGGAATAGTTAACTAAGGAAGCAGAGGTAAGGCTCTGTGGAAGAGATACTATTCAAACTGAGACTGAAAGGGTAAGAAGAATTTTAGTAGTAGAGGTAAAGAAAAACTTGCATTTTAAGCATCCAACAAGTATTTATTAAGAATCTACTTCACCCTGGGTTAAAATGTAGAGTTGCAAAGACAAAATGAAAAATAGCCCCTACCCTAATGGGTTATTGAAGGGTTTTATAAATTTTTTTTATAAATTCAGGACACTTTTTATAAATTCAGGATACTTGACCTCTGTGGGGGGATGCAACCCTGTGAAAACATGGACTCAAGAAGTAACTATGATGATCCCCTATTGGAGAATACAAAGAAGCCCATTCAAACATAAGTTCATAAGTGAAGTAAAGCAGGAAAAGTTGAGGCTGGACTATGAAGAATGTCAGGTGAGGGAGGGTGCATCCATGGCAAACTTTGCCCCACTTACCCAATGAGGCAGAACCCCTCTCCATTTCACTTTGAAAAATGCCTATTCCAGAAAACTGAAACAAGTAATTGGAAAGACCAGGGAGTGCACAAAACCCTGAGCCCAGAAAGATGCTTCAACCCCTTTAAAGACATCATATCAATAGATATAGTCCCTAACTATTATCAATCTTAAAGTAAAAGGTAGTTCTTGGTTTCCTCTCAGAGTGCATATGCGTGAAACACACACACACACACACACACACACACACACACACACACACACACACACCATCTCTATAGTCTATTCTGCTCCAGGATGGCACATTTTTTAGATTCATCATCTAGAATTCTTTTCTCCAATTTATACTGAACCCTACCCTCATCATGACTTGATAGTAAGGAAATGCTGCTAAATGTATGGGCTGCTTTCTTACTGGTTGGAGATATTAGTCTTTATAGGCATGATTTAACCTCTGGGAGTAGAAAACAAGATGAAAGAGGCAAAGTACAATAAAAAAAAAAAGAAAAACCAGGGGTTTGTGGCATTTTAAAAATTTAGCTTTCCCATTTTTGTGCAATCTGAGCCTCTATACCTCACTGCCCGAGGCTGTTCTATTAATTTTCAAAGCATTTGTTTATCCCATAACATAAAACCTTCCTGCTCTAACTCAGGTCACCCAGTTCAGTGTACTGCTGCTTAGGAATTCCATTTTTCTTCTGTTTCATTAATGACTTGACTAGTAGAACAGAAGTGCCAAGAGTAAAGCTTTGATGCCATGGGACTTGTTTCATTCTGAAACCATGCAGCTGGTGACTGTCTTGTCGCCTGATGTTGAAAATTAAATAGATAGCAAGGAGGCTAATGTCACTAGATCAAAGAGGGAGAAAAAATGGAGAGGAGTAAAGATGAAGACTGCAACCAAAGGAGGGGGCCAGGTTATGAAGGGGTTTGAATGCCAAACAGAGGACTTTATATTTAATTCTGGAGATGATAAAGAGTCACTGGAATTTATGATATTGCCTAAAGGTTTGAAGACAACAATAATGCACTCACCTAGGGTCCTCTTTTCCCCCAGCTAAACATTTGCATGATTTTAAAATAGCAAGACTTCAAGCCTCTATAACATCCTGGCCACTCTTCCTTTGGCTGGGTTTCAGTTTGTAATATGTATTCTTATATGAAGTGCTTAGAATTTAATATAATATCTGAGATGAAAAACTGAGACCCATTCAATATAATATAAATTCGCTGAAGGCAAGGACTATTCTGATTTTGGTTTTGCATCCTCTGTAGGCAGGACACTTTCTTGAATGGAGAAGATACTTGATGAACACTTATTAAGTTGAAATAGTCTAAGCAGATTGGTTGGGCAGCTAGGTAGTACAGTACATAAAGAGTGCTGGGCCTGAAGTCAGGAAGACTCATCATCCTAAGTTCAAATCTGGCCTCAGACACTTACTGGCTCCATTACCATGGGCAAATCACTCAACTCTCTTTGCCTCAGTTTCCTTATACGTAAAATGAGCTGGAAAAGGAAATGGCAAACCATTCCAGTATCTTTGCCAAGCAAATCCCAAATAGGGTCACAAAGAGTTGGACATGACTCAACAACTGAACAACAAAATTAGAGTGGCATTATAATATTCACAATTTCTGGACATGAAGCTTCTAATAATGAAGTCTAAGAGCACACTAATTTTTGAACTACTATTTTATATTGCTGGCTCATATAATATTTCAGCAAACATTTACTAAGCACTTGCTATGTTCCAGGTGTTATCTTCTGACTTTATACTTGTGACATTATATTTAATTGATTATACACAAAAGAAACTATATTAGTATATCCAAGTATCTAATTCTTCACAAAATGATATTCAATAATAGACAGATTTCCCTTTTTTATAAAGGGCATCAACAGGGGGTGGCTAGGTGGAACAGTGAATAGAGCACTGGCCCTGGAGTCAAGAGGACCCGAGTTAAAAACGAGCCTCAGATACTTAACACTTACTAGCCATGTGACCTTGGGCAAGCCACTTAATCCCAATTGCCCTCCAAAAAGTAAAGAGCGTCAACATTTGAGTTTTTTTTAAATGCTGCTACTCTTTTATGCACTACTCACAATAAAGCCAGGATCGCCATAATAAGATTTAAAAATAAGAACTGTCAAAGGTAAAAGATTGATACAATGGATTAATTTTTTTGAACTGGAAGAGATATAATATCATATAAGACAAATCCCCGACTGATTATACAATTAAATTTAGATGAACTTTTATGTAACCAAATAACAAAAAAAATACAGTTTTCCCATGGTAAACTTACAAGTGAAAAATATCCTTTCATTCCAATGAAAACATAACAACTTACATAGAATTACTGGCTTAAATTTGGCTTTGGCACTATTTATCAATTATAATTTACCTATTTTCCATAAATGTAGCATTCCAAAGCCTTGTTCTGATATGCAAATAACTGGATTTTAGAAGGCTATGTCAGAAGAATATAATGTCTAACAAATCACCACCTCCTCAACCCCTATACTGGAATGGTTTTAAGTGTAGTCCCAGTGTTAACACTTTTAAAATTATATTTAGGAGGGCAGAGCCAAGATGGCGGCATAAGAGCAGCAACATATCGCAGCTCTCACATAGCCACCCCAAAATACCCACAAAATATGACTCTAAAATAATTCTAGAACTCCAAAATGCAAACAAATATACTTTCCACTAAAGTCAGCTCAGCTAAGAAGAACCATATCAGCCCTGCGAACTGAAACCAACCTAGCCTGAAACCGTGGCCCTGCCCCGGAGGCGGCTCGACAAGAGGAGCCGAGCCCCAGCTGGAGCTTCGGTTGAGCAGATCATTGGCAGCTGTGGCACTATCCAGAATTAGGTCAGTGGAGCTTGCAAAATAGGGGTTAAGTGGTCTGGCAGAAATGCCTCCAGAGCAACGTGGCTGCGGAAATAAAGGTCTTGCACCCGCCTCCACAATGCCACTTCAGAGCTCTCGGCCTGCAGACTGCAGGGGGACCAAGTGATCGTTTAGAGGCGAAGTGCTCTCGCGTTGAGCGGCCTGGATCCGGGATCACGGTCTTGGGCTTGAGTCCTGTGTTTTTTTTTTTTTCAGTGAGCCTCAGTGGGGAATGGAGCCAGCAGCCTCCTAAGAGCTCCAGCAGCTGGGAAAACCCCAGCGATTTGGGAGAGAGCTTTCCCCTCTGGAAGCAGAGCTCGACAGAGATTAAAAAAAAAAAATCACGGACTGACCAACCATGAATAAGAATAAGCATAACAAGCAAAGTAAGAAAAGCAACCAAACCCTAGATTCCTTCTTTGGGGAAAAGAAGGATCAAGGCAGAAAGAGGAGGAGGACAGCACAGCCAGAGCTCCCCCACCAAAAGCTTCCAATAAACATGAAGAT